>WBNO01014730.1:182756-359845 GCA_013400575.1 Peucedramus taeniatus
CGCCCCGCGCATGCGCCGCCGCCCCCCGCCCTGAGGGGACGGGCCGCCTCGCGCCCGCCCGAAACCGGGCTGGGGGTTCCCGTTGGCAAAACCAGGGTGTGTTTGGGGCTCCGTGCCCGCTGCCCTGACACCGAACCCGCGGTGTGTTTGGGGTTCCCTACCCGCTGCCCTGACACCGAACCCGCGGTGTGTTTGGGGCTCCCTGCCCGCTGCCCTGACCCCGAACCCGCGGTGTGTGTGGGGTTCCGTGCCCGCTGCCCTGACACCGAACCCGCGGTGTGTTTGGGGTTCCATGCCCGCTGCCCTGATACCGAACCCGCGGTGTGTTTGGGGCTCCCTGCCCGCTGCCCTGACACCGAACCCGCGGTGTGTTTGGGGTTCCCTGCCCGCTGTCCTCACCGCCCGAGATCGCCATGTGGGTCCGTGCTCGCGGCCATCAGCACCCAAAATCGAGGGGTGTGTGGGACCTTGCTCGCCGCCCTCACACCCGAAATCGGGGAGTGAGTGGGACTCCTCCTCGCTCCCATCACCACTCAAAATCGGGGTGTTTTTAGGGGTCTCTGCTCGCTGTTCTCACCGCCCGAAATTGGGGCGGATGTTTGAAGGACCCTGCTCGCTGTCCTCACCATCTCAAATCGGGGGTTGTGTGTGTTCGTGGGATGGTCCCTGCTCACTCTCTTCACCACCCAAAATCGGGGTGTGTGGGGTCCCTGCTGTTCCCCCAGCCCCACTGTGGACCAACCCCCTTCCCGCTGGGATGCCTGGGCTCCCTGCCAAGCTATAGGAAATTACAGAATCACGGAATGGGTCAAGTGTGACAGGACCACGAAGGGTCATCTGGTCCAACCTCCCCGATCCAGCAGGGTTATCCCAGAGTACAGGATTGCATCCGGATGGCTCTGGAATATCCCCAGTGAGGGAGACTCCACACCCTCTCTGGACACTGATCACTGCTGGGTCACTGCCCAGGGAAGAATTTCTGCCTCTTGTTCAGGTGGAACTCTTGGATATCAGCGTCTGCCTGTTCCTCGTGTCCCATCGCTGGGCCCCATGGAGCAGAGCCTGGTCCATGCCCTGGCACCCACCCTTTGGATATTTATACACGTTACAGACGTCCCCTCTCAGCTGTGGCTCCTCTTGAGGAGCCCCAGCTCCCTCAGCCTTTCCTCCTCAGAGATGCTCCAATCCCTTCATCACCTCTGCAGCCTCTGCTGGACTCCCCCTCTAGGAGCTTCTTGTCCTGAGGAGCCCAGAACTGGACACAGTAAATTCATCAGAAATCATGGAAATGGGCATCGAAATCTCGCTGACCGTAAAACTAGGAGGTTCCTCTGCCACAAATAAAGGGGGAGCAGGACAGAAACACGACTCTTCATGCCCTGAAACCTCATACAGCTTCATAGCCCTGTGGGGGCTCTTCAACAATGAATTTTCCTATTAAGTGTAAGTGGACATGATTAATTTTAATTTCAAGTACATCAGTGCTTAATTAATTCACATTGACAAGGAACATGTATTTTCTGGGATTCCTGTCACAGCCCTTACACCTCAATTTCCACACTAATTCCCTAAATATGAATTAAAGTGGCTTAAACTCACGTTATTACATAGACAGAGAAAAGGGCTACAAAACCCACCCACTCCCTTCTGACCAGAAAGCTGTGTTTAATCTTTATGATTTAATTTTACCATCAATTTAAACTTGATTGAAGTAAAAGGCAACACCTGCCCACTCAATATTTATTGGCAGTTTTCATGTACAACACCTGAAATTTGAGTCATCCTCAGACTGACTGGGTAGTGATACTGCATCGATGCTGCTCCTTGCACCTGGGACTGTTTATCTTTGCAAGAATCAAATTATTATTTTATCAGCAGAAGCAGATGGATGAGTCCCCCACCTTGCTTGGGCAGCAGAACATGTGTCACACCCTCAGATTTGGTGTCAGGTTTACTCTGACCCCACACAAGTGGATTAAAAAGGACTTGCTTTGCAAGGCAGCACAAGGGCTTTAAACTGAGCTCTCACCCTATAGGCAAAGCTTTGCTGGGTCTGGTTTTCCTAGATATCCCTCAGGCTTTCCTTCTTCACCTCCCCAAGCCCTGGCTTAGCACTACCACCCTTTCAGGCTCTGCATAACTCATCCCCTGAGCCTTTATGCTCACATTTGCCCCTCCTGCCCTTTGAGGAATTCTGGCTAAAGAGGTGGGGCAGTGCCTTATTTTTAGGTCCCTGTTACCCAGGGATTTTGGCCACCTGTGCAGCTGCATCACGATATCCATGCAAGGAATTTCCCCATTCAGGGGTGCAGTAGAATTTGCATCAATGCTGTTTGCCTGCCTGGCTTAGAGCTTTGCAGAGCCTTGGACTAGGCAGGTTTTTAATCCAAAAACTGACTATTGAGGTGACAAAGGGAAGGCAGGAGGGAAGGGGAGCAAGAAATAGAGGGGAAATAGAAATCTGGGGGGGGCAAAGGGGGAAGAGAGGGGAAGAGAAATACAGGGGAAGGAGGAAAGAAATGGGTGAGAGAAAGGGAGAGGGAAGAAACAGTGAAAAAGAAATCCAGGAGAAAGATGGGAAAGGGGCAGAAGAAAGAAACTGAACAGGGGAGAAAGGAAGAAACAGAGAAAGGAAATACAGGGGAAGGGGGAAAGAAAGATGGAGGAGGGAAGGAAGAATTAAAAGAGTAAAGCAGAGAAATTGAAAAAGAACATGCTGGTGGGTGACTGCAGTCAGATTTCAAATCACTCACTGAATGTGCTCTGCAGTGTAAGAAATCCTTCTCTTTTCCTGCATTCCAGACGTGCACAGTAATTTTTTTTTCTTTGAATATAGACAAAATAAGCCATCTTGTTATAAAAATACTATACATAGATAATTTGTCCAGATAATTTTGAAATAATGGTTCAAACCACGTTGGTTTTGGCTGTGCTGTGGATCTCAGTGAGTGAAAATGAAACACTGAGCATACATTCCTTATTTTAACAAGCAACACAAGGGCGAGGCTGGTTTTGTCTGAAAGTCATGACTGTGATGAATGATAGTCAGACAACACTGAGTATCCCATGCCAGTTTTAAAGGGCTCTGTTATAAGTGCATAATACACCCCTCATTCTCCAGTATCCTGTGTGCAAGGAGGCTGCTTTGTGCAGAGCACACCCTAAAAGATACAATTTTCCCTCTGTGCTGCTTGTAAACCAAACCCTCTTGTAAAACCCCACTGTTGAGAATCAGAACAAGCAATCAGCTGTTCAGACTGGTGGTGGTGTGCTTGATGAACCTCTTTTACATAATAAAATGGATATTTTTGTGTTCTGTGAAGAAAAATGTGATTACATTTCTATTAGAGGCAAGCCCTGGGCAGGAGAATCCAGTGGCTGAGTGAGGGTGTTAAAAGCAAACACAAGGTCACCTCTCCACTCCACTGCAAGGTCACGGCATCTGCCAAACCAGAAATGAAGCCTGACAGCTTTAACAAGATGTCCATTAGTCCAAGGAGAGTGGAATGCTTTCAAGACCTCAGAAAATCTACACTGAGGAGGCCAATATTTGAGATTGTCAGGATACATGAGATGAGCAGGGCTCCATTAGCATTGCAATATTTTGCAAACATAACAGCAGTGGTATCCAGCAGGGTCTGCAGATTTATTAATGGAAAAAAAATTACATCACAGACAAGTATGTGCTGGCAGTGAAATTCTGCAGGAAAATGAAAAAACACTGGTGCAACCAAGGTGATCCTCTCCAGCAAATCAGACCTCCTGGGAAAAGCTTTCTGGTGTGTTGCCACATCTGAGCAGCGTCAAGACAGGGCTCAGGAGACTGGTGGTGTCCGTGTGTATTTTGCCTGGATGAAATTCCTTACTGTTATTCCGTCTCTTCAAGTCAGCAGGGTCATTATTTGCATTAGCAGAGCTCTGGCCCTTTGGGAGCCTTGCTTAGCTTTGTCATGTCTAGCCTGAAGTTCGTAGTCACACAGCAGAGCCAGAGCTGATTAGTGTCTTCCCAGCTGATCCAAAAAAGAGATACATGGGCTTGGGTTGGCCATGGAGAATACTGTGGGCTTCCAAGCCAAGCTTTAGGAGAACTGGAGAAAAAATATCCCACAACAGCATCAGACCTTAATTGCTTTTACCAACAGCAGAGTGATGTGGGTTTTTTTCTGAAGGAAGCTTATTGGTTGGCTTCATCTTGCCAAAACCCCTCAATGAGTTATTGGCCTCCTCTAATCACCCTGGCATGCCATGAGAGATAGTTTTCCATTTGTGAATTTTTCACAGGTCACTAAGGATGCCACTTTGGGGAGCTCAGGGTCTCAGCGTTGGATCACTTTTAGGGTTGAGGAAGAATCTTCCCTTGGAGGGAGTTTTTCAAAGGTTAACCTCAGGCTTGATTTCATTTAGCATTTTCATCTGCACCCTGGCACAAGTAGGACAGCACTAATGAAGTAAGCCGATGACACAGTGTTAAAGTGTCACCAAAAAAGGAGGGTAAAGTCATACAAGAGGTTAAGGACTTGAGAAACAAGTGGAGTGAAATCAAGCAGACAGCCAATACCATGCCAAAGGCTAAATTAATGATCTCACCAACTGTTAATAAGAGAAAAGGAGGAAGTTCTGGGGTCACAAACTGGCCATGGGTTGGTTGCGTGCCACCATCAAAACAGAAACACCAAAACATTGCTTTTAACATTGAGAGCACCTCAAGAAAGGATCATTGCACAACCATCTGCAAGACCTTACCTAAAATGGTGCCAAAAGTTTGCTTTTCCATATTTAAAAAAATCACACTTGAATAGCTGTGGATAGAAAAGCACCTAGGGCAAGGAGCAGGAGGACTTAGCTGAGATGAGAAGGGGTTGGCTTGTCTGTTCAAACAGCATCTCTCTTCTATAAAGTCCTTTGGAGATAGGTGGGATGGGGACAATGCTATGCAAAGCTTAAAGCCAAGTCAGCACAAAAGCATACAGCTGTTGGGGGTTGGATCTGTTTCTTTTGTGTTTGTGGAATTTTTTCCTGGTGGTTTGCTAGGTAACTGATGGCTGGGTACTTGATGGATACTTGACTTAAAAAAAGGAGGCAGCAGGTTTCTCCGGGTGGAACAGCAGTGAGCAGCAGTTTGGTCCGAGGACACCGCTCCGAAAGGACTGGAGTACCAGGGGACCCTGCTTGTTTTCTCTCTCTCTACTGGATTTCTCTCCAGAGGAAGACTGAACACATTTTTCTTCACCATTGGACTCTCATACAGGACTATCTCACTTCATAGAACTGCATTTACTGCTCGAGGAGGATTTCATCTGGACTGCTTTAACACCCTGACACCCAGGGTGTCAGGTCACATCCCTGACTCTGTCAGGGCATTTTCTGAGGTTTTGTTGTTTCTTTGTTTTTTTGCTTGTCTCTTAGTGCTATTACATTTGTATTTGTCTTTGTTTTGTCTAATATTCCTAGTAAAGAACTGTTATTCCCACTCCCAAATCTTTGCCTGAGAGTCTCCAATTGCAAAATTATAATAATCTGAGGGAGGGGGTTTACATTCTCTATTCAAAGGGAGATTCCAGCTTTTGCTGGCAGGTACCTGTCTTTCAAACCAAGACAACAGCTAAACAGACCATATATAATTTCAGTTTGGATGCCAGAGATTTCTTGCCAAATTTCTGAACAGGCATCCCAAAAGAGGTTGTGAGTGGGTATGTCAAGTCTGTGGTAAGCACTACCCTGAGAGTCTGCCTTAACAACCACTGGTCCAAACACTGCAGGCTTTTCACCCTGCTGGGAAATCTGGGACATGGGTATCCACCCCAGCCGACACTCAGTGACCCCAGAGAGGTTGTTCTTGTCCCACTGATGCTCCTGCTTGGAGGGCACAAGCCAGCCTTCATCCAGACCAGCACATGCACACTCTGTGTGACTGTGCCAGGCAGGGAGCTCACCTGCAATGTGCCAACCACGACTGAGATCACTGAGAACAGCCCATCTCAGGCAAAAATGGGAACCCACTCAAGGCAGCCTCTGTGGACCTAATCTAATTAGCAGCAGACACGACATGGCTCAGTGTTTCAGCAGAGCAAAGTGAAGCCAGCTCCACAGCAGCTGGGGCTGGGGGGAGCCAAACCCATCCCAGGCTGTCTCCCAAAGCTGGGTGGTCATGGTCTGTTGTTTGTTCTCTCTGCTCCTATCTGCTATTCTCAGCCTGCCACAGCACCGCTGAGCTCCAAATTTGGCTGCTTCTCTTGTGGCTTCCCCTCTTGATGTGTAAAAAAAGCTACATTTTAAGAGAGCCCCGTGCTATTTTCAGAAGAAAAGACATCCTAGTCTCTTCCACCGCATCTAAAAACACTCCTTGTTCCCTACCTCAAGTGCTGTGGGCGTAAAACGTATTCCAGGCTGTGAGATGCCTTGCATCCCCTCTGCCTGCACTCCAGGTGGAATGCAGGCGAGAGATCAATGTACATATTTAATTTGGGAATACAGCCTCTACATCTGTCCAAAAACATAGTCTGAACTAGTAAATCCTTCAGACAGACAAAATCAGGCTGGCTTTGGTGCAAAAAATGCATTGCATCAGCTGGAGCAGCTGAGGAACTAACACTGCATCACTTTGGGATTAATATACCAAAGCATTCCTGCTGCCGTGGTGCTGGTGTTCTCACCCCACTGACAGCCAGGAGACACAGGAGTGAGGAATCATATGGCCTTGATACAAGTTTCCCCGTGTTTTTCCTGCTCCATGCTGTGTGGCCTCATCCACTCCCATCCCAAATGTTGCAGCGTTAAGCCGAGCCACTTTTTCCAATCAGGCCCTCCAGATTTTCTGAAACGCCAGTTGTTTCGGACTGGAGTAAAATGTAGCCACAACACATGGCCTAAAAACAACCAATTGTTTGCAAAAGACCAAGTGCTTGCAGTAATTAGTCATAGTGTTCTGTAAAATGCCATATGAACATGCTTTTGGAAGAGCTTTTGGGAAGCCACATCACAGTTAAAACTCCCTCAGCTGGAGGGGAAGGAGGTGCTGTTTATTGTCCCCAAGGAAATCTACCCAGATTCATCTGAGGCACAAACTAGAGGCAAACCATCCCTCCTCTCAAGCACAGAAAGCTCTGCTCTGCTTCAAACCATCTTTCAGTCTTGTCAGGGAAGAGGTATTTTCCACTCACCTGTTCTACAGCAAGATGAAAAATGGCCAGGCCTGTTCTCAGGGAATGATTCCAACCACTTGACATCAGACAGAAGAGCACCTGTGTGTCTTGTGGTTCTGCTTTAGGATCTGAAGCCGTGCATCCCTACCCCACCTCCTGTCACCTCTCCAGTCACCCACTGACACAGAACGGCAGTGAACCAGCTGTGGGCAGCTAACAATTCCTGGCTTACCTAAAGCCATGCTGATGCTAAAGGATTTCACATTCCAGCTGGGATAATCAACAGCAGGGCAGGAAGGCAGGTCATTATAATTTCCTGAAATAAAGGACTTTGCCAAAACTGGGAAGTGAAAGATGATACTGGTAACAAAACATTAGAGGAAACAGAGTCAAAACATCTGAGATGATTCAGTGTGTTAGAGCTGGTGCATCTGATTTTAAATCATAACACATTTTTTCTGGCATCCATAGTATTCCTGGTTTTCCATGCAAAGAAACTGATGAATGGTATATGGGGCTGACTCACCTGCCCAGTGTGGTCTCCCTGCCCTCTGCCTCGCTAGGAATCCCAACCCAGTTCATCCATCCCAGCCCTGCAGCAGGTACTGTGCTCTGCCATTTTCCTGTGAGCTTTTCCTCAGCTCACAGCTTTATTATGGCACTAAAACTCCTCTGATCCTTCCCAGTAGGAATGTGAAGGAATTAGCTCCTCTCCTCTCCATCAACAAAGAGCCAAAACAGTCCAGCAAGTGTTGTCAAAGTCTCCAGGTTTTAGTTTCCCCTCTTATTGTAGCAACAATTAGAAAAATCATTTTCCCTCTTCAAACACAGTGAGTTGCTTCAGAACCCCTTTGTTTCAGCTGCTGTAAAAACTGTAAACAAGTAAATCAATAGGTAGATAAAGCATGGAATACCCCAAACTGGACAGAAAGCAAAATATTTTGCATCTAGAAGCTACCAATTTCACAGCCAGCTGAACAACTTGTCAAGGATCATGCTGGAAAAAGATGCCAGAGACAAGAGTAGAATGGCCTCTGCCCCCAAATCTCTGCTTTTCCTTCTTGTTGCCTTCTGCCTTTCCTATCTTTGCCTTTCCCTAAGGACAGCTACTCAATATATTGCAACGTTTCCAGCTTTAAGCCATGGATGTCTGGGCACTGTTAGGAGGAGGCACCTCCCCAGGGGCTGACAGGCACTGCCTTTCTTGCTCAACTTCAATTTCTGCAGAGGTTTTCATTCTCTCTGACCTTGGAGCTGTGGTGTCAGAGGGAAAAGACGGGAAAGATACTTCTCTGTGTGGCCCCGTTTGGGGAAGTTACTAGGTTAAGTTTCCGAAACATTCGGAGTGCATTAGTGGTTCAGCTCAACTAATTAGAAATTCCCAAAATAATTTTTAATACCTTTTTCAATAATAAAAGGAGTTGCTCAAGGTAACAGCAGATAATGGTGTCGTTCCCCCCCACCCCCACCCAGGCATCTCTCTCTTCCTTCCAAGTTTATTGGCAACAGATGACTCATTTCACCTCTGCCCAAGATGACTGCTTTACAACTCTTCCAGCAGCATCTGGCCTTAAATGAGGTTACTCAGGCTCAAACTGATGAAATAATTTCTATTCTTGTGCCTATACAGACCATGCCTGTAACACACAGTGCCTGATACTAAAAACAAACTGAAAACCAGCCAAACATTTAGACGTGACCTGAAAAGGCAAAACTGCACTGTGGCCACAGGCCTGGCTGCCATGGAGAGGCAAAACCTGTCATAAAATGCCCTGTGAAGTTATCTGGGCTGGGCATCCCCAAAGCTGGGTGGGGACTGCAGGGAAACTAAGCTCATATTCACACCCACACGAGCTTTTCAAGTCTGTGCTAGACAGCATTGCTTAAATATTTCTCTTTCCATGCACAGGCAAAACATTTTCAGTTGCATTGGATACAACTGCCTTGCAAACACAGAGAGATGAAGCGCTTCTGTGGGAGATTATTGAGCAACTTTTGGCTGTCAAGGAGCCCCTCTAGAGCCTTTGCTTGGAAAAGTACCACCTACAGCCATTTTTAGCCTGGTTTCCTAAGGGAACATGTGTGATCAATCTGCCAAGTCCCACACTAAAAGCTGAAGCCAGCTGGCCAGTTGCCACCAAGTTTTCCTCAGAGGTCAAGGTCCATCCCAAATGTGATATCCCCATCGGCAAAAAAGCAGCACATGGAGCTCAGGGTAGGCACCAGACCCTGCACGTGGAAGAGAGTGCTTAAATGCTTTAATCACATAAAATGCTGCCAAACCTGCACCTCATTAGATAACAATGTCTCTTGTTTCATAGAACCATTACCTCTGCTTCCATGGCCCTCGGGGCCGGCTTTTACTTTGAAGTTGGGTACCCATCCTGGAGCCAAAGGTCTCTGCGTGGCAGCTCTCCTGGCAAGGTGGGCTGGACTCATGGAGGGGGATCCTCCCGGCCAAGGTCCGCTGAGAAATGAGAACGTGAAGCTTGAGATAAGCAAACTGTTCAATGCAGACATCTTTACTCGAGCAAGGCACATACATTTACTTTTCAACCAAGCTGCACTTCACTCATTAGACATATGGCAAGAACCTCAGCACATACCTCAAGGCTATTTATTGTGACCTGTCAAGTGCAATTTCAGAGGTGAAAACAATCTTACCTGTCTCTTCAAGTGCTAATGCTGTAGGAAAGCCTTTCTTGTGGTTCACACTTGTATTCTTTTTGTAATTTAATGCCACCAGACTTCAAATGTTTATTGTAGTCAGTAGTTATTTTCCCTCCTCAGTCTTTAACACATGCTAATGGGGTGTTTTAGAAATGTTAATAATTAATACAGGAAGATGATAATTTTAGAGGCCTGAAGCAGTTCAGGGCAGGCTCACAGCTTTGAGCCACAGTGTAAATGATCTGTTCACCATTACAGCTCCACCAATCCTTAAAATATGTCTTAACTTTTTATCACTGTAACAGTGAGGACCTCAATTTTTTTCTTTTTTTTTTTTTCATTAGTAAAGGCACAACCCTTGCTCCTCTCAAAACAAAAAGATATTTTAATGCTCCATGCCAGTGGTGACAGACCTTGCCTGATCACCAGTGGAATACCCTGGGTTTTCATTACTTGATCACACACAGAGATGGAGAAACAGCAAAGACCAGGACACTTCAAGCATTTCCATTGTGTGGTTTAACTCTTTAGCCCTGTTGTGTATGAAAACCACCACACAAACAAGGGATGGCATGTTTAACAGCACAGGTATGGCAAACAGTTTTGAGAACATAATTTGTTGTGACCTCTGGATAGATCGATTATTTTGAATTTATTTTGCTGACCACGGTTTCAGGGGTTTGTTATTGAAAAATTAAGAAATGGGAGTGTTTCGGATACAAACTGACCAATCAGGAACAATTTTGTGGTATTCAGGGACCTCAGAGGACCAAAAATGCTGAAGATGAGCATAATTTCAGAGCAGTACAAAGTCTAAGCCTAATTTCAACAGCATGGGAGCTTTGATAGTGATCAGACCTCCTGAGCTGGGCTGCTTGCACAGGGCACGCCAGGGACCACATGGAATCCATATGGATGAGCCCAAGAAGAGGGGGAGAAAAAAGTCAGAGGAGAAAAAAGAACTCTTCACACAGGCAGACAGCAAACAAGTGGCAAAGCTGAGGTTTCAGTCTCTGTTTTCAGCTTAGGGCTGTGCCTTTATTGCCAGACTCTGCTGCCTTTTCCACACAACCACTCTTCCTTAAGCAAGGGAGGATTTACAGTGCCCATATCGATTCTTCCTCACAGCAGTCACAGTCAGGGAGAACCAAGTGCTACACAACTACCAGAAAAGAACCCTCCAGGAGTTTCTGAACTGCTCCACAAAGATCTGTGTGCCTGTGCCTCCTTTAACTCAGAAAAAGGAGGAAGGAGAGGCATCCTGCTCAAAGTTACACAGCAGGCAAAGCCAGAAATACAAGGTTATTGGAATTATTCTTGTGTGCTTAACCTAGAAGTTTTGTTTTGACCTCCTCTGGAATTCTTGTGCACCACTGATGTATCAGCCTTTCCTTCCCAGTTAAAAATCAAATATCAAATAAAATATCAAATCAAAAATCAGATAAAAAGGTGGAGCAGTGGGGAAAGGTCTACAAGGTGTATTTGATCCACACCACTCCAGTGGCCAGACCCATTCTCCAAACTCTCATGACATAATTACATCAGCAGCTGTAAAATGAAATGCAGTCCCGAAACCTTGGAAAAACAGCCCATGCCCAGTTTTTACCAGTAACATTTATTTCTAGTGAGGAACCCTTCACTGCACAAGCACAGCAAGGTGCATCCCCAAGTTTGTGCAGGATGCTCCAGGTGCTCTACCCATCCAGTATCAATGCAGCCACAGTATCCATTTGCAAACCACTCGCCACTGAAGGGGTCTGATCCTCAGCATCCTGGATATTTTCCCTCACAAGAAGCAGGCAAGCAGACAGAGATAAATGGGAAAAACCTCTGGTTCCCTGGCAATGCTTATCAGAGATGTTCGCATTCCAGTTATTTGGAGAACAAGGAACAAGAGAAGAAGATTGGTTGTCCATCTACACTTCTGGCAGGAGGCCTCGGTCCATCTCTTATGGACTGGTGTCTGTTTGGCTGCCCGGGTCAGGAATGAGACTGGGCAGCAGCATCCTCACTGTCTCAAAAAGTAGATGAGTTGTGCCCTCTAGTGGGGTCTGGCTCACCAGGAGCTGCAGAGGAGCCTTCCAGGGGCGGCTGTCCCAGCCCACACAAGGGACACACTCCCCTGGGCTCTGGAGGCCTCCAAGGCATTTACACCAGCCAGGCCATGGCACTTTGTTTGGGCACCTCATTCCCATCTTCTTTTATAAAAGCCCTTCACAAAGGCTTCTGAGATGTGACATCTGCCGGGGCAGAGGAGACTGGAGTAAAATAACAGAGCAGCACAAACTGGGAATGAAGTTTCTCTTAGCAGTGACAAAGCCATCCTTTCATAAGGCTTCGAAGCCTCCCAGCCTTTTCTTCTACTAAAAATTAGATGCTTAGTTTAGGTGCATGATGCTGCCAGAGCCTGTAGGTCCAAACCAGCAGGTAAAATCATTGATGTGGGCAAGGATTTTTGCTGCAGCAACCCCATCTCAAGGTATCCACACTCACCCCTTCCAAAATCCTGAAACATCTTCCTACCCCCTTGCTGTACCAATACAACTGTGCACGGGGTCACAGAGACTCACACTGAAGGACTGATTAATCCAAAGCCCTAGGGAAAAAAAAAAAAAGGCTTTAAGTCAGTTCCTTTGGGAAACAAGTTATAAGAAAGGGGTGGGAGCACATTAAACTGCTACTGGACTGGAAAAACTATATATATTCATAGGAACTGTGTTCAAAGGATCCCCAAATCCAGCTCTAGCCTCTGCAGAGCTGATGGGAAGTTTACTGGGAAAGTAAACTATACATGGCTTTTCATCACTGAAATGGGAAGTACTGCAGTGCTTAGGCCTTGGAAGTCACAAGACTCATTTTTCATTTCAAAACTAGGATGATATTGTTTTTAAGCTTTCTCGTAGGACTACTGCTTTTCACCCTGTTCCCTATAGCCATTAGGACTAGGTTTTGTTAAATCTGTTTCACTTCCAGATCTCTTACTTGAAGGAAAGACACTGACTATGACAAGAGGAGTGACAAAAACACAGAATTATCATAATTCAGATGTTTAATTATGCGATCTTCCCATTCTCACTCCAGACCCGTTATCCCAATGCAATATAACATGCTGTGATTTCTCTCTCAAGATATTAAAAAGGAGCAGCCTTCTTCAAAATACTGATCCCCAGCTGCCTGGGGTAACCAGCTATTACCTTAATTAACAGGCAGTAAAATGCATTGGTTTTGCTCACTTTGTACCTCCCAAACTCAGGAGCAGCTGTTTTGCAGCTGAAGCATTTTGCCAGACAAGTGGGTGCATTTTCTCTCACAAAACACCTCCCTTTTGCAATGCCAAGCCCGGGATATCTGAGCCTGTACCTGGCATGAGACCAAAGCCAGGTCTAATGTTCATCAACAGAAACTGCCATGTTATAAAAATCCAGAGAGGACAGATCCCCTATACGCCATGGCTCCAGCCACACCCAGCCCTCCCTAATCCTCGAACCTTGGCGGGTCCGAGGGGGTTTTACCCCCATTTCCTTGGTAGCTGGGATGCTCTTGGATCCCAAGACATGGGGAAAGCCCCACCCACCCATTCATCCGTCTGTCTGTCCGCCCTGCATCCATCCACCCCCCACCGCCAAACCCCAGCGTGGGAAGTGGGGAGGGAACGGGGGAGGGAGGGATGGAGGGGTGCGAGGGGCATGGCCACGGTGACAACAGCCTCTCGCCGCCTTGCCTGGCTGCCAGACCTTAGAGCTGGTGTCAGGTCTAAGGTTCACTGATCTCGGGCTGCCTCTCTCACCTTTGACACCGCTCCCGGAGCCGGTGCTTTCGCTTTTAGCTGCTCCCGGCACGGAGAGTCTGGAACACACGGATGGGGCCGTCATCCTGTCACCCCTGACACACGGACTGGAGCCCTGGCGGGACAGCAGGGTTTCGGGAAGGTAAAGGCATCCTCTGCTCAGGAATTCCCCGCCGGGCAGGTCCCCAGCCCCACCCGCCCTCTCCAAGGTGCCTTTCCCAGGCGAGCCCCGGAAATCCTCTCATCCCCACGGAGCAGCCTCGCATCCAAGGCAAGAAGGGTGGTACGGTCCTCAGTGACTCCCTGCCCAAGAGGAGAGGTTTTAGGAAGCCCTCTGCCCTACCCCCATCCTCCCAGAGCTGTTGTGAAGGTCTCAGCAGAGCTCTCGGTCTCTCCCGGAGCCCAGGGCGGTCCCGTTTATTGCAGCCTTACTTCCCCGCGTGGTTAATGGTCATCATTCCCTTCCCCTTCGCTTTGAGGGGAGCTGCTTCTTCTGAGAGATCATCGCCGTGTAAATCTAATATTTACACATTATGTCTTTGCAGTTGGGATTTCTGTATCCCCTGGTAACCCTGGCTTAAGTGAACTTTCTGAGTAGCCACTCTTATTTAAGACAGAGCTTAAGCAGGTAGGAGGAGACTCCCAAAAGCAGAGGAGAGCTTTGAGCTGAATTCTAGAAGTTAGCTGGGAAGTAGGTGCATGACAACTACCTTGTGTGGGGGAAAAAATTAAATATCCAAATCTGAAAGAACCTGAAATATCGTGTCCAAAACCTGCAGGGGTAAATACTACAGACTTACGCAGTTAAGTGTTGAAGTCCTGTAATTTTTCTGAGGTGCTTAGTAATTTTTGTTCTGGTTCACTCTTGCACCCCTTTGCAGAAACTCAGCAAATGGCTTTAATGGTATCAGGACCTAGAAAATCTTAGATACCAGTTAGACAGCATTATACTTAAACTACATTAATTTCCCAGGAAGCTAAACAGGTTTTTAAATAAGACTTCTCAGTGACTCCATCCCCAAAGGCATGCATGACTTTTCTTTTATTACTGCATTCCTTTGGAAATAAAAGGCTTATCCCCTGACAACAAATACACCAGGATCCCTCCAGCCCAGGTTAAAGATGCTGAACACAATTTCCTGGGTGCAGCAATGTTTAATCCTCCATTAGCAAGTGAGAAATGATTGGTGTTGTGGCTGTTTGGGAGCTCACCTTCAAGACAAGTGTAGGATCAAGCAAGCCTGCTCCTAATATTTGCTGCTAGATGCAGCTGCCACAAAATATTAAGCTGTACCTGGAGATTAAATCCACCAGCAGGATTTTTACAGCTGATTGAAGATAAATTGGTTTATTTTCTCTGACTACACTGGATCTGAGCAGGCTGAGCTTTCCCTGCCCCTCAGCATGGCCTCTTGGCACAAGGAGAGGACCTGCACCACCTCAGCTGCTCCCCAGGCTGCTCTCCAGATTGATGACAGTAGATATCTGGATGCTTTTCCCATAGTCCCTTATCCAGCAAGTGCATGGTTTTACTCTTTTTTCAACAAAAAAGAGGACAAAGCCCCCACCATTTCCCCTTAAATCCTGTTTTCTACTGAATCAGAACAAAGCCACTTGTTTTGTTCCTTGCCATCCTCCTCAGGTGGGAAGGGAGACTCACCCTCTGCCTCTTAACATGGGGAAAAAATTGTTTCAAGTGAGCTTTGGCAAAACTCATTGCAGTAAATCTCAGGTGAGTTTTGTTCCAGCATCAACCCATCTTTCTAGGGTTGAACAGAGAACAGCAGAGGGAAATTATGAGAAACTGTGTTTAATACAGACAACCTTGGGTAGTTTTCAAGCAGCTTCCTGTTTCTTTAGAGAGTTTTATGGCTTATCACTGACAATAACTGCCCAGAATCTTGTTTCCAGCCTACAAAGAGGCAAATGTATGTAATCAATACCCTAAGGAGCACGTTCATGCTGTGCCACAGGGCTTATCTTTTTCCTGCTTGAAAAATATGACTTACTACCTGTTCTGCACAAACTATGATCCTGCTCTTCATCACAGGGCTGCATGATCTGGGGGACATGATGTTACTTGTGTTTTTTAAGGGGATTAAAGCCCATCTCACCCAGTGGAAAAACTACTTGGATCTAAAGATACAGACCTGGGTTCAGCCAAGGAACACTCTTAATGACAGCCTTAATGAAGAATTAAAGGTCTGGAGCCTGCCAGATTGCAGAGGGAGGACAGGCAAAATAAAGGAGCCACGTGGGATGAGCAGCTCACAGGAACAAGGGGCTTTTGTCAGGGAAGGGAACTGCAGGGAGCAGGGAGCTCCACTGCTGCTGCTGCTGCTGTAGGTGTCTTTGTAAAGGTGCTTCTTGCTTCCACAGCCAAATTCCTGAGGCCCAGGTAGAAATTGCACCAATTTTTCATCCTAAGTCTTGCAGATCCCTGTTGTCTGGCTCACCAGGGCTTTCTTCTGCATGGAGGGAAAGCCCCACTCCAGCAGAGCTCACCCTGGCACCCTGCTCAGCCAACACCCTGTGAACTTCCCTCTCTCCTTTATAACTGTCCACATGAGCTGAGTATTTTTGGAGGAGGAGCTCTGTGAGAAGGAACAAGGACAAAGCAGGGCAAAGTGTTGTTTGCTGCCCTGCACTGGCAGTTCCCACCCAGCAGCAGGGCAGTGGCACTTCATTGACCCAGGGCTGGGAGGAGGGACACAGGAGTGTCACCCAGGAGGGCTCCCACTGACCAGGGTACAGCCAAGGCTCTGCAGCAGCTCTCTTCCAGTCAGGTTTGAGGCAATCCCTGTTACTGGGTCTGTGTTTCCTGTCATCCCTGGGCACAGCAGGGTGGTCTGTCACACTCTGGGTGACATGGGGGTGGCACTCCGGGGGCTTGGTTTGTCTGGGGGTCTTTAGCCAGGGTGCAGGAGCATTTGCCACCTGCTTTTTCTGCTGCTGCTCCTCAGGGCTGCTTGGGACGGGGTTTCTCACTCCTGAGGCTCTCCTGATGTAATTCCTAACCAGGATAAATGAGGGATATCAGCCTAAGCTCTTCACCAGGACTCCAGGGAAGGAGGTGTCCTGGAGAGCAAGGCACAGCCAGAAGGGATTTCCCTCTGCCAGGAAATTCCTCCAGCTCCTCCTGCTAAATGAGATGCGAGGATCTCCTTGCCTACTTCCAAGGAGGCTTCTGGCACCAAGTTTCTTCCTAAACATCTCCACCTTCTGGTCATAACTGACAGTGGCAGATGCTTTGATGCGTTAAATCTGCAACTCATGATATTAATGATTTTGGTTTTATTCCAGCCTATTTTGGAGTTAAGCCCCACCTGCCCAGCTGCCAGGCAGGAGCTGCTGCAGGAGGCTCAGCTGATCCTGGGATCACTGGCAGGTGTCCATTGAGCAGCGTTGGTTTCCTTGCAGGACATGGCACAGACAGTGACACCGGGCACCTCCCCAGAGGGGCCTCGTCCCTCCTACATGTACAAGGTGGTGCTGCTGGGCAGCATGTCCGTGGGCAAGTCAAGCCTGGCCTACAGATACGTGAAAAACGAGTTCAAGGAGCTGCTGCCAACCGTGGGATGTGAGTGAGTGGCTCCAACAGCTCGATGGCTCTGGACAAGAGACCAGGCCTGAGGCAGTTCCCTACAGTGGGGTCCATCTTGCAGTAGCACAGACCCACTTTGGAGCATGGGGCAGATTTGCCCAAAAGCCAGAACCTCCCCCTTCAGATCTCTGCAGCCCATTTCCAGCACCAGGCCACAAGCAGAGCCACATCCACATCACATAAGTCTGGCCTTGTGCTGCATTTTAGAGGCAGGTGAGCAGCAGAATGAGTGAACTGTGCAGCCCATCTGCTCTTTGCATGCTGTGCTGCCTTCCCAGCTATTCAGGCACCCCAGGAGGGTCTCTTAAAAAGGTTTGCATTGAAGATAGTCTAGTTTCAATTCCCCTGCCTAGGTCCTGCACCACCTAGCCATTATATATATTCATTTCATGAGATGCACCTGGGTTTTGCCTTAAGCAGGCACAGCAGGTACAGAGGCTGTGATCCCACCTGTAACTGAAAAGCAAGCTGGTGTAGCAGAGCAAAGTAGAGCTTCTGCTCTTGTCCCTCTGCCTTGTCCCTGGCTGGTCCACAAGCAGCCATCTGAAGGAAAGGATGGAGGGTCCCCTCCAGTGGGAGCCCTTTCCATGGATATTCCCATTCACAGCTCTGACCCACCAGCAAGGTGGAGCTGTCTCTAGCTGGGGGCTATTCTGCAAAGCTCAGAGTTATCCAACATCAAACCTGATGTCATCCACCCAAATCTGCTGCCAGGAAGGGCCACCTCAGCCCAGTGCCAGTGATCACAAGAAGTTCCCCCTGGATTCTGCACATTAGAACATCATTAATGACCTTCAGGATGGGTTTGGCCTCAGAGCAGGGGATCTGAGCTCCCTGCTCTTGCTCCAAGTGAACACACACCCTGCATCTTGCCTGCAGGCTCCTTCTTCACACAGATACTTGACCTGGACGAGGCCACTGTCAAGTTTGAGATCTGGGACACGGCGGGCCAGGAGAAGTACCAGAGTGTCTGTCACCTCTACTACCGGGATGCCCACGCTGCCCTCCTTGTTTATGATGTTGCTAACAAGGTAAGGCCCCTGGCAGGGCCAAGCCACCACCCACGAGTGGTTTCTGCTGCCATGAATCCCATCCAAGGGTATTTATCCCTAAATGTGTTTAAGGGCCAGCGATCTGTTTCCCTGAGAGGGGCAATCAGAACCTCCCCACCCTCTCTGGTTTGGTGCCAGCCAGCCGGCTTGGTCTGAGACAAAGGGATTAAATCAAAACCAGATCACTGGGTTGTTTTGTCTCCATGTCTCCAGCAAACATTCAGCAGAGCAAAGCTGTGGCTGGAAGAGCTGGAGAAGAAATTCCTTCCTGATGAAATTGTGATTGCTCTGGTGGGCAACAAGACAGACCTTGCGGCTGAGCGAGAGGTCACCACTGAGGTGAGTGCAGGGGGTTCCCTCATCACCCCTCACAGAAAGAACTGGGATACATCCAAGGAAAATTTCCAAGGAAATCCAAGCATTTAAGAAGTTTTCAGACACCTCCAAAGTATCCATACAATTATTGACCCACCATGAAATCCACCATGAAACTGAACAAGCAGCCCCAGAAGGGGCAGGGGAATAACTCTGCTTGTTTCTCCTAGGAGGGGGAAGACTTTGCACGAACAAAAGGCCTCCTGTTCATGGAGACATCTGCAAAATCCAACCACAAAGTAAATGATGTCTTCATGGCTATAGGTAAGTTATGGGATGGCTCTAGGTGAGAACAGAGGCAGGTGAACCATGGTCCCAGCCCCTGAAAAGCTCAGCCCCTTCATTGCTCCTACTTGTCACTGAGATGTTCCTCCCAGCCAGTCCAGCCTGCGCCACCCCTTAAGGCAGAAGGATGGACAGATCCATCCCGAGATATCCCAGTGTCAGACAGGGCTTTCAGGCCTTCTCCCAGAGCCACAATTTTATCTTGCATTGGTATCCAATCCAGTAGTGCAGTGTTGTCCCCAGCTCAGCTGTTCAGGGAACTGCAGGATGGTCCCCTGGGCTCGGATATGGCACGGCCATTACATCCCAACCACTGGCAGGAGAAAAGAGCCCTTCTTTGCCTTGTGTTTCCTCCTAGTCCAAGAGCTCCTGAGGAGGGAAAAAGAGAAGGCATCCAGGCCATCCCCACATGGGAAGTCGACTGTGGACCTGAGGGCGAGCGAGGCGAGGACGAGGTGCTGCCGGAGCTGAGGATGTGACATTGCACTCAGCAGGGCTGGACCCAACCTCCATGAGGGGCAGTGACAAAGCAGGGGGGGTCAGAACTGCAGAGATGGCTCAGCCTGACCTCTCAGAGCCTGTTTAGAGTCCTGGGTACACAGAGCCTTTTCAACCCTTTAGCTCCATCTTCAGTCGGGAGATAAAGCACAGGGCTTTCTTCCACCAATCTTCCATTTCCAGAGAAAAGCACAACCTGCCAGGAACACTGCCACCAACCCTGACTGGTGACATCCCTCCACCCCTCAGCAGTCACCTCCTCTATCTCCCTTTCCCTCTGAAAAGGGAGGGTTTAATATCCCAAAGCAAAGATCCCCGTTGTTTTACACCCAGGCTGCAAATAAAGAGAATATTCCCCTAAAGGTGTATTTTTTTTTCCCTGTCCTGCATGTCAGCCTGTAGGGAAGCACAGGAAGCCTGGGGGTGGCAGGGACCAGAGCCAGTGCTCTCCTCACCCCATCCACCCCATTACAGTGGTCACAGCCCATCTTTGGGAGCAATCAGGGAGCCAGAATGGGGCCAAAGCCAATGTGTGGTGTCACAGTGCCCTGTGCCTTGCTGGGCCTCCCCTTTACACAATTATGAGTCGGCTGTGGGAGCTCCCCTTGGCTGGAAGAGGAGAAAAACCACCTGAGCTCTCTCCAGAGGCAGCAGCACTCACCCTGTCTGCAGGGTGAGGTTTTGGGGCATGGCAATATGGTGGACAGAGCATCACATTGTCCCCAAGAATTTCTGACCCCAAGTCCACAGAAATGGAGTGGCTGTTTCTGTCCCCAGCTCATGGAAAGAAAGGTGTCGGGGCACCCCTGGGAGCTGGCAAGCTGTGGGACCCCAGGGGGTACCCCTGGGAAATGGGGTATCCCAAAAGCTCAAGGAAATGGGTCCCTCTGAGCTTATTTTTAGGGTGTTTCTTGGGGTGAGAGGGGGTAAACGTGAGAGGGAAGGGCTGTCACGCTGCCAGGGCAGGCAGAAAACCATGGTGACCATGCAGATTTGGGGGTAGCACCCCCCCACACTGCGGTTAGGAACAGAGAGGCAGGGACACAGGGGTGAGAGGAGAAAGGATTTTATTGTCAGCTCCAGTTTAGGGGTTCAGCTCCTGCCGGGGAGGGTGGGGGTGCGGGTGGGGCGCTGCACAGTCTCGCTGGGTGCCCCCGCCCAGGGCTTGTCGCCTCCCGAACCGCCCCACCGGCCGGATGCCGCGGCCCGTGTACCACGAGGGGTCGATGTCCGGGTCTGCCAGGGAAAAGCCGAGAATCCGTCAGGGGTCTGGAGGACGTGGAAGGTGACGGGGCATTGCGCCCACGAGCGAGGGGATGGGAGCACCAGGGGAGCAGGGAAGGGGATGAGGAGGGTAAAAGGTGTTGCAAAGGCTCTTTCCAAAGCAGCCCTTTGCTCCTGCACAGTGACAGCAGCTCCTTACCCCCCAAGTGCAGCTGAGCCTGGGGATGCAGTGGGGGCTGGAGGCAGGGGGTAGCTGGGGAGAGTCCCTTACTCATGTTCTCCTTACTCCTGATTTCCATGGAGCGCTCAAGGACGCAGCCGTGGGTGGCGGGCAGGGTCAGACAGACGAGCAGCAGCCACAGGAGGCAGGTGACCCCCAGCTTCATCCCCAGCACTTTCAGGCCACTGTGACTTGGCTGTGAAGTCTCCTGAGCCCTGCTGAAGGCTCCGATGTGACTGCAGGAGAGAAGGGATTTGGCTGTTGATGTGTGTCCCCATCCCAGCATCCCTGGGCCAGCAGCAAAGGGCTTGGGGAGAGCAACAGAACAAACCCAGGGGTTTTGCTGGGGCTGACACCTCTGGGGAAAATAGCACCTCCAAACATGAGCTGCACAAACCTCATAGTCACTGAAACAGGTTTTGATCCTAGCCTAGCGCCTTAGGTCAGGCCTGATCCTCTCTGGGACCCCTAGTAAACGTGTGGGACCCCAGNGTGCCACACTTCACAGCACTGGGGTGCTGAGCAGGGGCGGGCTGGGTGATGGGCTGGGTCTCTGCAGCCATCCGAAACAGGGAGCAGGGCAGAGGACCCCAGCAGGAGAGCTGGGCGAGGCAGGACACGGCGGGGCTGCGGCGGCCACTCCATTTCCAGCGACTTTTGCGAAGGAAAAGCCCGTAGCGTGCTGAGCAGGAGGCACACCGGGCTCCCGGGAGCTCAGGTTTGCCGCGGCCACCAACTTTTGGAACCTCCCCAGCCCCCAGGTGGACAGACGCGAGGACAGACACACGGAGAGGCAAAGCAGCGCTCGGGAATTGCCCAGCAGCAAGAGCATCACGCCGGGGACAGCAAAGCGCCGCTCCCGACCGCGGGGCCGCACTTACCGGGGCGCGGCGAGCGGAGGTGCCCGGGGACCGTCCCGCTGAGCCAGCTGGCGGCTGCGTGAGCCGGAGTCCTCTCGGCGGCCGCTTTTATGGCCGGTTTCGTGCTGATGTCAGAGGCGAGCCCCTGTGGGGACCGAGCCGGGGCATCTCCCCTCCCCTCCCCATGTCCCCTCTCATCAAATCAGCACCGGGATTTTCATGACTCAGAAGGGACCAGCTGACGCTGGCTGAGGGAAATAGTCTGGGAATATCTTAATCCCCGTCCTCAACGCGGGGTTATTTCGGGCAAGGGGAAGTTTTCTGCTCTTTCACCCATCCGGCGCCCACTGCCGGGGTCGGTGTGTGCTGCTGCCCTGAACGCTGAGGGAACGCTGTAACTCCCCCGCAGGATTTACCCCGGTACCGCCACCCCTTCCCTCCGCTCCCCACAAAAGAAACCTTTAGGGAAAGCACAACGCTGAGCACAGAGACGAGAGGAAGGCAATGTGTAGGGGCACACGGGCCGGCAGGAACGGGCATGAGGGCTCCGAACCCCCACCCCTCGGCCCCCCACTCCCATTTTAAAAGGATTTTAAAGATTTCTGATGTTTATTCTGCTGGATGTGACACTGGAGGAGCCAGCTTGGGGCTCCAGCATGAAGGTCAGTTGGTGTCCAAACAGACAAAAGTGGGACTGGAGACATCCCAAAACAGGGACATCTCCGTGCTGGCAGGATTCTGAAGACACTGTCACCAGTGGGGTGTGGGCAGGGAAAGGTCTCTGTCTGCCACCCCCGTGTGGGGCTGGCTTTGCCCTGGGACAGAGCTCCATCTCAGGCAGTGCCCAGCTCCAGTGCCTGAGCACAGCCCATGCTGGGGAGAGGTGGCAGGAGCATCGTGGGACACAGGGGATTGCCAGAGATGTGCAGCAAAGGCAGGGAAAGGGCTGAAGAGAGGACAACCTGCCCCAGCTTGGGCTTCAGCCAGGGAAATCCCCACCCCAGGCTCAGCAGGCCTCTCTACCCCAGGGTTCCTGCTAATATTTAATACAGATTTAAAGCAACCCCTTGATGCTGTGGGCTTGTGTTTCTTGTGGCTTCAGCTGCCAGACTGGGTTCAGGGTGTCCATGCAAGTTGGAGCAGTGACTTTATTTCAGGGGAAAATAGCACCTCCAAACATGAGCTGCACAAACCTCATAGTCACTGAAACAGGTTTTGATCCTAGCCTAGTGCCTTAGGTCAGGCCTGATCCTCTCTGGGACCCCTAGTAAACCTGTGGGACCCCAGAGCCCAGGGGATGGGGTCCACCACCAAAATGCAGGGCTGGCTGCAGAGCCACAGATGGGGGATGGATAGATGGATGGATGGATGGATGGATGGATGGATGGATGGATGGATGGATGGATGGATGATACCACCTCTGTACCCTTGGCACCCACCCCTGGCCACGACTGCTGAAATGGCAACCTGGGAACACCCTTTGCCCACTGGGCACCACTGACCCCCAGTCATCACACCTGTGGCTCTGTGGCCAGTGTCTGGCCAGTCATGTGGCCATCCTGATGTGCATCTGTCCCCACTTGGCTTCAGTGCTGCTGGTTCAGCTCCTGCCTGCTCCACCTGGCCAGTTTTAAAGCAAGAAGTGCACAGGATGGTTAAAGCATGATTAAAACATGGAGCTGCTGGAGCAAGTCCAGAAGAGGCCATGAAGATGCTCTGAGGGCTGGAGCCAGGCTGGGAGAGCTGGAGGTGTTCACCTGGAGAAGAGAAGGCTCTGAGAAGACCTTGGAGGCCTTCCAGTGCCTGAAGGGGGGGCTCCAGGAGAGCTGGAGAGGGACTGGGGACAAGGGATGGAGGGACAGGACACAGGGAATGGCTTCCCACTGCCAGAGGGCAGGGACAGATGGGATATTGGGAAGGAATTATTCCCTGTGAGAGTGCTAAGGCCCTGGCACAGGGTGCCCAGAAAATTGTGGCTGTCCCATGCCTGGATGTGTTTAGGGCCAGGCTGGACAGAGCTTGGAACAACCTGGGCTAGTGGAAGGTATCCCTGGCTTTGGCAGAGGGTGTGAGGAGATGGGCCTTGAGGTCCCTTCCAACCCCAAACATTCTGGGATTCCATGGGAAGAGAAAGAAGCCTTCACTCAAGCGTGCTGAAAAAGAAGACACTGGGAAATGGGTGGGTGGTTCTGGACACAAAATTGGCTTTATTGCATGATTTAGTGTACATTTATTATAATCTCTACACAGGCAAATGGGTCAGGAAACCAGCAAAAAACAACGTGGGTGGCTGCTGAACGATGCCTTGGTCTGCGCTGCTGAGGCTCCCCGTGAGGATTCCTTTGTAGGGTCAGGCGTGGAAGGATTTGAGTCGTGGCTGGAACCAGACAAGCAAGAGATGGGGCTGGGGTGAAGGCTGAACCCTGATGCCAGAAGGATGGGTGCAAACCCTCTGGATGATCTTGGTGGAGCTCCCTTCTCCAGCCCAGGAGCTGCCATCCCAGCACAGCCACTAGCTGGATCCAGTGAAGCTGCAGTGTTTGGGAGTTTCTGCGACAGCAGAGGTTTGCACTTACCCTTTTGAGCTTCAGGCCAGAAGGATTTAATTTTAAATTAAGAAACTGGTTTTATTTCCAGCTGGGAAGCCCAGACTAAGGACTTACAATACTCTCTGGGATGACCACAGGACCAATTCCTAGGCAGTTAGCAGCCTCTGCTACTACCAAAGCCAAATGAGTGTTATTTGCATGAAAACTCACCCTACTGCTTGTAATTAAAGTGGTTTTAGCTCAGATGCACAGGAATTGCCTAAAATGATCCAGCCTGGGTGGCCATGGAGGGGAAACTCAGCATTGCTCTGACGTCCCTGCTCCAGCTGCAATTGATCCTCCCCACTTCACCTCTCGGGGAGGGAGGGAAGGAGGGA
Organism: Peucedramus taeniatus; assembly: GCA_013400575.1. Taxonomy (NCBI): domain Eukaryota; kingdom Metazoa; phylum Chordata; class Aves; order Passeriformes; family Fringillidae; genus Peucedramus; species Peucedramus taeniatus. The sequence continues at coordinate 207,400 of WBNO01014730.1, forward strand.
GGGAGAGAAGGAGGGAGGGAGGAAAGTGGGGGCTGTACAGGACAGAGACAGAACAAAAAACCTCTTCCAAAGTGACCTGCAAGAGAAAGCAACCCTCTGCCCATCCTGGTGCTTTGCTCATGGGTATGGGGCTGGTACTGATCCACTGGGCTGAGTAGATGTGGAAAGTTCAATATTGGAGGAAAACATTTTGGGGGAGCTGGGGGAGGCTGACATCAGGGACCCAGGGCTGCTGCAGCCCCTGGAGGTCATCACAGCCCTGCCAAAGGATGGGATGGTCCTAAGAGGCTCTACAATGCCATCACCAGGGACAGGGGACATGCTCTACCCAAGTGCATCTTGGCAGGGTCTGACTCCTCTGTGGGGCAGAGGAGCATCTACACTCTGCACTCTGGGGTTCTGATACAGCCTCACATGGAGTGGAGATGTCTTCAAGAGCTGGAAAAGCAAACCAATATCCCCAACAAGCCCTCCAGCCTTTCCTCCCACTTTTCTTGCCACTGCTTCTCTCAGGCCTTACCTCACTCCCATCCCCTGATGGCCACAGCTGCTTCAGGCACAGTGGCAGAAGCCTCTGTGGGTGTTTGCACGGCTTGGGGCAAAGAGCAAGTGCTCACTGGGAGGGCACCAGCACTGCTCTCATCCTGCTTTGCTGCTCAGGGAAGGGAAGCAAAGCTCCACGGGACATGGCAGGGAACTGGGACCAGCATCAGGATGTGCATCCCAGCACTGGGATGCCTGGATCCCTCTTCTACCTGGGGTACCCCAAGGGCATTCCACACTCACTGTCAGCTCCTGTCCCTGCTCACCAGCAGCCTGGAGAGAGCAGGGACAGGCACTGACAGCTTCTGCCAAGTGAGGGCTGCGTCCCTGCCCTGTCCCTGTGCTGAATGTCACACTGACATCCAGCTCCCCCTGAGGAGTTCCCTCCTGCTCTGCACCTCTCTGGTCCCCTTGGCTGACCCAATACCAAAGAGCTGCCCCAACCCAAGGTCTCATTCCAGCATCCTCCCCTGAGAACCCTTGGCCACATGTTGGCACCCCAGTGCTTTGCTCCTCTTCCCATCAACTCCCAGCAAGGCCTCCTGCCCACAGCCTCTGGCTTCCTTTCTGTCCAGGGTTTCAGGGAGACAGGGGCTCAGGAGAAGAAGGAAAAAGTGCTGCAGGGAAGGCTGTGAGAGGCTTTGCTTTGCTGTCTTGTATCTTCACTGAAATGCAGTAGCAGGAAGGTCCCCTCTCCTCAGGACAGGTGGGTCATCACAGGCTTCTGCAAGGCACAAGAAAGAAAAACCTCAGCCCACCGCTGTGTCCAAGCCACCCTGAGCCAACCCAGCCTCTCCTTGTCCCTTCCTAGCTGCCACTGCTTGGAGTGAGTCCCTGCCCCATTGTTGGGGGTTGGATCTGTTTCTTTTGTGTGTGTGGAATTTTTTCCTGGTGGTTTTGCTAGGTAACTCATTGCTGGGTACTTATGGGTGCTTGACTGAAACAAAAGGGGCAGCAGGTTTTTCCTGGGGAACAGCAGGGAACAGGACAGTTCAGTCTGAGGACACCCCTCCAAAAGGACGTTCTGGGAGTACCAGAAGACCCTGCTTGTTTTTCTTTCCACTGGATTTTTTCTCCAGAGGAAGACTGGACTCATCTTGTCACCACTGGACTTTCCTACAGGACTATTTCCACTTCACAGAACTGCATCTACCACTCCAGGAGGATTTCATCTGGACTGCTTTAACACCCTGACACCCAGGGTGTCAGGTCACATCCCCGACTCTGTCAGGGTATTTTCTGGGGTTTTGTTGTTTCTTTGTTTTTGCTTGTCTCTTAGTGCTATTACATTTGTATTTTTCTTTGCTTTGTCTAATATTCCTAGTAGAGGACTGTTATTCCCACTCCCAAATCTTTGCCTGAGAGCCTCCAATTGCAAAATTATAATAATCTGAGGGGAGGGTTTACATTCTCTATTCAAAGGGAGATTCCAGCTTTTTGCTGGCGGGTACCTGTCTTTCAAACCAAGACACCCATCCCACAGACCACGCGGGCAGCGGGAATTCAAAGATGTTAATCTTCTCTGGGGCTCATGACATCCCCGACCTCAGGGGGTGGTGCCCAGGCATTCCTGCCCTCACCAGAGAGCGTGGTGAAACCAACACTGAGAGCTGAGGCCTCTGTCAGCTTGAGGAGAAAGTGAGGAAGGGCAGGTCCCAGGGGAAGCCGGCCTGCAGCCCTCCCGTGGGGCTGGGTCCGTACCGCAAAGAGCCGCTCCACCCTCCGGTTCTTGCCGTTGGGGTTCCTCTGCGTCAGCGAGCCGCGGTACACCGAGTTGCGGTCAAAGGAGTCGTCAAAACCTGCAGGGAGGGGAGAGAGGTGGGCAGCAGATCCTCACCCACCTCACCAGATGTTTCAGCTACCCACCAAGTCACTTGGGATTTACTAATCCCCCCCTGGCTGCGGGTTTGGATGTATCCTGGCACTCCCGTCTCTGGGAGGGTGATGGGGAGCGCTTTGGTAACAAGGAGACAAGAGCTGCTGCTACTCAGCTTTCCAGAGCCCTGTGTGAGCTGGGTCAGCCTTTCCAGACTCTGCTCTGGAAAGCTCCGTGGTACAACAAAACCCTGCCCTGGGAGAAGCTCTCAGCTCTCACTGCCCCAGCCTATGAGACTCTCTTGGCCTGTTACTTCATCTCCTCTCCTCTGCCACCAACTTCCACCAGCTGCACCTTTTCAGGCCCAATTTTCCAAGTCACTGCCCTGCCAGGCAGGCAATCAGGAGACCAAATCACCCCCTGGTCCAGCCCAGGCACGGGGTATTAGGCTTGCCTGATGACATCTGTCCCCATTGCACTTCCCTCTATCTCCTCGCAGGGCTCCTCTATCTGCCTGCCCTTTGCAGGAAGGAGAGCAGATGACTCCTCTTCAGGATGAGGACAAGGGACCTTTCCACCTACCAGCCCCAGCCTGGGGAACAGCACTGTTATTTATCTGTGTGAATGGGGGAAATGCTGCTCTTCCTCTGCAATAAATTATCTTTTCCCCCTTCCCTCCCTCCGTCTTCCATTATCTGGAAGGAAAGCCCCTCTTTGCCCTTAAGCTTGGGAGGAGAGATAAGAGAGAAATAGAAAAGTAATTTCCTAATGGGTCTCACTGATTTGGTCAGAATTAAGCATTTCCAGTGATTGTCCCCCCAACCACACCAGCTGCTGTGCCAAGTTTCAGGTCACCATCAAATTTGAAGCTCTCCCAAGCTGCTGCTGTTTGTCCATATCTGGGCCCTGGATGGCTTCTTGCCTCTTCAGCAGTGGCTGATTCAGATGGGCACCAGGGTCAAAATTCACAGAGACATGGAAAGGTTTGGGCTGAAAGGAACTTGAAATCCCCTCTTATTCCACCTGACATGGGCAGGGACACCTTCCACTAGCCCAGGTTGCTCCAAGCCCCATCCAACCTGGCCTGGAACACTTCCAGGGACAGGGCATGCCATCCAGGGAAGGATACCTTCCCAAGATGGCCAGGCAAGGGAGAAATTGCTGTCAGAAGAGAGGGTGGGCTTAGGTGAGGCTTTGAGACCTAACAGCCCACAGGATGAAGGGACACAGGTGTCTGGCTGGACTCTGAGGTGGCTGCAGAGAATTCCTGGTTCTTGGAGGACTCAGCCACCTCAGCCTGATCTCTGCTCTCCCATCACTGCCGCCAGTCCAGCCAGCTGCTGCTCCTTTCCCAGTTATCCACCAGAGGTTTCCCCTGTGGCTGTCCCAGCAGGCTGTGAGCACAGGAAAGGGGACTCTGCTGCAGACACACAACTGGATGCAGAGGGAGAGAGAGGAGCAGCATGCCCCAAAGCTCAGCCCAGCCACCCACAGGTGCCCATCTCCCATGGGCAGGGCCGTGGTCCTTACTGGTGATTTCCAGGGGATTGTTGAACTTCCTCCTGAACCTCTGCAATCCGGGCATTGCCTGCAAGAGAAGGGCAGCAGCCTGCTGTGGGGAAGGGATGGGAGGGCAGAGGTTTCCATGGAGGCCACTGCTTTGATGGTGGCCCCCTGGAGACCCTGGTTGTGCCCAGGCTTAATGGTGTGCCACAGGCACAGCCTATGATTAGACACACACTCACTTTAATGTCATCCAAAGACTCCCCAGGACTGCTGCTGGCAAGACCAGGAGAATGGAGACAGGCAGCCTGTGGACAGAGGAAGGCAGAAGTGTCTCTGGGGGTGCAAGAGGAGGCAGACACGTCAGTCTGCCATGGCAGAGCACCAGGCAGCATGGGGAGAGCTGGGAATGGCTCAGGAAGCCAGGCAGCCCTTCCCAGCATCCAGGGGCAGCAGCTACAGCTCAGGGGAGCACACACATCACAGCCACCACCCTCCATGCTCACCTGCACACTCGACTTCTTCTTTGCCTTTTCCACAGACTTCACTGTCAGCCCTGCAGCAGACAGAGCTGCAATTCGGGATTCGATATCCGATATCTTTAGAAGGAGGAGAAAAGTCACACAGATGGTGGTTGGAGAAGCCATCCATGGCTTTGTTTGCCATCACTGGCCAGGCAAAGCATCTGTCAGGGTCAGGCCCTCACCTCACTCTCTGCCTGCTGCACCTGAGCAGCTGCTGAGGCCACTTTGTCCTCCAGCTCCGACAGCTCCGAGTCAGTAGTGCCGCTGTGCTGAGCCCCTTCCTCAAGCTCCTTCAGGGTCTTCTCAAGCTGGTAGGTCTTTCCAGCAGTCAGGTACACCTGAAATACAGCAAAAGGAAAAATTGCATTGAGGAATTAACCTTCTTGGAGTTCTCCTCTCCTACTGTGACTGCAGCCCCAGACGCAGCAGCTCCTGCCACTCTTTTTTGACTGCCTTCTTGCCTTGCAGCACAGACAGTACCAGTCAGCTCTGACACAGCTTTTCTTCTCATTTTCTCCCTTCCCTGGGCTTTTCGAGAGCAATTACAAACAGTGTGAAGTGGTAAGAGGCCCAGTGGGAACACAGGAAGGACCAAAACTCAGTGACCTGCTTGAGAAGCAGCAGCACTTTGTGCCGTGTGCTCAGAGGGAGAGCAGGTACCTGCAAACCAGCTCAGGCTGCTGTGTCCTGTGAGGGCAGAGCTGGGAAGGAGACAAACTGACTCTCCAAACCTGCTCAGTCTGTTTTAAGGGTGTCTGTGTTGCTAGGAACAGGGTCAGAGTAGGGCAGCCTTTGCTGCCTGGAGAAGAAGGGTAAAAGGATCTATCCTAATAAAACCTCTGGTTTTACTGCCACTTGTCTCCTCCCAGGTTACTACAAGGACACAGATCCAAGCAAGGCAGCTCAGGAAACATTAACACATCAGTATGCAATCCCATCAGATGATCAGATGTGGCCACTGTTCTGCTGACTGATCCCAAGATCTACAGCAATTGCTGCTCCTCCAGCCCTCTCAGCTTTCTCTGAGCAGGACATTGTGCAAAGCTGCCTGGCAGGAGCCCTCTGCATGCACTGAACTACAGTCCATCCACCCAAATCACAGCACCACACTCCCAGAGGTCCCACCCATCCCAGTGCAAATCCTAAGGCCATGCACCACCCAATCTGAGTCACGGGGATTTGTTGTTGACCCATCAGACTCTCCCAGTGCCCTCCAAGGTGAGTGGCATGCCTTGCAGAGAACAGAGGGGCCAGCCAGCTGTGACTCAGCCAGGATCCCCGAGGGAATGGCAGGATGACACACATCTCCCAGGGCCATTGTCTACCCACCCCAGTCCTGAGCTGACAGCAGCAGCAGCACTAAGCCCCAAGTTCACTTCCTTCCCAGCCCTATCCCCTCTCTTGGGAGAGGGGGAACCCCAAAACCTTCATGGGAACCCCCAAACCTTCAACCCTCTTCCCCTGGGATGCTGTATTTGGCCAGAAAGCATCCAGGTGTTGCAGCTCCCTGTTTTTACTCCTAAGCTTTCCCCAGTGAGAGATGAGCCACAGAGTGTGTCCTAAATGCTCCCCATTACAGGACATTCCCTACAGCAAACCCCACCACCCAGATGGAGATCCAACTCTTCTTTGAACTGTTTCTCTGGAGCTTGGTACAGGGCACTGTGGATGCACACCAGTTCCACAGGGAATCAATTCCTATGGGTTTATAGTGGCTAAAAAAGCTGTCAGTGCTCCGGAGTCACACAAACCTTGCAGGGGGATTGAGCCCTGGCTGTGAACTTGTCACCTGCATTAGCCCATCAGCCCCAGGCACAAGCAGCCTTAGTGAGGAGGTGGGCTCATAAACCCCTTGATGAAACACACAGTGCTGGGGAGGAACTGAAGGGAATGGGACCCAAGTTTTGCTGGAGCAGGGACTGCTGAAGTCCAGCAAAGCCATGTTACAGCAAGGTGGGGACCACACTCATCATCCAGAGGACCAGGAACAAGGGAAAGAAAGCCACAAGACAGAGCAGCTTTTGCTGTTGTACAATCCTCTAAGACCAGACTTTTTAATCCCCCTGCTGACCATCCTTCCAGTGCTGACCTACCCTCTAACAAGAAATTCTGGGGGGGAGGGAGGGGAATTCCTCTGCATTCCCACCCCCCACTGCCCAAAAGCTCTGGGGAGCCTTACATTTTCCTCAAGCTCCTGGTACACTTCGGCCACCTCTTTCCCATCTGCCAGGCCTGGAATCTGCCCCGCAGGGAGGGCACAGCCATGCACCAACTGTCCATGCACCAACTCCCACACCGCTTCCTCCGTGGCGTTTATGGCTCTCAGCACTTTGGCCGTGATCTCACTCAAAGCCTGAGCCGATGACCTCTGCGAGAGCCAAAGCAGAGGGAGGGAGAGAGGGAGGTAGGGAGGACGGAAAAATATGGATGTTATTTGAATGTGGTGTATAAAACAGCACAAGCCTGGGGGGGAGAGGGGCACCAGACCTCCAGGAGCTGTGGAAAGAGGGAGGAGTGGTAATTAAGGGGCTTATGCTGCTCCTGAAGGGCTCTCCACCAGACCACTACGGCAGAGCTTTGATCTCAGCCCGTGCTTTCTGCAGGATGGCTGTGACAAAAGAGGTCACCTCAAAAAGGCTTGTAAAAGAGGTTATGGAGGGATGCTTCACTCACTGGAAGCACCTGGCCACCTGAGGGCCACTCTGTTATGCAGCAGTTAAGATCTAATTGCAGCATATTGCTTTACACCTCAGCGGGCCTGAGCGGGGATGCAAACAACTCCTTGAGTTTGTGGCAAAATAATAAAAACAACCTGACCCCATAAAATGATTTTATTGCCACAACGCCAGAACTTGGGGCTAATGTCCTCTCTTCCCATCCCAAGGAGCACTGATGGCAATCATACCCCTAAGTGCTACTCTTGGCTTGATGAGGTGCTAAACAGGGGTAAAAATGGGCCCAAGAAACTCATCACCTCTCTCCCAGCTGATAATTCCCTAGAAACCAAGGAGATGGAGGAGACATATGTGCTGGTTGTGTTTACAACTGCATGTATTTCCGGGCAAGCTGTCCTGAAGAGAAACAGCTCAGTCCAGATGATATTTTTATCATTTTATGGTGCCTTCATGGTACAGCAGAGTTTTTTCACGTTTTCCATTAGGTTCGTGTGCTTCCATCACAGTGCTCCCCCAGTTAGAAGATTTCCTCTTGACTGGAGGAACCTCATATCAAAAATCTCTCAGAATCACACAAAATCCAAGCCTGGATCTGTTGCAAGTATAAGCAAAGTTGCTGTTAAACATCATCCATGCTGACAGCCTTTAACCAAGGCTGGTCCAGCTACTGAAGGCATTTCTATCTCAACACTCCTCCCTGCTTCATAGCAGGGCTTGGAGGCAAAGAAAGTAGCTTCATTTCATAAGAAATCAGAATCTTACACTGATACCACTCAAACAGTTCAGGGTTTGAGCTTCTGTCTGCTGCAGATCAGCAGCTCACACAGAAACCCTGGCTTGGTGAGTTACCAATTATCTACACTTAATTAGAAATGATTATTAAGATGATGCAAATAGTTCAATCTAGGAGAAGTTAAGTCTGGCTGCAGCAATCATCTTAAAGCAGCCTTCAGGAAAAAGGAGGCACTAAAGGAGCTGTGGGTAAGGATTGCAATGCTGCTCTAGTGGCAGTGAGAGCACAGCAAATGGTACCCAAGCCCACCAGGTTTTGTGTTGTGAGGCTGAGGAACAAATGCACATTAAAGGGAGGCTTCATGGCACCATAAAAGTCACCACAACCTCGGGGAGAGGAGAGGAGAGGAGAGGAGAGGAGAGGAGCAGCATGAGTCCTGCTTCCTTCCTTTGCCAGCATTTTGGAGCAAACACACACATCCCCCTTCCACAGCCAAGGCAGGAGGGGGATGAACAAATCAGCCCTCAGAGACCAACAGGGAATGCTGACCTCTCCATCTCTGCTAATGGATCATCTTGGAGCCTCTGCACAACTGGGGACACACTGCTGTGGTCTGTCCTCCTCTCCCCGGGTCACTCACCACGGAGTAGGGACAGGAGTCAGCACAGAGCTGGAAATGCAAGAGATGCTGATCTAGCAGAGTGGAAGTGGGGTCAGGGATTTAGGGACTCAGGAGCACTGACAGGTGTGGAAAAGACATTTCAGGCTGTAGCACCTGCCTGACAAAGGCTGCTGGTGCTAAATCATCACCAAACTCTTCTCCCACCCCAGAGCTCTTCTCCATAGTGACTTCCAGATCCTGGGACAACCCCTTTAGGTAGATGTGGAGGCTGTGTACTTCTCCATGACATGCAGTAGCCTGCAAGAACTCTCAGAGGTTTTACTCTTGACTCTTGGCTGAGACTGGGGGAGGCTACAAGGAGAAATGTCCAGATCTAACACCCTGGGACTTCCCTATCCCTTGGAATTGTTAAAGCAGACACAGACACAGCCCTGGTGGAGGTGTGGGACAGAAGAGTCACGTTTTCATGGTGTAAAACCATAAACCACTGAGAGCAGGAGGAATCATGGATGCAGCCTGAAATGATGTGGGTGGTGGGGCAGATTACCTTTCGAACATCCCTGGCCATGGCATCGCTGGAGGAACTCATCTCTGGTGTCTTTGCTCTCTTGTCTTCTTCACGCTCCTCCTCGTCAGAAGAGACTTCTTTATCACTGATGTTGCTGGCTAACTCCTCCAGCTTCCTCTTCAACTCCTCCTCCTCAGCATCAGGATCAGTGTGGGACTCTGGGGCCAGAGACTGGAGGAGCAGAAGAAGGGAGTGGTGTGAGAACCTCCTGTGGTGGACACGGGGCCTGCGCAGGTCCAGACACGCTCACCAAGCAAAGGAGCTCAAGGAGTGCGACCACAGAGGGGCTTTCAAACCACCCCAGGGAACAGCAGAGCCCAGCAAGCTGTGCTCCAGCTCCTCACCGAGGAACACAAACCCTTGACCTAAAGAACCTCCATTCCCATTTTCCCCACGCACAGAACCTGCTTGGTTTTCTCCATGGAAAGTTGCCTTTCCCCCACCCTCAAAAAGGTGGGCATGAAGGATTTGAGGCCAAAAATCACCACATTTTTGTTAGGAGCCATGGCATGGCTGGTGGCTCTGAGGGCAGAGATCACAGCAACCCAGAAACAAGGTCCACCAGGGAGAGCGAAGCAGCCATGGGAATTGCCACTCCCTGAGGTAACTTTTGGAACCCCTGTGTAATCTCATTTGGGATGAGAACCCACACATCAAATTTCCCTGTAGGATAGATGGCAAATTGCCATCCACCCCCATTGTTAGGTGCAATTCATGGTAGCTGGAGAAGAATCCTATTAAACTCCCAGGCGCTGGAAGAAATCTCCAGAAGTTCCTGAACTTGCTGACCCCTGCATTAAGATGGGAATACAATTACCTGTGTCATACCTGGTGGGGTTTTGTCTGAGATGTTTTTTAACAGCCTCCAACAGCAGCATCTGCAGCAGGCAATCTTTTTCCCAGGCAACCTATTCCAGGGCTCTGCTATCCTTTCTGCTGGAAAGCTTTGCTTTTTAGTTAACCTCAGCCTGTCCCACAGCTGTTTAGACCCACTGCCTGTGCTCTGAGTTGGCCTGGATATGGGAATAAAGTGTGGAAACCTGACACTCTTACTCCCTTGGTCAGGATGGAAACCCTGAATGATTATTTAAAATTGTGGCCATTCCCTTCTGTGAATTTTAGAAAAAAAAAATTGAGAAATTGCATTGTTTCATCCATGCCTGGGGGCTTTGCCTGTAATTATCACCATCCATCCTACTGAGCCATCAGCTGCCAGAATGGAGGTGGGTTCACATGAAGGAAAAGACTGCATAGTCTGAAATTAGAAACCCAATAATCAATGTTAAGCGGTCTAAGTATTCACAGATTCTGCACTGTTGCTCAGCTTTAACTTAATTTAGCTGCTTTTTTCCAAGTTTGATGGCATGGCAAGATGAGGACAGCTCAGAAGAGAAACAGAAATGCTCCTTGACTCAGCTCTCACAGTCAGAATAACCTGGTGCCTTCCTCATAGGTACTAATTGAGTGTCCCATGATTTCAAATGAGCTGTCACAGCTCTGCAAATACAGACACCACCTAACAAAACTCCTGAAATTAGCACTTCATGAAGTATCAGCCTGAAATCAAATTTTCCTTGTGCAGAGGGGACAAGGAAGGCACTGGTTTGCACAGGGTCTAAATGGGCTAAATTTCATGCTGTTTCTGTCCTGCCGTGCAATGTTTTCTAAGGCACTCCATCACCTGGAAGTGGAGAACAGCCTCCAAGGCCAAAACAGAGTAGTGAACTCAAACAGCCCAGGTCATTGTGGCACTTGGGGACAGGGTTCAGTGAAGGACTTGGCAGCGGTAGGGGAACGGTTGGGCTCAGTGGTCTTAGAGGTCTCTTCCAACCTAAATATTTCTATTATTTTGTCTATCCCTGCAGTGCTGGCTGCTTCACAGTGGCCAGGGGAAGGGAGCAGCAGAGCCCACACTCCATCCCTGCAGGATTCCTGCATTCCCATTACCTCATCAGGGCGTGTCAGGATTTTTTCCTCCAAGCGGTTCAGCACGCGTTCGATTGCGGACATGCGAGTGTTGAGCTCATGGATCTACAGGAAAGGGGGGAGAGAGAGAGGGGGGAAAGGAGGAGAGAACAGACCAGCCACCACTGCCAGGACAGTGAGAAAACCAGCAGAGGAAAGCAAGCAGCAGGACACTGCCACCATTATCAAAAAATAGTATCTTTTAAGTAAAGTCTTAAAAATACCTGTAAGCTCCAGGAGGTGCAGAGCAACCTCAAATCTGGAAAACTTCAAGAAATGCTGAGCCCCCAGCGCAAGACAATTCCCACCAAAGCATCTGGAGCTTTGATGCAGTGGATGTAAAACCCCATCACCAATAAAAGCACCAGCCTGTAATAAAGCCACCCATCTCTCCATCATTCCCATGCTGCCCCAAATTCAAGTCAACATTCATTTTCACTTTCTACTAACATGTTTTTCAAGCTGCAACCACCCCATGACATGCCTGCCAACACAGTGGTGGAGAGGAAGGGGGAAGAGGGCAAGAATTCCCCATGAAAAAATCCAAGTAGGAAAACCAAACCTGAAAGCTTTCCCCAACACTTCGAAATTTTCTGACTTCTCTGTGCATTGATTTACCCAGATGCCTGCCCTCTCTGACTAAAAATGGGGCATGGAGAGAAGGGCAGAGAAATTAAAGACAGACAGAATCCTGAAAATCAATGAGAAGTTACTTCCTGTGCTCAAGAATCTAGACAAGCCTTTGTGATGAGGGTGGATTTGGATTAGACACTGGGAAGAAATTCCTGTGAGGTAGTGAGACCCTGGCACAGGGTGCCCAGAGAAGCTGTGGCTGCCCCTGGATCCCTGGAAGTGTCCAAGGCCAGGTTGGACAGGGTTTGGAGCAGCCTGGGACAGTGGAAGGTGTCCCTGCCCATGGCGGGGGGGTAGAACAAGATATTTTTCAGATCCATTTAAACCAAAACATCTCTATGATCTATGATCACTGTAAACATTAAAGGAAGCTTTTTTTTTCCCTTTAGAAATTGAAGTTTTTCTTTCTTTGGAAAAAAAAAACCAAAAACAACTAAGTCTCTTTCCTTTGATCCAGACAAATAAAACATAAATGATTATAAATATTGCCTGTTTTATGACACTACCAGTGCATCACTGCTGTTCTGAATGGCTCCTGCCCATTCAAAGGGGAGCAAGCAGCAAAAGCAATAAGCAGAGGTGGTAACAAAGAGATGTGAGGGGCAGGCTTTGTTTTTGTAACAATTTCCATCCTCTCACTTAGTTTTTGTGCTTGCCAGTGTTTGATTAATTAGACCCTCAAAACAGCTCGGGATGATTGCATCTGCTTAAGGGAAAATGAATATAAAAACCTGGCACTGTGGAGAGCAGAGCTGTCATTACCACCCCAAACTGAAAGCATCTCCAAGCAGCATTAAACTCCCTGGCAGGAAGCACTTCAAGTCCATTGCTAAGTGGTTTTTCAGTCCTGTTTAAGGCCTGAGTCTTGCATGGCTCCCAGGGACAATAAGAAGCCTCTGATGAGCCATCAGCCTCAGAGATGGAGTCACCACTGCCCTATCTCCATAAGGAAAAGGTTGGGAGAGATCAGAGCCTAAAGCACAGGCTGCTGTTGATATTGATGGGTATCTACCAGGATAGGAGCTGAAAAGCTTCATTCTCCTTCCCACTCAAGGCTGGCTTTAATGCAGGGTGGGCACCCCATTAGGGCACATCTCCAACGGGGGCTGGGTCACCCTGCACTTCTCCCAGTGTGACAAAGGCTAGCAAACTGTGCTCTGCATTAAAACATTTAAGGGGAATAAGCTTAAAGCACAGCTCATAACATCGGGTAGGGGAAACTACCCCTTGCTGCTGAGGAGGGAGGACAGGTTACTCTACCCAAGCCTCTACTAGAAGCTTTATGTAAAGAAGTGGAGCCCAGACACCATCAAAGCTTTGGGAATCCAGAACCACTGAGCTCCCTTGAGGTACAGCAGGATTGCTTCTGGGGAAAAAACTTGGTAAATTGGAGCTATTCCTTGTGGTTCGGTCCTGTTCCTACCTGACTTCTAAAAACCTAAAGGCAAAGACCCACACAGTTACCAATTCAGGGCTTCTTTTCATGTCTCATCAAGTTTAAGTGCTTTTTCAAATAGAGTTTTTCTTTTTTAAAGTTTTGTTCTGGAACCTTCAGCTCCTGGAGTCACAGGACTAGCGAACAACCCCTGATTTAGTTACTGGAGAAGCTAAGTTTCTTGTGTTTGGGACTGAACACTGTATCCTCTTCAGAGCTAAAGCAAAAGTGGTTTTCAAATAACCATATTTCACCAAACTTGCCCCAAAAGTAATTTTAGGAGAAGAGGGTTTTCATCTGTGTGGTCAAAGAGCTGAGTTCTCCACCTCTTGAAACCTTCAGATGCCAGTGAGGTGCCTGCCAGGGCAACCCTGCATGTGAAGCCAGGCTATGGGATAATAGAGGGTTAACAAACATTATTCTGCACCAGCACAGAGCTGTGTGAGGAGCAGGCTGGGTGGCAGGATGGTTGCTGGCTGTAAACAGATCAGCAGCACAAAGGGCAGGGAGGATGGGGAGCTATTTAAGCTAATGAACAAGCCTGCCACAAGAGCAAATGGGGGTAAAGTGGGAGTGAGAAGATGCCTTGTAACCATTAGGGTGCCAAGGCTCCACACCAGCCTTCCTCCAGGTGAGAGGGAACAAGCCACAGCCCGATGTGGGATGTGGGAGCTTGCCCAGCTCCTGGAGGAAGTCGTGGGAGGCGTTGGCAGGAATTTGGCCCCATTTCCCCACTGTAAAGCATGGTGCACATTTCATGCCTAACACAGCGTGGCCTCATAGAGGCCATCCAGTCCAGGGTTCTCCCATTTACTGCTGGCTGAGGAAGGAATGGCATTTGCTAATTAAAACATGTGCCCACAGAAGTTAATGGCAAAGAGAAGCTTTGCCAACCCAGGCAAATGAATTGTGATGCCAAGGGATGGTTGTGGTCACAGGTCTCATACTGATTACCCAAAGAGGGGTCCAGGACATGCCAAATTAGCAGCTGTGAGACTGGAAACTGATTCTGCCCTGTACCTGAAGCCAAACACCACCCTTTATTTTGCTGCTCATGAGATCTAAGGAACCAGATCAGCTTTACCATCCTCACCACCCACCACTGGCAAAGGGAGCACCAGAAACAGCAGGTCCTTGCTTTACAATTAAAACACAAGCTTAGATCCTGTTTGACACCTTTCCCTAGGCTGTTCCCCCCATTACCATCACACAGGAGAGGCATGTGACAGGTCATCCTGACCCAGTCCTACCAAGGCAGGAACACACTGCAAAGGAAGAGAAGGATCTTGGTGCTTATTAAATATCCATCTCCAGACCTCCATCTGGTTATTAAGCACTGGCACATTCAATTTAAGAAAGCCTTTCTGGAGACACAAGAACCCACAGGTAACTCAGATTAATAAGGACAAGCTGGAAAATGAGCAGCAACAAAGGCAGATTTGTTATTGTGATGGCAGCATGAGGCATGGAAGCACCAACCAGTGCCTGGTTTTCTTTTTGCTGTGACTGGAAAAGTGCACCCCAGCTGGCCATTGCTGCTCCTCTTCTCCTCTGAACCATCCTGCACCTGAGAGGCAACAAGAGGGACATGGCCACAGGCTGGGTGTCAGCAGAGGCTGTTTGGTACCTGGTTTGAGGAGTGGCTGATGTTCTCCTGGGAGGAGGCTCTGTTCCGGCGTTTGGTGTGGTGGGGTGGGAGCTGGGCTCCCCTCACTTCCTCATCGGAGGTGTCCATGTCTGCCGAGTACCGGGCCCGGGGTGGCTCACTCCAGGGGATGCCTTGGGGAGAGAAAGGTACAAGGCACTCACAATGATGCCTCAGGTTTTAGCTTTTATAGTTTTCAGGTTCTGTACTGCTTCAGTGTGTAGTTCTGAGCTTCATATTAGGGGATGGTGAGCTCTCTTCACAGAGTAGGGAGACAAAACAATTCCTTTCCTAGCTGGGGACCAAGGACAAATGATCCAAATTTCAGGCCCAAGAGCATAAACAATGGTGAATTGAAGAGAGAAAAACAAGAAGGATGTGGCTTCATAACCTAAAGCCATAATTGGACAATTAAACCCAATATGCAAATGGATCAGAATTTATAAAAGTGAGAGACCCCGTGACTGGTCGTCCATTTTGTGACCATTTTGGGTTCATCTTGGGTGTAGCCCTGGCTGGGCTCTTGTGCTGCCCAAGGTGGATCCATTGAGGCCTTCTAATAAATCCCTACTTTATTCTCTAACTCTGTCTAGTCTCTGTTCTAGGTCAGCCTTCACAGGGCATCAACACCCCTGAGTTCCTTCCTGGACATTGGCTCCATCCTTCAGATAAGCAAATAATGAGGCATTTCCCCAGATCAGACTTCCTACCCTTTGGCAGTAGGTGCTTCTGCAAGCCAGACCAAATTTAAGGATGGACCAGGCTGCAGCTCCATACGCTGTGCCCACACAGCACCAAGCACAGCAGGGTCCCATATGGGGCACAAGGAGCACCATCCTTGCTGTCATGCCCTGAACAGCCAGGCCCCCCACCAAAAACCACTACTGCCTTCCCAATTTTGTGGGAGCCCAGGTTTGGATACTGCCCTTTGTGCACTGCCCAGGTGCTGGAAGATGTTTAGGCTCAGGCTAGAGAGGTACCAGCCTAGGATGGAGCATTTAAAAAGAGTGGAAAGTCTCCTGTGTAAAGGAGAATTTCAAATGAGACAAAAACAATGAGAGAAAATAGAATTAACATGCCGGGAGACCTTGCTGCTGTGATGCTCCAGCAGGACTTGGAATGGGAATTTAAGCAGCCATGTTAAGGTCTACTCAGCATTCCCAAATGTCCTGAAAATACAGCCAGGACACTGGAGACAGAGAAGGACATATTCTACATTTGCATATGCACAAGCCAATATCCAACCCTCCTGGCTCTGCCATCACTGCAGGGAAAACAGAGGTTGTGAAAGGCAAATTCTGCCTCTTAGAGGGTATTTATAAACTCACAAATCCACAGATCATTTAGCCTACCCATGCACCCTGCCCAGCTACAAGAATGCCACTTACCAACCTCCAGTTCTTTTCCAAGTCTCCTAAAAACTGAAAGCTTTCTGCAGCCACAACATCCTTTACTAAGGAGTTGAACTCCTCTGCCTGCAGCAGGAAGTACATCTCATTGTTTCTAGCATTTGATTGTATCTAGTGTCTACCCTGGAAGTCACCAGTAGGTAGAAAGGGATGGACACCTTAGGAACGACCCCTTTGGCTTTGTTGGGAACAGGATCAGCCCTTTTACAACTAAATAAATCAGCAAAATTATTTCCTAAGAAGAATCCCTTTTGCATAAATTGTATTGACCCTCTTAGTGGCTTTGAGGTTGTTCAGAAAAAAAAACCCAAGATGTTTTCACTTTGGTCCAACACTTGCAACCACTTGTCCCAAGAGGACACAAGAGGAACCTGGACAAGGACACCTACCAGGCTTAGGGTTTCTTTCCAGGCTCCTCCTCCGTGCGTTGACGGTGAGCCGGACCTCGGTGCTGAAGTGCTGCTCTGGAGCGCTCACCCCTGGCTCCTGCAGGACATGGTGGAACACCAGGTCTGCATCCGTGATCCTGGACTCCTGGGAGCCATCTTCAGCTGAGTTGGGGAAATCTGGGAAGGACTGAGAGTTGAGGATGCTGCTGAGCAGCTGCCCACAGAGATTCCACTCGTGTGACCCTCACCTGTAGTGCTGCCTCCAGCTCAGGGGCCCCCAGAGTAAGAACAATGTGGAGCTGTGGCTGCCCCTGGATCCCTGGAAGCATCCAAGGCCAGGTTGGGCAGGGCTTGGAGCAACCTGGGATAGTGGAAGGAGTTGGAATGAGATGGTCTTTACAGTCCCTCCAACCGAAATTGTTCTATGATTCTATGACTCTTTGTCTCTTTTGAGCTTCTCTAAGAGCTCCTCTCTTCATTCTTCAATATATGCATGGATTGACCTTTTATAATACCAATTATATTTATACAAAATATTAACGTTCCTAATAATTCCATTTAAAGGCTTTGCCTTGATGCTGAACCCTAAGCAATACTTCCCATCACTGCCAGGGGGCACTGGTAATTTTTACAACCAGGCTTCAACACCCTCTGATCTTTTAAAACACCATCCCCTTCTACTTATTCAAACAGCCACCTCCTCAAATAATTTGTAATCCATAAGTCCAGTTTGACAGAGACCAGCCCTCACACTGAATTCTGCTGCAAAAAGAGGGGGAAATGACAAACAAAAAGAGGGATCTAATTATTTCCCCCAAATTCTAATAATTTTGTGTGGAATTGTGAAGATTTATTTTTTTAAGTTGCTGCTGCAGACCTCAGCACATCCTATTTCTACCCAAGAATAGAGTTCAACCAGAGCATTATTAAAAAGAAAGAGCTGTTTAATGCTTTAAAAGTGCAGTTTCACCAGGAAAGGCAAACAAGAATGGCCCAAAAAGCCGGACCTGAAGCCTCTTAGGCTGGAAGACCTTTTGCCACACCCAGGGTCACCCCATCTATGTTCCTCCCCAGAGCAGGAGGGTGGGGTTGGTCAACCCTTGGCCCTTGGTGGGATCACAGGGCACAGCTCACTGCACTGTCTGGATCTGAGTCTTGCTCCTGGCCAGAAGCTCTGGATACCAAGGCACATCTCGTCTCTTATTTAGAAGCAACCAGCATTCCTGCAGTTTTTGTCCTCCCAATGTTCATCCCTCTGGCTGGCCCTCACTCCTGCTGGCTCTGTAGGGTTCATCTCAACCTCACAAAGCTTGTGTGCGTCATGGAGCTGCTGGCCAGCTGCACCCCACTGCCACCACATGGCAAACCCAGCCCCAAACTGGATGGGAACATGGGAGAAGAACCTGATTTCATTTAACCCCTCAAGCACTGAACCTGCTGGAAACCAGGGTGTGTTCCATAGCCTTGGGACAACACAAGAAAACAATTATCTGCTGAGAAGAAGGAAATCTGCAGGGATACAGCCAGAGAACTTCCTGCTGTCTCATCATAGCACTCATCCTTGGATCAGATGTCCTGCTCCTGACCTGCCTGAGGCAAAGGACTTCAATTGGAAGAAGAGATTGCAAGCAGTGATGGGGAATGAGGGATTGGCACCATTGCCTCCCAACACCAGCTGAAGGAGCTCTGAGGCTGAAGGAGCAGTGGTAGCAAGCAAGGAGAAGGAGGAAGAAAGAAAGGAATCCCCCAGTAGTCTCCCAGTACCTGGAAAGCATCCGGGCTGCTGGCTGCTGGAGAGAGCTGCACAGACTGGCGGCGAGACTGAGCAGAGTAATCCGAGTCCAGTTCAAAATCAAAGGGGTGCACAGACAGCAGCCGCTTTGTCTTGCACATCTTTAGCACAGAAAGTGCAAGAAAGGAAAATTCAGTGTGAGACACAGTTGACCTTGAGGAAAGGGGGAGGGAGGACCTTTCTCTCCTTAGTTTGCCAGAGTTTGCCTTGCTTTTTTGCAGAGAAAATTTGGGCCTGACGCTGTCCTGCTTGAAGGGAGCCAGGTACAGCATGTGCTTGTGCTAAAGGCAAGGAAAAGTGGGTTCCTGGTTTCCACAGCCCTGGTTTCCTGACCCTCTGGCTCAGGACTGCTGTTGTAAGCAGAGTGAGAGTCTCTCTCCAGGTTTATAAAAGCACTGTGGGAAAGCTGAGCCAGGTTACAGCTCAGAGAGAAATCCAGGTGATGCTTTTGAGCCCTGAAGCATCTCCCCGTCCTCAGAGGAAGGATGTTGCAGGCAGATCTCTCTGAATATTTGAGAGGTCATTAGTAAAAAAACACAAGCAGGAGGGTTCTCATTATACAGGTAGCACCTGGGACATTTATATTAATTGGTGACGTCCATAGTGTTAGGAGTGGGTCTTTTTTCCAGAGCACAAGTATTTATGATGTTACTGACACAGTTGTTTTTACACAAAGTGGGAGAGGAGCTTATCTCAGAGAAAAAAACAGAGGGAAAGGTCCAGTTTTGAAAGCGGCACAGAAAGCCACCACCACTGCCACCACCACCATCACCCAGGGCAGGCCAGGGACACGGAGTGAGGCAGTGGCAGCTGCAGAACCAAACACTTACCCTGCTGTAGTGCCCTGCTTCAGCCCCACGAAGGACATTGTCTTCCTCATCGCTGTCATCCCTGGCGTCACAGCTGCTGAGCAGCTGGCACTCTCCTGGAGGGGACACAGGCAGCAGGTGAGTCCCCACCCTGGTGGCCACACCAGAATACCTGCAGGCCAGGCCATGCTTCTTACATGGGGTGAAAAAGCCCACATTAGAAGTACCTCCCCGATTTTTTTTTCTGCAGAAACCCACTTTTAGTACTTGACCTTGCAAAGGCTTGGCTGGCTTCCCCTGCCAGATGTGCACCATCACAGATGTGGAAGTGAAGGGGCACCTGCCCTACAGAGAGCACCCTGAGGTCCACCTGGGTGACTCCAGTGCTTGAAGGCTCGGGAGCTATTTCTGATTCCCATCAGCCAGCTCTTCTATTTATCAATGACCCATTGCTTTGAAATAATGAGTGCTTGCAAACTTCAGGTTTGACATGTAACTAAAAGTCCTGTTGTATCCAAATCTACCCTTGGAGACCCCAGATGCACCACAAGGCAGGAGTTGAGCACTACAGTCCATCTCCTCTGCAGTGTAGGAATGTCCTCCCTGGTCTGAACCTTCCAAATCTCTCCAGAAGTGCCCACAGCTGGGGGGGGGGTGTGAAGACAAAAAGACTTTGGAAACCTTGCTTGAACTGCAAGCCCCCTGCTGCAATCCCCTTTTTTACTTACTGTTAATGTCTGGTAGGCTATAAACTCTGTCATGAAGACCTGAACAAAGAGAAAAACGGTGGGAAAAATGAATAATCACGTTTTCTTCCTGTTCCTTGAGCAGAGAGCAGGCCTCAGAGCCATGGCTACCTGGAATTCTCATTCTCTAGCCATCACAAGAAACAATGGTTTAAAAGGCTCTTTAGAGAGAACAAAACAGGAGCTTGGGGATGGGACTTGACCTTTAAAAGTCAAGGAGCTGCTTGCTACTGCTTCCCCAGGCTGATGCAACATGCCTGGGAGCTGCAGGGGAAGGCACAGCCAACTGCAGATGGCTGGAGATACATCCCAGGAGGAGATTCTTGCTTGCTGAGGGTCAAGCCAATTCACTGGTGTTAATGAAGTAATAAACAGCAAAATCATTTCCCTTTGAAAAAGGCATCAGAATCGCAATTTAAAGCAGCCCAAGGCGCTGTTACACTCACGCTTGGTTGGGTTTTTTGGTGTGCTCTGATGCATTTTTGGTCCAAACAATGCATAGATTGTCTCTCAGTCCATTAATTTTTTTCCCTGATATTTCTGCCATGAGTGGCCTGGCTAAAAGAGTGATTGGAGCAGTTGAATCAGGTCATGTCAATGGTATGTGTGCAAACTTTTCTGTGGCTCCTCAAGATGGGAATAAACTCCTTACTGGCTTCCAAAGGAAACAGGCCAAGGAGTAGAGCTCTGTGAATAACAACCAGGAGCTGGATAGTAAATAATGCTGTATTAACCTCATCATATATTTATGCACTCTTGGACCAAAATCTGAAATATGGAAGGTCCATGAAGCTCTGAAGAAAACAGTTATGGTGACAGCTCACTAATTTTGGCAGGTTTGTCAGTGCCAGGGGATAATCAGGCTGGTTGCAAAAATCACCAGGTCTTGGGGAAAAAATGAGGGCTGGCTTTATCCTGCAGGTTAAACTAGGGTTTAACCACAAGCTCTAATTCCACAAACTCTGTGATGAAAAGACCAAAAATAAATAAAAAAAAGAGCTGCAAATTTACGTGCCTACAAACTGCAGGACGTGGGACTTTGAAAATTAACATGAGGCATTAGGGAATGTTTTTGCATTGAAAGGGTGGTCAAGGAAGTGGTGGAACCACAATCCTTGGAAGTGTTCAAAAAACACATGGATCTGGCACCTGGGGATGTGGTTTAGTGATGGTCTTGGTAGTTGGACTACCTGGACTACTGGGTTGGATTGGATGATCTGGAGGTGCTCTCCAACTGTAATGATCTTACATTCTCCAGTCTGTGGTAAAAACTTAACAGTAGAAAAGACATTGAGATCATCTGCTCTGTGTCTGAATGAACAACCCTGAACCTCTGCTTCCTCCCCGAGATGTTTTGAGCAGTCTTGGTACCCCACAACAATCAGAGCAGCATCGACACTGCTGCACCCCGAGGTGGTGCAGCACAGACTCCCCACGTGCAGCAGTGGCCATTCCTCACCCAGAAAGGCAGAGTTGAGTCCCTGGCCTGGCTGCAGCCTGCCATAGAGGGACTGCAGCACTTTGGCACTTCCAAACCTCTTGAAGCGGGACCGCACGTGTTCGTAGTACCACTCCAGGGAGCCAATCTTCACGATCCTGCCCAAAGAGAGGAGGCATGCCCAGGTGAGCAGACCCTCACCCAAAAAAACTTATCTTAACAAATCACAGCATGCTTTCATCTAAAAGGATACTGAGTTTGGGCAAGTCTTGTTGAGCCTCATCACCTTGTCCCTCAGAGCAGAGTAGTGAGGAGTGGTGTTCCCAGGGGCTGATACAGGGACTGGAATTCTTTAAAATATATGCTGGTGACATGGGTAATGGGATTGAGTGTTCCCTCAGTTCACTGACACACCCAGCTGTGTGGTCCCATGCTGGAGGGAAAGAATGACACCCAGAGGGACCATGGCAGCCTTGAGAGGCGGGCCTGTGAGAAACTCGTGTGGTTCAACAAGGCCAAGTGCAAGGCCCTGCCCCTGGGTTGGAGCAATCCCAAGCGAATATACAGGCTGGGTGGAGAATGGATTGGGAACAGCTCTGGGGAGAAGGACTTGGGGGTGCTGGAGGGTGAGAATGTTGACAAGAGCCAGAAATGTGCACTGGCACCCAGAAACCCCCTCGTGTGCTGGGTTGATCCCCAGTGCGGGCAGCAGGGGAGTGGGAAATTCTGGCCCTCATCCCAGTCAGGTCAGGCCCCACCTGCAGAGCTGCCTCCAGCTCTGGGGTCCCCAAAAAAAGGACATGGAGCTGCTGGAACAAGACAAGAGGAGGCCACAAAGGTGCTTTGAGTACTGGAGTCCCTCTGCTCTAGAGCCAGGCTGGGAGAGCTGGAGGTACTCACCGGGAGAAGAGAAAGCTCTGGGGAGACCTTAGAGCCCTTCCAGTGCCTAAAGGAGCTCCAAGAGAGCTTGAGAGGGACTTGAGACAAGGGCTTGGAGTGACAGGACAAGGGGGAATGGCTTCCCACTGCCAGAGGGCAGGTTTAGATGGGATATAGGGAAGGAATTCCCTGTGAGGTTGGGGAGGTCCTGGTACAGGTTTCCCAGAGCAGCTGCGGCTGCCCCATCCCTGGAAGTGTTCCAGGCCAGGTCAGATGGGGCTTGGAGCAACCTGGTCTAGTGGAAGGGCAGGGGAGTGGAACTGGATGGGCTTTAAGGTGCCTTCCAGTCCAAACCATCCTGTGATTCCCTGAGGAGCGGCACCTGGAGAGGCGGCAGGGATCGCAGACCCAGCCCTGCTCCTTCTTGTTGTAGCGGCTGCAGTTCTTGCAGGTGTAGAAGTGGCAGTCCAGGCACTGCCGTTTGCTGTTCAGCAGGAATTTGAAGGGCTGCAGGCAGTGCACACAGTGAGTTTCGTTGAGGTGGGACTGATTGGTCAGGAACTCTCTCTTGCTGCTCTCCTGGTTGATCTTGCATTTCAGCTCCCTGTAGAAAACACGCCCCAAAAGCAGGAACTTGAGTTTGTTATCATCTCACTGCAAACTCTCACATGGCAAAGCCCATCATGCCACAATCATTTCAGGAACGATTTTCCAGGGAACATTGCAAGTCTGCAGCTTGTGGAAACAGCTGTAGGGCAAATCTAATAAATAACATATCACGAGTTAAATAAGCTAACAACAAAGTGGGCTCCAGATTCAGGATGGGTAACTGGAGTTTAATATTAGATTTGATTTAGTAGTAGAATTGCAGAACATTCTGAGCTGGACAGGATCCACAAGGATGATAAAAAAAAAAAGTGATTGTGCCAAAACCTGTCCTGTTTGTTTCACGGGGTGTTGATCATTAATGCCAGGAACCTCAGGAGAGCAGCTCTTCTCAAACCCTGTGGCTGTATCCTAACATGACACAATCTTCAAGCCTGGAGTCCTGCAGGGAACTAAAATCTTTCTGGAATTCTTAATTTTAAAAAGGGGGAAAAAAAGAAAGAGGAAAATAAATCTGGGATTAAAAAGGATTTAAAAGGGTTTTAATATAGTCCTACAGTACTAAAAATTCAGCAGAGAACTTAATAAAGTTATGTGCAACAAGGTTCTGGCTGTTCAGAGGATGCAGCAGGAGGAGATGCTTGTGACAATCCCATGAAAAGGAAGTGCTTTCCAAGAGCACCTTCACCTGGCAGTGCATCCCTGCAGGCTTCCTTCACTATCCAGACCTGGCTGCCAGAGCAGGTCCCCATGGGGAACAGTGTCTGCATGAGGCTGAGGCCCCAGCACCAGCTGGGGACAGCTGAGATATCTGCCAGGCTGGTGGGGCACCCTGCACTGCCCAAAAGCTCTCTGTTTGCTGCCCGTGCCACGCACCACCTCAGGTATGTTTGCCTTTGGGGCCACGGCCGAGAGAAAAATGTTTGACTTGTAGGGAAGGTCCTAGAAATTTGTTTTCTCTTTAGACAGGGTTAGGAAGCTGTGTTTTCCAGAGCAGAAGTCAGCTTGGGTTAAAACCCTCAAGCAATCAGGTCTGGAGGTTGCTTCAGGATCACAGTGTGGACCACGAGGCACTGGTGATGCTCCCAGTGCTGGACTGACGCCAGGGTGACCACAACAGGAGCTAGGGCGACCACAGCAGGAGCCTGGCTGGCCCTGGGAGCAGTGGTGTGACTGGCAGTGGGAAGAGCAGGCATATCAAGCAAGTTAATCTCTGTTTAATCTAATCAGTTTGCACATTAGGCCTCAGCTTTTTGATTTTTTTTTTACAGAGGACTTTTTTTTCTGGCCAGCTGGCTGCCAGCGCACCGTAAGACACATTTTTTGGTGTCACTCCTCTGTTTGTGGTCACACAGGAGAGACACCAACTTGCATTTACATCTGGGAGATGTAAAAACCAGCATAAAGACAGAAAACCGGGCACCTGGTTTGTATAATCCACTGTTCACCATCCCAGCAGTGATTTGCACAAACTGGTGCAAATGTCCCAGCAGTAAATTTAAGTGACTTCTGGAAAGAAACCCTCAAATAGAAAACCCTTGGGTTGGACTCAGTACTCCTTTTCCACTCCCGTGCTAAGGCTGTTGCCAGCAGGATCTAATCTTTTTTACTGGAACTGCTTTTTCTGGTTCTCAGAGGCCGGTTGGATCCCTTCACCTCTCTTCCCTCACCCATCAGACCTGCCAAAGGAAGGAAGAGTCTCAGCCAAACCAGTTTAAAACCTGCAGGAACTGCATGCCTCTTGTCTCCTCTTGCTAGCAGGAGCACCAGCCTCCTCTTCCCTGCTCTGCTCACGGCAGGATGAATAAATCTGTGGTGCTGGGATGCTAGCAGCAGCAGGGCTGGACCTACGGAGCTCCAGGAGAGATGCAGGGAGCCATCCCCCAAAAATGGGGTCGTGGGCATGGATGTTTCAGGAAAGAATCAGGGAGAGACCCCTCAATTATTTATTTTATTTTTTGGGCAAAGCATCGCCTTCACATGCCTGTGCAGAGGCTGAAGCCTCTGTCCCTTGTTGGTGAATAGCTTCTGCCAAAAACAAAATATAGAAAAGCAGCAAAAAGGGAAGAAAAAGACCAAGCAGAGGAGGGGGTGGACAGGACACTTCAAGGCTGGCAGGTTGAGACAAGCCTGGTGAATAGAAAAGTAACTGAATAGAAAAGTAAATGGGGCTGGTCAGAGCACAGAGTGAATGGCAGCAGGGTCTCTCAATAATGTCACATCATGTCCCAGCTTGTTACAGGCAGAAAATTCTCGTGTAGCTCCATGTCCAGCACTCAAGAATGTGGCATACTTTCCCAGAGTGGTGGTCTGGTCTGTTGCAGAAATTATTCAGAAAGTACAGAAATTTCTGTAGTTCAGAATCCTTAATGCCAGCTCTCTGCAGGGCACGATTATAGAAGAAAATAAAAATAAGAAACCAGGGGAAATGATCCTTAGGAGGAGTGACAGCTGGGTAGGAGCATCCCTAGACCTTCCCCCATCCTGTATCTCCCAGAGCATGGCACTCAATTTGGAAGCTTCCAGGGCATCAGAGAGGACCCAGATAAGCCAGTCTGGCGCCAAGGTCGAGTAAGGAAGGAATTCACCTCGCCCAATTCTTTGCTGCAGGGCACAGCAATGTAGGTCTCCACCTCCTCCCTCCAGGCTGAGCTCAGATGTATCACAAGGGAGACATTCACCCTTTGCAGGGTGATAATTTTTTAAAATACCCCTGTCTGATCTCCTTCCTGCTCTTCAGAGCCACCAGCAGAGGAAGGCAGTAGATGATGATATTGAATGATCTCTGCTTCCCACACAGGCTGGTTTTTCTTAGGCAAAAAAAGTAATCGGGGGATGGAAAATACACGACAGAAAGTTTCTTGTACCCATTGGTGTAAATGGAGAGGGTCCCATGATTGAAAGGTTTTGGGGGATGCAGATATCCCAAACCAAGGATGGCTATCACTCCTCACCCGTCCTTTTGGATCTGATAGAAGAACTAATGAGCTCCTGGTCTCCAGGCATTGTTGTGGTACCAACACCAGCCCTGGCTCACAAAATTCAGAGCCGGGAGGGTCTGAGGGCTCAGTGGGAGTGCAGCAGAGCCCAAACCCAGTCTGAGAGCATGGATCATCCCTCTGGGATAATGAGACCTCGGCCAGACCCCGAAGAGGGTCACTGCAGCTTCTTGAAATATGTTAAGATGTTATAAAGTTCAGCGTCTGATGTAGTTAATGAACAAAACCTGAACCCCTGTGATTTCTCATGCTCAAAATTTAATCTGATCTGACAGAACATTTTTTAAACAGCACTTGCAGCCAACACCCTGTTTATAAGGACTGAGAAGTTCATAGAATTTGCTCCTCCAGTGCTTTTCAATCTTTTCCCAATATTTGGGCCCCTAAAACCTTCCCAGGACAGTGCAGCCCCCCATATTGTGTATTTAGGGATACTAAATTAGTTTACTAGTGGGTTTACAACTCCTCTCAGTTATTTTTTCAGGATTCTTCAGGGATCTGAGGACTCCCAGGACCCACTGAACAACTCCTGCCCTAAACACACGAGACCCATCACATGAAGCAAAGCCAAGGGAGCCAAATCCCATTCTCTGCTCCCGGGTGAAGCCTGCCCTTGAGAGCCCCACCAGCCTCAAGCCTCACAGAGGCATTTCCTGGTATTTGTCCCCATAAAGTGCGGCGGTGTCACCGATCCGCATCGCTGCCGGTGGCACGGCGCCAGTTTGCACCTTTGCTGCCCGAATGCGTCACCTTGCCGCTGATAACGTAATCTATTAACCGTGTTTGACTTCCACAGCCCGCTCTCCTTCCGTCCCTCCTCGCCCACAGCCTCAGCAGGTTGTTTTATCCCTGCAGCCCACGGGGACCTGAGGTTCTGGCTCGCTTGCCCCCAACTGAGGGACCGGAGAGCAGATACTCACTCCAGCCGTTCCTCCTCCTTTTTCCGCAGATCAAAGTCTCGTTGAACGACTTCCCAAACATGCTTGGCTTCTTCATCGGTGAGCTTGGAGAGGTCCAGCTTCCTGCCCATCTCGTCGTGGCGAGAGCTGAAGCCGATCCCGTTACCCCCGAACGCTCGCTGTCCCGTACCCTGGGATGCTGCTGACGAAGGGGGAAGAGCTCAGCCCCACCTCCGCGGCTGCCCGTATAACCGGGCAGGGGCAGAGCTGCGGGCAGGCCAGCCGGCTCCTGCCAGCACCGCAGCCGCTCTGCCGGGCGAGCCTACCCGCGGAGCCGGCCGCCGAGCAGGGCTGGCACGGTGCCTATCGGCTGCGGGGACTCCTCGCCACCCGGGAGGGTGGCCCTGCCTTCCCCCGGGGTCCTGCCCGCAGCTGCAGCCGCTCCAGACCTCACCCGCCTGGCTGGGGCTACGGGAGATGTTTACTCTCTGCCTGCTTGGCGCAGGGTGTGCGAATGAAAGGGAGCCTTCAAACGCCTCCCCGGGGAAGGCAGGCCACGGGCTCTGGCAGGGAGCGGAGCATCCCCGGGAGGAGCTGTGCCTGCACGCCCGGGAGGACCGGTTCCATCGCGGTGGCTCCTGCCCCATCAGGATGCTCTGCTCCCCAGCCCGCTCTCCTGCGTCTCATCTCATTACACAAATTTTGCCCCCAGCAGCAGTTTGTGAGGAAAACTTAAGCGCATCTGGCTTCCCCCCACACCAGAGACTGGCGTCCTGCGTTGCTCTCACAGCAATTTGGGCAGCTGAGCTTTGCTTGTGGCAAACAGCTTAATTAGGACGCAGCACTTCCCTCGTTTGCCGTGAGCAAGAAAAGACGGTTTGACAGGATTTTAAGAAAAGTGCTAAATACACCACATAACCAAAGAGATATCAATTGTAATATATACAGCCTCCTGCCGAGGCTGTTGTTTTTGCTCAGTAAAACACTCCCTCTGTGTCTAGGGATATTAAAGTAAACCCATTTCTCACCTTCATCAGAGCAAATATTGATAGTACTCTCTCCCTCTTTTTTTTTTTTTTTCCTACACTGACAGGAATGTTAACAGGGGGCAAGACAGCAAAACCAAAGAGGAAAACTTCTGCCTGGTGGGACTAAAATCCCTGCTGCCCACCCAAGGGTACAGGGAATTATCCACCCTGGTAACTCACTTGAAACAAAGATTAGCTTAAAGTCCATGAACAGAGCCAGAGAAGCATTTTGAATCCAAATTAGGATGGATTTCGTGCAGGAAAGGTGATGACTACAGATGCAGTGTTCGAGCTTGGATATCGGGAATGCATGATCTTCTCTGGAAGCCAGAAATTGATTTCCAGCTCCTCGTCCAGCAGAGGTCTCGACAAAAGTAATCAGTTTATTGGCAGGAGCCAGACATCCGTCGGGCAGGTCCTTATGTAAGCGTGTTTGAGAGCCCTTGCGCCCCACTGCATCCGAACAGGGAGCGGTCAATAGCTACTAATTAACATCACAACGAGACCCTGTTCCGGGGCCTCCCGCTCCAATCTCGCCAGCAGCTCTGACCGCCCTACATCCCAATACATTCTCCTCCAAAAGTATAAAGAGGTTGCGTTAAATCAGGAAGATGTGGCCTGCTATGCAATGAAAATGGGAAAAAAATGCAAGTGTTTGGCGGTGCCAATACCCCCTAAAAAGGGCTGGCTTAGCCAGAAAATCACCTCAAGGGAAATGTCCCGGGTGCAGGAATAAATTCAAAGTATTCCATTAGCAAAGTATTGCCTGGGAACAGTCTCTTTAGGAAAACGCTCCTCCCTCAGCTCATTGGTGTGTTTAACAGCAAAGAAAGAATTATTTTTCTTTTTTTTTTTTTCCTCTTTCAAAGCAGTTTGTTGGATTTTTTAGCAGTTCAGGCCCAGCAATCACCAGCTTCCAGCAATCCTCTGCCTTAAGGAGGACAATTAAACCTGCCCACCCACAGCTCCCTCTCCCATCATACAGCCATGAATAAAGGCTCCCAAATCTTAGAAACTCATGCAAGAAAAAAAAAAACAAACAAACAAAAAAAAACCCCACAAAACCAAAAAACCAAAAACAAAACTAAACCCAAAAAAACAAACCACACACCCAGAACCACTCAGGCAAGCACTATCACATGGAAGTCTTCAAAAAATATGTGGATGTGGCACTTGGGGACATGATTTAGTGGTGGAACTGGCAGTGTTAGGTTAATGGTTGGAGTCAGTCTTAGAAGTCTTCTCCACCCTTTATGATTCCAAGTTGTAGGGCCAGATGATGTTACATGTCTGTCTAAGTCCACCAGCCCCTGCAGTGACCACAGACGTGTGGGGTGGAAATCAGGAGAAGGGATGCAAAGGAAGAGTGATGTGTTTCCTGTTAGCTGGAGGCTCAAATGTACCTTGATTCCAAATGAATTGGGGACCTGGTGGCAAAATGGGAGAGGGAAGTGTCATAAGCTAAGCCCCTTCTGGGAAACCAGGCATAGATGGATCCCAGGCTCCATTTCTGGTTTTCATTACTGCCACATGAGGAAAAGAATGGCTTTCTGGGGTATCTTTAAGAGAAATTCACTTCTAGCCGCAGGGCCACTCTTTTAAAAATAACAGTCACATGAGCTGTTATCTTTGCAGTTCTTGGTAATTCTTTGTAAGACAACTGTGAACTGATATATGGGACATGTGGCCTGGCCCTCCTCCAGCCATTCATTTCACAATGTTTTAACTGATAACTGGAAGTAAATCCATAATCAGAGTTCAACAAAACTGATGAGTGAAGATAATATCCAGTTGCTTCTAAAGACAGCAAACACCACCTCAGTGAAGCCACCCAACACTCCCACATCTTCATTTTCTTCCTGCTGAAGGGGTCCCTGTTTGGCCAAACCAAGGGGCAAGACCCCAATAATTTCTCCAGTACCCAATTTTCTAAACAGCTGCCTTAAGTGCTGCAGAGGGAAGATGTGCCTACACAAGGTGCTGAAATGATGATTTACACTGGCATCAGCTCCATCTTTGCTTCTCACTCCATCAGCAATGATGGGTGTTTGGGATGACCCCTTGACACAGGGGTCATCCCAAACACCTGGCCAAGCTAAAGGAGCTTCCAAAAGCCAGATGGAGTCAAACCAGGAGCATCCACCAGCAGCTCCATCCCATTTCAAAGCCACAGGCAGAGAGGTCACAGGACTCTTACTCACAGGAGCATAACAAAATGCTTACTTTACTCACAGGAGCATAACAAAAACAGGAGCTCCAACAAGCGCATTGCTGGTGACCCCAGGAGTTTCCTGGGTGCTTCTGCCTCTCTCCCCATCCTCCTGCAATCATCTCGAAGTCATAAGATCTTGCTGGGATGGCATTCCTTCTCCTTTCAGTTTCTTGGCAGCTTTACAAAGACACCTTATCACCACCATCATAGTGGAGAAAGAACAGGCCGGACAGGGAAGGAGCGTACAATGCCACTGCTATTTCTGTATGTGACTCACGAGGGATTGCCATGGGTTTCATCTATTAATACAGCAATTAAATTAGGCTATGGCATGACCACACCTCATTTGGAATCACCCCAACAGCCTCACTTAGAGAAAATAACCATTCAACTTTAATTATCACGGATAACGACGCTCTGACATCTGTAGCAATTAGGAAACTATCACTGAGAACGTGAAAACAAAGTTTGTGGAGCATCATTTATGGGGTGGAAGCTGTAAGGACATTTTTCCTAACCAATGTGACCATTAGGGAGCCCTCTCAGCCCCCACAGCCCTCACAGATCCCATAGCCCTCACAGTTCCTGAAAAACCCCATAGGCCTCACAGCACTAACAGCCCCCCAAAGCCCCCATACCCCACACAGACCTCAGAGCCTTTAAAACCCACATACCTCAGACCTCAAAGCCCCGACAGCCGTCACATCCCCATAACCCTTAACAAACCCCATAGCTGTCACATCCTTCATATAACAGATAGCCCTTACAGACCCTATAGCCTACACAGACCCTACAGGCCTTAGAGCTCCCATAGCCCTCACAAACCCATAGGACCCATACCCAAATGATGGGAAAAGGAGGTAATATCCTTCAATTTTAATTTAATTTTTAAAAATGAGAGGGACAATAGGGAATCCCTCTCAATTTAAACCTTAAAAAGACGAAATTGGGGGGGGGGGGGAAGAGAGGTTTCCCTCAATTCAAACCCATCACATGACATAAAAAAGATCTTTCCCTTCCACTTAAACTGGAAAATGGGGATTCCTGGTCAATTAATTGATACCCCTGACAACACAGAAAAGACAGGTTTTCCTTCAGTTGATTAACCTTTAAATCACAGGTGAAGAGTTCTTCCCCCCAGTTTAAACACAAAAAATAATGGAAAAGGAGGTTTTTCCCTCAATTTAAACCCCTTTTCCCCTGAACTCCCCATCTTTGCTCTGGGGTCATCAGGATGCACTGGGGAGAAACTGGGGGCACTGGCACTGGTATGCACTGATGAATCCTGGGGAAGATTAAATAGAAAGGAGAAAGGAAAAAGATCTTCCCAGGGCCCCCAAATACTGCCCCACTCATCACCCTCACCAGCTACACCTGGGGCTGCCCTACCCCTCATCACAAGGAGTGATGGTTTTAATCTAAAGGATAGAGGTCAATATAGATATAAACACCGGGAAAAAATTTTTACAATAAGGGTGGTAAGACCCTGGCACGGGTTTTCCAGAGAAGCTGTGGCTGTCCCATCCCTGGCAGTGTCCAAGGCCAGGTTGGACAGGTCTTGGAGCAACCTGGGATAGTGGACGGTGTCCCTGCTTGCAGCAGAGGAGTGGAATGAGATGAGCTTTGAAGTCCCTTCCAAAGCAATATATTATATAAAACCCCCATAGACTCCCATTGGAGAGGTCTCTGGGGGGAAGAACTGACTTTAAATCTGTTTGAGATCCCCCACCCGGGGCTGGGCGTGCTCTGGGACCCGGCCGCAGTGGGACAACACTGATCCCTTCCCCTTCCAGCCGGCGAACGTCTACAGCGTGGCTTTTTGTTTGGTTGGGTTTGTTTTGTTTTTTTTACCTTGTGGGTCTGAGTTGTCTCCTTTATTTATTTATTTACCGCCGGCAAAATAAATAAATAAATAAGTAGACTCCCTCTCCAAAGAGAAAGCCGAAGGCCGGCGATGGCGCGGACAGGATGACGGAGCGGCCGTGGGCGGCAGCCAGGGGGGTGTCCCAGCTCCAGCCCTACGTGTCCCACCTCCTTCTGCGCCCTCCTGGGAACGCAGGTGAGCACAGGGAGCGCCCAGGGTCCGGCACGGCTCCTTCCACGCTTGTTTCCTTTCCAGCCGCCCTGGTTTGCTGCGGTCCCAAGGCCTGGAGCGACCCCAAGCTTCCCTGGAAGGTTCTGCACGGCAGCTCGGCTTTGGGAGTGTTCGTCCTCGCCGTGCTGGGGCTGTACCCCTTTTACCTTTCCCTTTTCTGGCCCTTGTATCCTCATCTTTCTCGCCTTCTTTCATTTTCCCACCGTTTTTTCTTTTTCTTTCCCCCTCACCGTTCCCGCCATTATTCCCTCCTTTTTCTGCCCTTTCTTCTCTCACATTTCCCGCCCTTTTTCACCTCACATTTTCAGCCCTTTCCCCCTCATTTTATCTACTTTTTCCTGCCCCTTCCCCCTCATATTCCTCACCCTTTTTTGTCTCCCTTTTCCCCTGACCTTTCCCACTCTTTTTCTCTCACCATTCCTCTCAGTTTGAATCCTGCAGCTGCCCTGCCCCATGTCACCATCACTGTCTGTCATCACCCCGCGGGGCTGACCCCCTTCTCAATCGATCTGATAACCTGTCAATCACCTAGTCCCACCTGTCAATCACTCCTCCTCCTACCTGTAAACGACCATGGCTATCTTAGCCCTCACAGGCCCCATAATCCTAACAGGCCACAAAGACCCTATAACATTCACAGCATCCCTGGATCCCATCGCCCCCAGAGTCCTCACAGCCCTGAGAGCTCTGAAAGACCTCACAGACAGCATAACCTTCCAAGTCCCTCCAAAATCTCTATAGCCAAAATCTCTCTTCCACAGCCCCCAAAATCTCTATAGCCCTTGCAGCTCTAGCCTTCACAGCCCCCATAGCCCCAACAGCCCCCACAGACTTCAGAGCACTTATAGCCCCACACAGCCCCTCCGCCATCACCCACTGTGAACTCATGCTCTCCATGCACCTCCTCCCTAGGCATGGTGATGTGCCAACCCAGAGGGAAGGGGACAGCATTCCTGGCCATGTTATTTTTGTCCCTCAGGACCAGAAATCTCCATCAGGCTTTGCTGAAATCAACATTTTCTCCTCCCTGTTCCTTCTGCTGATAGAGAAGGAAAATCACAACTGCTATCCCATGACTGGTGGAGCCCAGCCAGGGCTGGCCTCCAACAGAGGAAAAAACCCAAATCTCCTTCTCTCTCCCTCTCTCTCTCTGGTATTTCTCATCCTAGCTGAATACCAAACTGGCTTTTCTATGAGGAGTTTCAGGTCATTTGTGTAAAAATAGCTCCTGTTGTTAAATCCCGAAGAAGATTTGATCCTCTTTTGCCATATATCTGCTCCTGGGCTCCACCAAAGCACAGCGGGGGGAAACCACTGCCTTCAAAGCATTCCCCAATACAGAACCTCATATCTCTGTAGCCACACAAGTCAGTTTAAAGCCACATCATGCACCCCAACCCCCTCAAAACGTAACAAGAAGTCAGCAGGCCTTGGGAGATGCTGGACACTGATGATCCCTGAATATCCTTGAGCTTGTTTCCTTCCATGAGGGATTTATCCAGCTGCCAGGATGATGCCATAGGGAAAGCCACTCCTGCCCCAGTATCCTGTTCCTGCACTCACACTGTTAAGGCATCAGATCATTTAAGTGCCCTGCCAGAGCTCACCTTCTGGTGTGTGCACCCAAACTGGGGAGGGAATGGCAATATGGAAAAGCCAAGGGATTGCCTAGAGCCTCAGTGCTGCAGCCTGGGCTGTACCTTTGCAGCATACAGCCTTTTCCATAATGCATTAAGGTGGATAAATCTTCCCTAAGAATCAAAAAAGGATCACATTCACCCAATAAATTGCACATGTATTTTCTGGCTAGTGATAACCTCACCAGAGGCCAGGCTGGATGCAGGTCCTCCTAATTAAAGGACAATAAGCCTGATGGATTGATGAATCAGAGCTGCCATGTCAGATGACAAAACCCCAAATTTCCAAAGAATTAGGTTGCTCTGAAGGCAGAGAGGGAGCCTAATGCAGATTAACTGTGAAAGAAATGCTGGTGTTTGTGGATGGTGCTTGTTGGCAACTTGCCATCCCTCTCCTTGCTGCTTGGAGGACCAGAGACCCCTGAGAGTTAGATAAAACAGGAAAAACCTCACACAGATTAAAGCAAGACAATCCAAGCTTTGGGACCCGTCCCTACAGAGGAAGGGCAGCTTGTGAGTACACCACCTCTGTTTTCATGTATCCCATGGAGGTAAATCTGGGCTTTGAGCTAGAGCATCAGTTATTTTGGATATGGAGCCTTGTCCTGGCACATGGCTGGGCAGCAGCAGTTTGCCGAAGGGACAGGATGGTGGAGGTTCCATATATTTGGAGGGGGTTGGACTAGACAGGCTCCAGCTGGATTTGCTCTCAAGAGGATAAAACATTCCCTGTGGAAGTGGATCAGGCTCCATACTCCAAAAACTCCGGTGCCTGAGCTTTGCAGAGCAGGTTCAGATGAAAGGGACAGCCTTGGGGGTGACAGTGCAGAGTGCCTGCTCACAGTTTGGGAGCAAGGGATTAGGACAGGCCATCACCCACTGTGAACTCATCCTCTCCATGCACCTCCTCCCTAGGCATGGTGATGTGCCAACCCAGAGGGAAGGGGACAGCATTCCTGGCCATGTTATTTTTGTCCCTCAGGACCAGAAATCTCCATCAGGCTTAGCTGGCACTCGGGTTCATTCTGCCTGAGCTTTACTCCCATAGATGCTCAGTCCCATAAAGAGCATCCCTGTTCCAGCTTGCTTGTAGGTGACAGGTGACCTGCTGCCACACTGGGATTTTTTAGGGACAAGCACACTGCTGTTCCACCTTGGGGGAATGATGTGATTTTCACGTGTCCCTGCTGCAGAATGAATGAATGAGCCATTTGACAGAGGATACTTTGTAAGGCTGGCAAGGCTGCTGGCTCCAGGTTTTATATGGAGCGCTGAAGGATATTTTTCCACTACTTCTGCCATGAGTGGTTGGAAAGGGTGATAAACAGCAACTGTAACCATGCAAAGCCATCCCCACCTCTTCCTGTCCCAGTACAGGTTGATATTTCACATCCAGGGGCATCCCAGCCCAGGGGCTGTGGCAGGATCGTGACACTGTGAGAGCTGCAGGTGCTGGTTGCCCAATGACACACTTACATACGGGGAAATGTTTAGTAGAGGTTTCTCAATAATTTGGAGACACTTCCCAATAACAATCTCCTGAGTCTCTGTTTCCTCCCCAAAACTGAACTGTGGGACAAAAAGAATCATCTTCTCCTTTGGCTCTGTAAAACCAGGCTGTCTTCCTTAGCAAAATAAATCTCAAACAAACAACAAATTGACTTGCCAAGCAAATTAACAAAACAACATTATTTTACCCAGGAAAGTAATTTCCTAATGCTTTTTTTTTTACCCCTTTTACCCCAATTTTAAGCAGGAGCTTACATTTGGTCACTTGTGTTGCTGTACCAGGTTAATTTGGTTTGTTTTTCACAATTTGAAAATGACTTCAATACCGAATTAAGGTCTCTCACTTTCTTACGAGTTTGTATTTGACTGTGTGGGAATAACCTGGCAGTGCCGAGGAACTGATGTTTGCTTTAAGAAAAATTCTCCAGCAGAGCTGTCATGCAGCAAAATCCATCTAGAAAATGGCCTAGACCAGCTTCAAGTGAGCTTCTAAAGGCAAACAAAACCTGTGGCTCTTTAGCTTCCAAAGTTTTCCCTCCGTGTTAGAAACTCGCCATCTCCAAATGTATCAAACATCTCAAGGCAAACATCTCAAGCACAAGTTGTTCCACATGCTCTGTATAAATTGTGGACAAGCCCCTCAGGAATAAATACATACCGACCACATACGTGCTGTTTCCTGGGATTTTTTGGACATTAAGTCCAAACAAAACAGCCATGACATGGAGATGATGTTTATATAAGCTCCCCCATCAACCGACGGGAAGTTTACAAGGAAGAGAGCAAGATGATGCAGCCTGCATCCCTATGCCCACCCAGGGGAACTCCCATGGCTTCAGGGAGACCTTAGAGCATCTTCCAGTGTCTACAGGGGCTCCAAGAGAACTGGAGAAGGACTTTTAAAAGAGGCATGGAATCACAGGGTGGGGGGAATGGCTTCCCATTGCCAGAGGGAAGGGTTAAATGGGATATTGGGAAGAAATTCTTCCCTGTGAGGGTGGGGAGGCCCTGGCACAGGGTGCCCTGAGCAGCTGTGGCTGCCCCATTTCTGAAAGTGTTCCAGGCCAGGTTGGACAGGGCTTGGAGCAACCTGGGATAGTGGAAGGTGTTCCTGCCATGGCAGGGGGTGGAACTGGATGAGCTTTAAGGTCCCTTCTAACCCAAACCCTTTAGTGATTCTATGGAAAGAGATGCAGAGGGGATTCAACCCTCCTCAAATCCCTGTGCTCACCTTGGGCAGAATGTAGGGATTTTCCCACCCCTTAATTCAAAGCTTAAGTCAGGAGAGTGGCCCAATTTTCACTGCTGAATTAAACCTGTTAAACTTAGCCCCAAAGATTAAAAAGCAGCAGCATTTTGGACAGACCCCCTGTCAGGACATCTCAGCCAGGGCTGCCTCAGGACCTGGTGCCCCAGGGGAGAAGCAGAAACCCTGGCAAGGTTGGGGTGTGGGCCACAATCCCCACAGGTCATTTCAGACTCCAGCATTGCTGGTCCCCAGCTTCTGTCTCACCCTGCTCACAGGCAAGAAAAGCCAAGAATATTCTATCATGTAAAAAAACAAGTAGTCAAAATAAAAAAAAGGTATTTTCTTATTTCTTTAGTAGGGAACCCTAACAAGAGCATCACCCTGGGGCCTGAGATGTGTGGCACACCAACACAGAGCTCTGCATTTCCTGGGCTCTCCTCTCCCTTTTGCCATAACACATGATTTTTTCTCTTCAGCACTGGGGCACAATGACCACAGGTTTCCAAGGAACTGCCTACACCAAACCCCCAGGTCTATTTTTACCCTCTGCATCTTCCCAAATAACACAACATTCATTCATGGGTATGAATAATTCCTCAGAATTCCTCTTTGAGTACAAATAATTCCCTCTATGTGGGCAGTGAGTATTTCTGGCCTCTTCATTTTTCTGACTCCAGCTCTTTTCAAGCCACCTCACCTCTCTCCCTGTAATTAGTAACAGGCTTTTCCATCACAAAAGTTGGAAGTTTCATTGAACTGCTGAAATCCAGCCCATTTCAAGCAGTTGGTTTTTTGGAGTAACCTAAAGCAAAGATTGGCAAGGTCTGTGATGGCCAAAATGCATTTCATGCTCCCTGAGTTGTCTTTTATTCTGAAAAAGAGCTGAGTTATCTTTCCTAGAAGCCAAGCATCACAGTTCACATTAGAGTTTACTGACCTACAGGCTGTGCATTGTGTTAGAGGGGAAAATATCCACATTATTTACATACTTTAGTGTAGTTTGTTCCCTGTAATCACAGAAGCTGAAAATCCCTTCTAGTGGAAGGGCTTTTTGCAGGATGTGGTTGGTTAGAGCTCCAAGTTTCACCTTTTGAATTATGATTTCTTTTGCAGGCTGTGGATTAAGTGTGTGTATATACACTCAGATAATGCACACAGCCTGGTGTGGGCTTGTTTTTGTTGCTGAGATTTTTTATGAGGGAGAAAAAAAAGTCATAGAAGTTTTTTTTAGAAGTTAATCTTGTTCCAACTACCTGCCATGGCCAGGGACACTTTCCCCTAGACCAGGCTGCCCCAAGGCCCATCTAACATAGCCTTGAACACTTCCAGGGATGGAAGATGGGAGATTTTGCAGAAATGTTTTAAATTCTTGGCCAGTGCTGCAGGATAGAGATCCAAGTGTCTCTTATCTTTTCTTAATTCCCACTCTGACCTGCCCATCTAGAGATGGTCTTGCCCCTTTCCCTGACTGTTCCAAAGTCATTTGATGAGACAAAAATATATCAAGAAATATTTGCACGAAGGCAGACAACCAACAGAAACCATAGGAGGAAAGCAGAACCAAGAAAACTTCAAGAAAATATTTCCTGGACCACTTCCTTACCAGGGTGCTGGGGAGGCATTTGGATAAAAGCAATAGCAAATCCTTTGGAACTAATGAAAACCATCTATTGCAAGCAAAATTAAGATGCAATCTGCAGCCTTGCCCTCTGTCCCAGCAGAACTGCTCTTTGCCTTGATTTCCGAGCAGAATAAAAGAGTTTGTTTTTTAAAATAGGGCTGTGAGAGGTGGGACCCTGCACCCCTGATCTGCTGTGCAGATGCTCAGCTGATGATGGGAAAGTAATGAAGCAACCCTTGGTTTTGGTGGTACTCCCTAATTTCAGAGAAAGAAGCTTCCCTGTCTTCCAGGAGCAGCTTTTGTTTGAGGGGGAAAAGATGAGTTTGGGTTTGGCAGATGCCTGAAGAGTCCCTGGAGGAAAAGCCAGCAGATGGTGCTCAAGGATGGAGCCAAGGCAGGATGCTCCTGGGTGTCACCATGTGTCAGGGACCTGCAGCCAGCCACCCTGTGCTTTGCCTGAATCACAGGGGTGAAATCCACTGAGGTTTCCTAAGTCAGGGTAGAAATTGCTCCGTTGAGGTACATCAGAAAAGAACTGCAAAATTTAACCACTCCCTGCCAGTTTCACTGGATTTTTTTTTTTTTGAAGCTGGGACCCTCATTCTCGCGGTGGGAGGACGTCAAAGTCACCTTTGCATCCTGGAAAGGATGTAGCACACAGGGTTTTAAATTTTTTTTCATGGGTAGAAAGAGAATTCCTCAAAACCCTCTTCCTGACTCATAGCATTAATCATGTCTAGTTATTAATGCACCAGGGAGGAAATATTGCTAAACTTAGTCCCAGCTGCCTTTAGAAATTACCAGTGTGATGTCATCCAGTCTTTTACTAATTATCAGCGGGTTTGTTTGGTGTCTGGGGGTGGAAAGTAGTCTGTCCCTGCAGATGTCACCCTCTCCCCAGGGGGGTCACCCACCCCCAGAATGCCACAGCAGCCACAGCCCAGGTTCCCATGATGGATGGGGATCATTTTGCTGGGAGTCACCAACACAAATGGAGAGGGAACTGCTGAAGGAAGGATTGTAAAGGGTTGTGAATGAAAGGGGGGAAAAAAATAACTCCACCCCAAAATGCCCTGAACATCCTGTCTGGCTGCTCCCCCACTATGTGTCAGTAATAAAGCCCCTTTGTGGGAAGGAAGATCTTCCAGCTTGGTTATTACAGCCACAGAGGCAATCAGATGGGAATTGAAGAGCTCTCGCAGCCTCATTTAATTATTGGAGCACTTGGTAAAAGTCACTTCAATATTAAAACCATGTTAAGACAAAGGAAAAAAAAAATACTAACAGCACGAAAAGAAATCAATCTAACTCCCGAGTTAATCATTAGAACATCATAAGTTCTCAGCTGAGCTGTGATAGGCACATAACACAGCTCACACACATTTCAGCAGTGTTCTTACATTATTTATCTGGAATTCTCTGACTTGGCTGTTTTTCACTACTGTTCTGGGGGTGCAGGAGCTTTCCTGTGGTTTGTTCTTTTGGTTTTTTTTCAGTCAATTAAAGTGTTTCCCTGCACTCCCTCACTGCCACACAGAAAACTCTGTTTTTCAAGGCAGATTTGAAGAAAAGGCAACACAGATCCCAGCTGCATAGTGGTTACCACTGGTCATGACAAACTGGAACCACTGGTGGATATAATTCTTCATTACACTAGCAACTGTAGCCTCAAGTTCTTGCTTTACTGAATCTCAGAATACCCTGGAAGCCTAAGGTTGGAAGGGACCTTGAAGACCACCTTGTTCTATCCCCCTGCAATGGGCAGGAACATCTTCCACTAGACCTGGTTGCTCCAAGCCCTGTCCAACTTGGCCCAGAAACTTCTAGGGATGGGGCATCCCAGTTGAGCTCTGCCCAGCTGCTGAAATCACCTGGAAAGGCCTTTGGTTTGGATGCTTCTGCCCACATAATGCTCCTCCATCACATGTATTTTATCTTTTAGCAGCTGTCCCTCACCCTGGGTGAAAATAAAAATAAAAACTTTTTAAAAATAAAAATAAAATAGAATAAGCTCATTGTCATAGCTTTCCAGCAGTTCCTGTTTCCATCACCCCCTGTTCAGTGCCCACTGACACCCAGTGAGGAGCTGCAGCTCTCTTTTGCCAGGCTCATTTATTACTTGGGAACTCCCTGCCTGTAAGCTGCACCTTGACAAATTTTGGAGAGGTGGCATAACACCCTGCTTGCCTTTGGGCACGAGGCTGGGGAGTTTCTCCAATGTGTCTTTAGTCTCTGCCAGCACCAAGCCAAGCAGATTCCTAAAAGGAGTTATTGCCTCAGTCCAAGGGCTCAGCACTTCCCTGAAGTATTCCAGCTATTTCTTTATGTGGCTAGGCTTTCAAACAGCACAAACCCAAGAGCAAACATCATAAATCCCCCTTTGAAAAGTAAAGAACTTGACTATTTGATTCCAGGGACGCCATCTCCACTCCAGCC
Source organism: Peucedramus taeniatus (assembly GCA_013400575.1). NCBI lineage: Eukaryota > Metazoa > Chordata > Aves > Passeriformes > Fringillidae > Peucedramus > Peucedramus taeniatus. Next base: position 247,815 of record WBNO01014730.1, read on the forward strand.
TTATATGGAACCAAGCAAGAGCAAGAGATAAGAGTTAAAGTTTCCATACCAGTGTTTGTTGCAAAACACAACCCTGTGTCTAGCCTGAAATATTTAACTTTAGCCAGTGGTCTGCTGTCTCTCAAGACACAAGAATAAAATTAGCCCCAAATTTATTAGGCTCTGCCTAATGAAAGGTTAAAGTATTCTTTCACTTCACATATGTTTAAAAAAATTTAAAAAGCACCAGTCAGGAACTTGCAGACTGGATTTTCTGTCTTTTAAACTTTTCCTTTTAAACCTATATGTCTTTTAAAATATTTATCCTTATGCTATGGTGTTATCTTTTATTTATAAGTTATGTATAACATAAATCCCCCACTTCTGCCTCCCCATCTGGGTAGGTATGAAAACCTGCTGTTGCATTTCAATAGGAAGGTGCAAAGAGAAGAGACTCTCCCCTTGTGCTGGTGTTGTAACTCAGGGAGAGAGGCTGTACTCTGCCCAGCCTCGAGCATCTCGGAACGGCGCTGCTCCGGAGCCCTGCCTAACTCGGTACGGTCCTTGGCACATCCCGACTCCCGCGAACATCCAAGACCAGCCCTTCCCGACCAAAAGACATTGCTTAATCAGCTTCCTCCAATCCCACAGGGCTTTTTAATCTTTCCTCTTTTTTTTCTGTTTGTTTTTAAAATTTTAATATCTATTTCTCACCAACAAGGGAGCAGCGCTTTGGACGCGGCAGGGCCAGCGCGGAGAGGGGAAGCCACAGAGCGCGGAGGCGTCCCCCGAAGCGGGGGGGGGGGACTTTGTGTGATGAGCAGCTCTGACCTCAGCCCCGGGAACGCCAGCACCAACCATCTGGATCCCATTTGCGACGCCGGCTCGCCCGGCCCCCCGGCATTCCCGAGCCAGCTGCCTCCTCCGGCCCTGCTCAGACCCACGGCAGCCGTCGCGCAGGGACCAGCGTCCCACCAGTCCCCAGGTCCCGCCGCTACCCCGCCATTCCCTCATTCCAGCACTGCCTGCACCCCACCGAGCACGGCGAGAGGGGACTGGCAAGGCTGAGCAGCACCGTACGCCATGAAGCAAGGGTGAGAGGCGCTTCGGAGCGGAAAATCCTGGAGTAAGCAACTCTTCTGGAGATCAACTCAGGGGTAAGCGCTGCTTTCCGCATGGGAGCTCTCAGCCTCAGCTCAGCAGCTGCCAAGGCATGGTTCTTCTCTTGGTGGGGTGGTAGTATTTGGAGTTTTTTCAGCTATCCCCAGGTTTGCATCACACTCAGAAAAGCGGAGCGATGCTGCCGGCTTTCTCAGCCCGTGAGCTCCTCCCGGAGCTGATGCACCGCAGGTGTGTGGGAACGCTCCTGTCCCCACCCCTGCAGGGGAACTGAACCCATTCAAAAGCGCAGACCAGTGCGTTTCCCCTGCTGCCTCAGCGTGGGTTTTGAATTTGATGCCTCGGAATCGCTGCAGCAGCAGTGTGATGGGATGGGAGCAGGATGACGCGGGAAGCGGTGCCCCAAGGAGGACATGTGGTGGTTTGGGAAGATGTATCAGCACAAGGAGGTGGGGGCATCAATGGGTCCTTGCAAGGAATGTGCTGAGGGAGTATCTCAGCGCCCCTTTCCTGCTCCCAGGGCTGGGGGGTGCTGGATAGCTGCCCTCCCGTCCTGCCCCAAGGTGAGGTAGGTTGAACCCAGCAGAGGTGCTCAGCTGTGCCAGTTCAGGTCCTGCTGCCAGACATGTCTGCACTGCTCCGGGGTGGGCCAGCATGTGGCTCCAAGGATAATCCTCATCCTCTTGTGGTCATCCACAGAGGGAAATTAGCCAAACTGCAACTTTTCCCCAAAGGGAAGGGGCTGTCCAGCAGTGCATGGAGCCACAGTCCCTCTCCACGGCTCACGTTTGCTCTCCCTCCTGCCTTCCCCAGCCCTTTCCCCCCACAGCCCCACTTGCCCTCAGCCTCCTGGGACTCGCTGAGGGGGCGGCTATGACTAATCTGGAGACACCCTGCCACCATCCTGCTGGGCTCAGCAAAGCTCTCTCTTCCCAAGTAGAGCTGGGGCGAGAAATGCTTGTGGCCAAACTGATTTCCTGACCAAGCAAAAGGGCCAAAACGGGCTGGGACAGGGGTAGCCAAAGCCCCTCTGGTTCCAGTGAGTGCAATGGGAAACTCTCAGCTCGTTTCTGGTTACTGTGATGATTCATGTACGCTCTTGAGGGAGGAATCCTGCATTTTTCAAAATTCTGGCTTTGCCCCATTTCTTGCTGGTTTAAGGAAAAAAGAATCAGTATTTGTGGTTGGATAATTACGGTGCTTATATAGTGATGCTTTTGGGGCACAAATACCCAGTTTAGGAGGTTTGTAAAGAGATGCCTTCAGACTAAGGCTGTTGTAGGGAGCTGGAGAATTCCTCCAAGGCCATGTAAGAATACAGTGGCAGAGGAGAGACTCAACTCCACATGTCCCTGGCACCATCCCTTCAGTCAGAGCTCAGGGCAACAGGCTTTTCATCCTCAAACTTTCCCTGTCCTTGCAGAGAGGTTGACCATGACCAGGGCTGTGACAGTGTTTAAGACAGGAGTGCAGGACTGCGTGCTTGCTGCCACCACACCATCGTTCATTCATTCCCTCTCCAGTTTCCAGCACCCTCCCCAGTCCCCTTTCTGGTTTTTCAAACATCTCTACGATTTTCCATTCAAACTCAGTAAGTTTCCCTGATTTCAGGATGAGCTAAACCAGCCCCTGCTTTATTCCCACATGTCAAGGAGGGGGAAAAAAAAATTAAAAAATAATGTTCCTCTTCTACTTTTGCTACGTGCCTGTCCAGGAACAGGAGGGAAGGGAACATCTTATTCCTTCCATCAGTACAAACTGTGGTAACTGCACAGCCTTGCCAGCCTTGGATTGTGTTCCCCCCTGGATTTCCAGCAAAGGGGTGAGCCTGCCCTGTGCTGGGCGTGCATGGCGCCGGGTGGCATTGCGTGCCTGCTCCCTGCCATGAATCACAGCCAGCCCTGCCCCTCCACATGCCCATCACTTTTTCCACCTTTTTAAGTGATCTGTGTTCTGCATTAAGCAGCCGATTTGTTTGGGTGGAGAGGCTCTGGGAGGCTCTGCTTACTATACATAAAGAGTCATTGATCTTTGAGGGAGTTTCCTCTTTTTTTTTTTTTTTTAGCAAATACTCCCTTTCCTCTTATTAACGACTCTATTTTGGTCTCAGTCTTTGGATGGAGAAACCAACTAGATTTTAAGCCAACAGCATGCTTAGAAGGACAGCAATGAATATGTGATTCATATTAAATTCTAGCACCCAGAGAACTTGCCTGGGTAGGATATGGAAGCACCGTAATTCTGTTGCTCTGCTGAACACTGGTTTTCAAAAATCAGAGCTCTAGTGGCTCGCAAAAGTCTGGAGATTTTTTTCCACCCTTTCAAGCTTTTTTTTTTTTTTTTTTTNTTTTTTTTTTTTTTATGTTCAGGTCTGCCTTTGTAGGAATAATTTTTTTCAGGGGCAACCCTCAACCATACAAACTTCACCTTCCCAGTAGCACTTGGCAGCAATGTCTACACTTCAAAAGGGCTGAGACAAATCTTAATGTCTCCACCTGGAGCCATGAATAAATCCAGGATTTGTCCTATTCAGCTCATCCTGAGTCTCTAGAACTAGCTTTGCTTCTCCCAAGGGCTGTGGAACCAGGCAGAATACAGTGCTCTGTGATGAAGAGGGGGCAAGGCATGGGACACTTATGTCCCTTGAAAAGGTGACCAAGGTTTTTTTGCATGGAAAAATCCTGGCATTCAGCTTCAAAATCACTCCAGGAGTGGCTTTTGGCTATAATTTTCCTCAGCTCAGGGAAATTTAAGGGGGAATTCATCCAGGCAAGAGAGGACCATGCGTCACCTCCAGAGGGCAATCTGCAGCTCCCTGGCTCCACAGCAGGATTTTGGGAGCTGGTTCTCCCAACTGCTCACTCCACAGCCATGACTGCAATCGTGTCCCACTGCTGGGGGTGCAAGTAGCTGTTCTGGGTGCCTGGTGTCCACTTCCAAGCCACTGGCAGGGCATACAACTGCTGTGCCCCACGGCTGTGGATGCAGCAGAGAGCAGCCAAGCCAAGGGAATTTGAGGCTGAGCAGTTTGGTTGGAAAACAGGCTGATGATGGACAAGGGAAAATCCCCACAAAGCAAATGCAGGTGAAGGAAGAAGCCTCTTTCTTTTGGCTCTGACATCCCCATGAGAGACTTCTGGAGGGGCCTAGAGGATGCTCACAGCATCCTGCACCAGCTGTGGGATGATGCTTTGCTCTCCCTGTCCCACTTTCAGGAAAGCTGTTGGTACCCAGCTGCAAATCCACCTCTTTTTCCCATGAGAAAAGCATGATCTACCCCACATACACAAGGGAATTTAAGGGCTGCAATTGCTTCTCAGGTTTTTAGTCAATATATTTTTTGTGGATGCTGCATGGCTGGGCAGGAAAACTGCACTAGATATCCTGTGATCTTGGGCAGTGAGGCACCCCAAAGGTCCCTGGGTGTGCCAGCTGGGAAAGCTGCACAAGGCCAAGCCCAAATCCAGGCCGTTTGTCCCCAGAAAATGTGCCAGTCATGGCTCTGCCTACAATGCTTGCCATGCTCTGCTCCTTCCCAGAGGCTGCTCAGCTTTCCAGCAGGAATGTGTCACAGGAACGGGGAGATTATGGGAACAATGTCATAAATACAATCACACAATGGTTTGGGTTGGAAGGGACATTGAAAATCCTTTTGTTCCAGTCCCCTTCAACACTTCCATGGATGGGGCAGCCACAGCTTCTCTGGGCATTCTGTGCCAGTGCCTCACCTCCCTCACAGGGAAGATTTTCTTCCCATTATCCCATCTATTTTATTTTAGCTACACACTAGTGAAAAAACCCACCCCAACACACACAAGCAAACAACAGCTTAGCAAGTGAATTTGAAACATCCACTCAAAGGAAAAAAAAAAAAAGTAAAATGTCAAATTTTATGCGCAGAGAAGTATGCAATATATGCAAAAAATAGCTGCTGGGGAAAATATTTAAGGAAATCACTTCATTGTGTCAGGGGTAGAAATGATTGCTTTTTGAGAGCAGTATTAGGAACAGATGTATTTCTTCTGATGAAATACTGTAATATTAAGAGGTCGGCACACACTATATAAACTCTAGACAGACATAAAACTTTTGGATTATTGAAGGCTACAGGAGTTAATCTTTTAGCACATGAATCATGATGAAATTGGCTCCCCAGGCTTTGGTGTTAAGTAAATTCAGGGAAACTCTTTCCTTTCCTAAAGGAAAGGAGTCAAGTTTTTCAGCATATTTTTCCAGCTTGAAATGGATATAGCAAAAGCTTCACCAGAGCTTTCACCCCACAGACCTGCAAGGAACTTTTTATTTTAAAAATTAAATAAATCCAGAAATAAATTGCCTTGTTGAAAATACACTCTTGAAAACCCATCAATGCCAGAGAATAAAGTTGCAAAACAAATATTTACCATAACCAGTATTAAAATGATTTCACATCTCTGGTTTTATCATCCATCCCCTGCAAGCTGGTGCCACCTCCAGCTTCTGTGACTGGTGGTAATTTGGGACACAAAGCAAGAACACACTGAGCAACAGAAATTACTTGTTGTGCCTCACTGAGGCAAGCCAAGCAATAAAAATCACATTATTCATTGTCTTACACCCACTTTTCTGGCTGAGCCAGAGACTTTGCTCAGGCAAAACAGATCTGAGTAGAGTTTTGGGTGAACTCCCCCATCCAAGAAAAAAAAAAAAAGTTACCCCCACTCACCCAACCCCCATTACATTACCTTTAGAAAAAAAGTTGCTGTCCTTACTGCATCTTCTTCTTCTCAAGGGCCATCCCCTACCAGGGAATCATCTCCTTGCCCAACTCTTTCTGCAAGCACTGAACTCTTCCTCCTTAGCTAATGAGTGCCATGGAGAGGGGGCTATAAGAGAAAATCCTATTCAGGAACAAGTCTTCTTAAAGGCTCTTTTTTTCCTTAAGTTGTCAGTCTCTAAGAGACATCCATCACCTCTTCTTGCTTTGCTGCCTTTTGCCTTCTGATGACTAATCCTGGCTCCTATGACTTTAGGATGCTTTTGTGTGATGCAAAACTCATCTCTTGTTGATGGACAAGTCCGTCTGCTTGCACAGAACTATAAATACCATGATGGAGGTCACAGAGAAAGCTGGAGATAGATCTGGAGGCCTCCTAAAAGATAAAATGGGGAACGAGTTGAAATGGGCTGCCCAGGGAGTGGTGGAGTCTCCATCCCTGGGGGTGTCCAAGGAACACCTGGATGTGGCACTCAGTGCTCTGGGCTGGGTGACAAAGTGGGAATCTGTCCCCAGGTTGGACTCAGTCTTGGAGGTCTTTTCCAACCTAAGAAATTCTGTGGAAAATCTCAGCTTCCCAGTGCTATGGGAGTTCATGGGTGATCCTGTGGGCAGGGGAGATTCCATAGCCTCAGGGAGTTTCACTTTTCCCTTGGGCTACATTTTCTGGCTGTAAACGGGCTCTGAGCAGCTGCTCCACTTAAAAACCAAAAAAGCCCCCAAATGTTTGCTTCAGTCCTGTCACTTTTTAGCCAGCAAAACATCAATTTTCACTGGTTTATCTTGATGCTCTTCTCATCCCCAGCTGTTGTGTCTGAAGACAGATTGGCTGCCAGCAGCTAATAAACAGGATGATAACATAACTTCCTGCATTTTGGGAAAGAAATATGAGCACTTTTACAGTACACATTACTTTAGTGGACTGTTTTCCTTAGCATGCATTTTATTAAATATTTTTCATTCAGTGCTAGCAGACTTATCACTCTGTGGCATCACACCCTTAAGAAGAAGGGGGTTCCCAATGTTTATAGATGCTTATGGTTGAAAGAAAAGACAAAAGTGAGAGGGCCTGCAAAAGCTTACAAAGTTTTATTAACAAATTACACACTTGATGTGGAATTTGGTCTGTTAGTCGCTGATCTCTCTGATCTCAGTATAAGCACGTGGCAGTGCTTTTGGATAAAGGACAGAGTGAAAGGGAAGAGGGACAGGGTGATGGATTAAAGAGGGAGAGACAGAAAGGAAGGGAGAAAGAGAGATCACCATTCCTGACTCCAGCATTGACTCAGCTGCTGGGGTATCCAGAGGCACAGATACACCTGGGCTACATGGCTGTACCTTTTATAGCTATATTTTCCCTGCCCTGGAGAAAAATTTCTCACTTTCCATGCAAATTAGCTAACAAGTTTTTCCTAGACTTTTCTTGAAATGGGTCAAGGGGCTCCAGAGGTCTTCCTGCTTCTCAACATCATCCCTGTGCTGTGCTTATCTCCCCTAGCCAGAATAAGGACATTTGTCCCACAAAATGCTGCCTTACCTTAATGTGGCCTTTTCTCCAGTCACATCCTGTTCTTTCCCAGAGTGGGTTACTGCTAACAATCCTTGGTTTTTATTACCTGCAATCCTTGGTTGGCTCCACAGGAAGGGAGCCACAAGGATCATCAAATCCAACTCCTGGCCCTGCACAGGTCACCCCAACAATCCCACCCTATGCCTGAGAGCACTGTCCAGCACTCTAGGCTCTTCTAGGCTACTACACAATCCCAATGGATGCTGCAAGCAAATCCCACTCAAAAACTTGCAGCTCTTCCATAAATTTCATCCCAGAGAGAAAACTCGCCCATGGGGTTGGGTGTGTGGTTGTCCTGAGCTGGGTGCTTTTAGCAGAACTCAGCTCTTGGACCTACACATCTTTCTGGACTTGTGTGCTCAGGGGACAAATCGTCTCCATGCATCCTTTAGGTGAAACTATTTTTTCTGGAAGCAAGATGCCCATCAGGGACACAGTCCATCTGAGCAGGTTTGCTCCTGCTGGAGCCACTGGGAGGTTTGGCTTGCACTGGAACAGCCAGATGGATGGATGGGTGCCAGCTCACAAAGGTGGTGGTTTAGACTCTTTAGGAATGACAATGATACCTCTGGACTGCTGCAGTTGTCTGTATAAATTGAGGGGTTGCCAATAAAAGGGAAGACTTTGCCATGTCTTGATTAACATTGTGTGCTAACTGCTGGTTCTGGGGGCCTGTTCAATGTCTGTCCATCTGGTGGTATTATTATTATTATTATTATTATTATTATTATTATTATTATTATTATTATTATTATTATTATTATTATTATTTGGGGAAAGGGAGAGGAGAGCTTTTCCTAGATTCGTGCTATAGGACATTCATAAATTCATAAATCTCTCTTCTCAAGAAAGACCCAGACCCCAGCCCAGGGAGCCAGAGGATCACGTTGGATTTCAGGAAGCCAGGTGGAAGTTGTCCCCTTCTTTTGACAGAACTGTCCTCTGATATCCCTGAGAAGTGTCTCTTCAGTGGAAGTGGAATTAGCTCCTTATTTTCCAGATTTTCCCATATTCCCAACTCTTGGTTCTGTTTCCAGCCATGCCAGTAATAACCATCAGTGTAATTACCACAGTTTTCCTCAAAAATAAGAGTTACTCTTCCCCTTAGCTCTTTTAGGCTCTTGTATTGGTCATAAGTGTCTGGATTGATGGAATTGGCAAGGATAGTAATAAGAAGATAGAATCACTTTTTTTTTTCTTTTATGATGACCTGGTTAACAGTTTGATGTATTGGAGTCACTTTTGGCTGATTTGAGTAATTGATCTCCTTTGGGGAATGATAGGTATTAAATCACTGTGTTCCCTTTTGGGAGGATATTTTCCCAGTTAAGCAAGCCTTGCTGGTTTCTGCTCTTGGAAATGAAGATTAAATAATAAATTGGTCATCTCTATGACAACAGAAACACAGCCTTCATGGCGGAGATGTTGCTTCAGAAGGTTTGCCAGGTGGATCACAGATAAGAAACTTGCTTAAATTATATTTTTGGCTCCAGCAAATAAAATATTATTCTTGGTGCCCTTCCAAAGTATGATCAGCCAGTGCAGGCTATTCTACAACCAGGGCTCTGAGCCTGGGGGCGTCCAAGGGCTTTTTGCTCTGCAGCCAGATCATGTGACTCACTTGGGTCTAGAGTACTTAAATTTCCATTTGTATACTTGGGACAGCTGAAAAGGCGAGCTGAGGCAAGGGGGCATCTTCAGGGCAATTATTGTGGTGTTTGGAAGAAATAAGGTGAGAAAAGGCAACAGCAAGACGAAGTATGTTGGCAAAGATGTATCAGCTGGTCATCCATGGGTGGGAAGGGCAGGTGGAAAGCCACTGTGTATTTTGGTAGAGAAACCTAAGCATTTTCTTATATATTACATATTGCCTGGGACAGCACAGGCAAAAAAAAAAAAAAAAAAAAAGTCATCTAATTCCACAGAGGTGATTAAAAGTCAATTATGTGAATTGTCACTGTGTCCACCAGCAAAGAATTTTTTTCCTGCCAATGTGCCACAAAAGCCTTGTAAGCCCACATGGTTTGTCTTTTCTGCCTTGTGCCTCATCTGTGCCTGGCCAGCACTGCTGCTATTTCTCACTCTCCTTGCTTTCCTCCCTTAGGTCTCACGTCAGGTGCTTTGAAACAAAAGAGAATAAAAGGAAAACTCATAAAAGAGCAAAATGAGGAAACATCGACATTTGTCCCTCATGGCAATGTTTTGCCTCCTGCTCTCAGGTTTTGGCTTGGTTGGTGCTCAGCAGCAAGCAGGTAAGCTTCACCTGACTTTGGCCCTGTACAATCACTCATTGGCACTGTTTGGTGTTTGACATGCATGTCCATGGGATGTTGTGGATGGATGACTTTCTGCTTCTCAGCTCCCACCTTGCTGAGGGTCCTTGGGACACAGGCCTTGGCCAACACTTACAGTGCCTCCCCAAACATGACACTGGCCAGTGTCATGGAGGATGCTCTGCAGGGCACCAGGGTGTGGGACCTGCACTCAGGGTGGTCCTGAGAGGGTCCTCTCCTGGGCAGAGCTGTTCTGCTCTCTCTGCATGTGTAGGAGGGCTTTCAGCAGCGAGAAGAGCACTGCCACTGACCTGCAGAATGGCTGTTTAAAGAGGTGGTGCTGGCACCTTTGGACCGCAGCTGGTGTCACCAAGCGGGTGTCAACAGCAGGAAAAATACAGAAAACTCGTGCCAGCACACAGGCTGCTTAAACCAAGCTGTCCTTCCTTCCTTGAGCACCACCATGGAGCCAGCAAAATCCATGCAAGAGACAGAGACACAGGCAGCTAGAAGGACCATGAGCCTGAATTAACAGGTGAAGCTGCCGGTGTCTCTGTCTGGCTCAGGGCTGGTGTAGGAGGGCAGGAGCACCTTGGCTCCCCCTCTCTGGGCAGGGCAGATCCCATACTGTCCCCTAGCACCTGCAGTGCCAGGGCTCTGGTGGCTGTGTGGCTGTTCTCCAGCGCTTCTGATTTTGCTGCGGGCGATAAGGGGGAGCTGAGCTTCACTTTCACCATGCCAAGGAGGCTGTTAGTTGTTTTGGGTGAGGAGGAGGAGGAGGCATGCTTGTGCTGACTGGTAGAAAATCCTAAACCCCCATCTGTTTTTTTAAAGCTGTCAAAACCGTTGCCATGGCTGATATAATATTTCTAGTGGATTCCTCATGGAGCGTTGGGAAGGAGCACTTCCAACTCATTCGAGAGTTTCTGTATGATGCTGTAAAAGCTTTAGATGTGGGAGGAAATGATTTTCACTTTGCCCTGGTCCAGTTCAGTGGAAACCCCCACACAGAGTTCCAGTTAAATACCTACCCCTCCACCCAGGACATCCTCTCCCATATTGCCAACATGACTTACATGGGGGGAGGTGCTGAGCCTGGAAAAGGACTAGAGTACCTAATTGAGAAGCACCTCACTAAAGCTGCTGGAAGCAGAGCCAGTGAAGGCGTGCTCCAGGTTATTGTAGTGCTAACAGACGGACGGCCCCGGGATGATGTGGCTCTGCCCTCATTTCTCCTTGACTCGGCCCGTGTAAACCTGTTTGCGGTTGGCGTTCAGGACGCAGTGGAAGGGGAGCTGCAGGAAGTAGCAAGAGGACCCCTCGATACGCACCGCTTCAACCTACAGAATTTTACCACTCTCCACAGCATAGCTAGGGACTTAGTGGCGAGTGTCCGCTCCTCCATGACTCCAGAAAAGGCTGGAGCCAAAGGACCGGTTAAAGACATCACAGGTAATGGCTGACTGGTGGTATCTACTGGCGCTGTGCTGTTTGGCATTGCCACTCTCTAGGGGAAGGACTGAGATGGACGTTCAGAAGTTTAAAAATAAAGGTTTGAAGTGTGTGGCCCTGTGTTTGCAGCTGCCAAGGTGCTGTTTGCAGACTGAGCTAGGGCTGCCAGGAGTCAGGGCAGGAATGCTTGAATGGGCAGTGGCACCTTGTGACCATCCTTTGGCACATATGGTATGGAAATTCAAATGCGGGGAGCTCTGCAGAGTAAATTGCCCTGCCCTGTTTTCTCCCAAGGTGAGGAAATGGGATGAACACAGCAGACCTGATGGTAACCCTGACTGAAAATCCTCTGGAGATGGAGAAGGTTGCTGCTGGTTGTGAGGGCACCATGATGTCCCCTTAGAACCAGGTGGGGGGACAGGGAGATGTGCAGTGTGCCATTCCAGAAAGTCACATTCTTGGCTGAAGACAGCAAAAGAAGCTGGGTGGGGTATTTCTCTGCTGAAATCCCACCCCTGAGCTGTCCCTTAACCTCTCTCCTCATGCACCTGGAGAAGGTGTGTGGTTAAAAAGTCTTCTCTACAAGCCCATGGCTTCCACTTGCTGGAGCACTGGACCCTTCCCATTACTGAAACCTCCCTGCAAGCCATGTTGGCTTCAATGGACCTGCACTGACTGCAACACAGGGCCCAATTTCCCCGAAAAAAAACCCCAAACCAATCTTCCTCCATCCCTTCTCTGTTTATGAAATTCCAGCATGGCAGGAGCTTTCTGAGCAGCTTTGTTGTTTTTCAAAACAGAAGTCCTGGGGATCAAACCTTTCTTTTTATTCCTGAGACTCCATCTGAAGGTTGAGAGCTTGTGGGGCGACGTAAGGCCACAGCAGTGTGATGAGGCAGTGTGACATTAATCTCCCTGTGTTGTCTTGCCTGATTAACCCTCACACCAGTCCCACTGGGTGCTCTCCATCACTGCATGACACTGAGCAACACCAAAAGGCCGTGCTCATATGTGTTTTTTGTCACGCAAAGCGCTTGACAGGGCAAATATCCAGGTCGCAGGAAAGCTGCAGGGGAGTAGCTGCCCCACAAGTGCAACAAAAGGCTTGCCAGTGCTAAGGAAATGGCACCAATATATGCAAAAAACGAATGTTACACCCAACCTGCTGACAGCACTCCGGTGGCTGTTGGGCATCTTAGCCATGAAGGACCCCAGTGCTTCCCTGTTGAAATCAATTGGGAAATTGCTCTCTGGAAGCTGGCTGTCCTCCTCTGGGCCATGCCAGCAGGTAACCCCATTGAATGGAAACATCTGGAACCCCAGACATTCCTTTAAAAGCTTTAAGGCCAAATTTCTACTTTGTGTATATAGTGCATTTCAAAGTTTGTTTCTGCTTAAAGGTACCCTTTGCAAGCATTTCCTTCCCATCCTATAACACAAATTTAAGTTAATCCTACTGTTGTAGTGTTGTCCCTGTGTGACTTGCATGGGTGATATACAGAGTATTGTTAAACATGGGAAAAGATGTTACAGGTCCTAAACCTTGGACAATAACAGTGTGCAAAACATGGTACAAATATCTGCATAAGAGTTTAAGTCATTTATTCAGCTGATTACTACATGTGACATTACAATGTCTAAAACTGCTATTGATGCTATGTTAGAAATGAACCCTAATATGAAATGGAAGTGTAAAAAAGCCCCAGTCCTGTAGTGGTTCTAGTAAAGAGAACCAAAACTGTTGGTCTGTAGCAGTCCCTGGAGCTGACTCGTCTAACAGTCAGCCCTGAGTTTGCCCTGAAGTATTTGTTAAATCTGAGCTGTCTGTCTCATCTGACCCTCCTTGCTTAGTTGTGTAACCAGCATGCTTTTATTTGTTCTCCACACCAGCTTGTTCCATAAATGCGCACTGATGTACAAGGTTTTTTTACGGTGATGACAAATTATCCAACGCATCTGTTTCGTATCTATCTTCTCTTCACTAATGAGTGGGAGCAACCCATTAGTGCCTGGAATCTTGTTCCTCCAAAAAGATATCCAGGATATCTAAAGCATCCCTAGATAAAACCACTGTGGGTTTTCCCTTTCGTTTTTATGATGAAGTGGAACATGTACATCCCAACTGAAAATGGCTCAGTAAAACCAAGCCTAAGCACCCCTAAATTTTGCCTTGATGGAAAAATAAATCCTGGAGCTCCTTGAAATTCTGAATCTTGGTGATTTCCTCCAAGCCAACACTGGCCATTGAGTTGGCCCAGGGGAGCAATAGTGACTTGGAGACCTTCTCCTTTGTTGCCATTATTGCAGCATTATTTGAATCTCTTGGTTTATGAAAATATGTACTAGAAAAACAACTAAATCGGCAATGAATAAATAATTTACTGGCAGCGCTAGTAAATAGAAAAGACCTCGGGTTTATTCTTGGCCTTTCTAAACCACATGCCACCTTTGCTGCTGGTTTCACCTTTGGCTTTCAAAAGTTGAGAGCTGACAGAGAGATTTCCAAACGTTGCATATTGGTCATTTGCAAATAGTCTAAAATTTGAGTTCTTAATGTGGCTGGAGAGTAACAACATGGAAACATCTGAGCATGCGGTTCCCCCACCGCCTCTTTTTTGCATGCATACAGCTCTTGGTGATGTTGTGGTAAAATTACCTGAGCAAAAGGAGTAAGAGCAGACACCAGGGCATTTTGGGTCTGCTTTGGTAAGTCTCAAAAATACTCCCCCTCAACACCAGGTTCATGCCATGTACAAGCTTTATTTGGTGTGTGTACATTCTCAGCAAATGCTTGTGGTTATCTGGGTATGGTCACAAAAACTAGAGTTGGATAATTGCGTCATGACTGATTTCATCACCCTTTTTTAACCTGATTCTGCATTCCTTGATTGAATATCCAGAATCCATATGAAAAGTACAGGCCAGTACCTGGCAATAATCAACCCATCTTTGTGCAAAATGTTTAAAGTGACACAATTTTTGTGTGGCCTGGGTTGAGAACTGTGTGGGTCAGCCTGCTAGAGACATAACTTCAGGTGGATGCTGGTAGCTGGTCAAAGAGTAACAGTCAAAGGAAAATAACTAAAACCTTTTCAATTGTTTCTAACAAATGCATTTTAAATAATAGTTATTCATGGTGTGAGAAGCCCATATATTCAGCATCTGTTTTTAACCAGCAAAAGAGCAGAATCGTGACAGAGAACCTGAAACTTTCCCTGCATTCAGTAAATGTTGGCTTTTTTCCTCCCAAAACCAGAAGGTGGCAATGATAAAAACCTCCCCACCCTCTACCTTCACCGTGAATTGCCACCCAAGTCCACCTTTTTCTTTTGTCTCTGTCTAAATATTTGGACAGTACTGGCCACTGATGGAATGTATCTAGATTTCCAAAAACTGTATTTTGCTGAGGTTTCTCCTTGCATGTCAATAATGCTGACCCCTATGTTACTACAGGCACTGGCTCATGTTGTATCCGTTCAAGCCCTCCCTTGATGGGTTGTGGATGCTACTGGGAAGGGCCTGAGAGCTCATATTCAATCAGAATGCAGAACTAAGAGGCAAAAGTCACCTCCTCAGTGATCACATTGTTTTGTTTTCTCATTTTCGTGTTTCTCACTGGTTTTCCAAGAAACATGTCAGAACACTGTTAGAACTGCATGTAATCACCCATTTTAATGCTTTCACCTTTTGCATTTCTTTTTTTTAAAGCTCAAGAGTCCGCTGACCTAATTTTCCTTATTGACGGATCAAACAACATCGGAGGTGTCAATTTTCCAGCCATACGTGATTTCCTTGTAAATTTGATTGAAATCCTCAGAGTTGGAGCTCAGCAGATACACATTGGGGTGGTGCAGTATAGTGATCAACCCAGAACCGAGTTCGCTTTGAACAGCTACTCCACAAAAGCGGATGTCCTGGATGCCGTGAAGGCACTCAGATTCCGCGGGGGCGAGGAAGCGAACACCGGTGCAGCACTGGAGTTTGTGGTGGAGAACCTCTTCACCCAGGCGGGAGGCAGCAGGATAGAGGAAGCAGTGCCTCAGATTTTAGTGCTGATAAGTGGTGGAGAGTCTAGTGATGATATCCGAGAGGGCTTGTTAGCGGTGAAGCAAGCTGGTATATTTTCATTTAGCATTGGGGTCCTGAATGCTGACAGTGCAGAGCTGCAGCAGATTGCTACTGATGGAAGCTTCGCCTATACTGCCCTGGATATCCGTAACCTTGATGCTCTTCAAGAATTATTACTGCCCAACATTGTTGGAGTGGCCCAAAGACTCATTTTGTTAGCGGCCCCAACCATTGTGACTGAAGGTATGTATGCCTTTCTAGACCCTTGCATTTCGGTGAATCGATGAATGATTGAGCTTTTGCACACTTTACGAGCATATTTAAAGCTTTAAGTATTTTTATTTTTTTTTAATTAATCTCTCTGGTCTGCTTATGGAGAAGCGATGTTTTTGTGCAGAAACACATTGGCCCAGTATCTCTCAAAAACCATGAGGTCTTGTTGCAATAACTGGCATGACATGCAGGGTGTTTTAAAAGACAGGAGCAGAGCATAAGAAAAAAAGGGTACAATAAAAAAAAGCTCATATAATCCTTATTGAGATATCTAAGCACCCTGGGAGTAAACACTGCAGCACTGCCAGTTGTAAAACTATTTATGCCATGTAAGCTTACATGATATGTCAATTGGAAGTGTCATGACCATAAAATGTGGCTGAGGAAGGTAACAGGAATGCTAAATGGATCCCTATGTACCAGAGCTGAAATTATCTGCTTGTTAAAACAGTAAAATTCCTCAACTCACTGAAGCTCTAGGCTGCCCTTGGTAAAAGGGTGACATTCCTGTGTTGTTGAGCTTAAAAACTGAACAGCCCTTAGTTCTTCTGAGTGAAATCCCTACTTTTGATCCATCAGCTCAGAAAGTTTACAGCTTTCCATGAGGCCATAGGAATTAAAAGGGCAGGTGTTAATATTCCACTTAGGTCACTTTGTCACCCATAAATCCCATTGACATTATTTCTGGACTAGCATCAGCTCAAGTGTGGTAAAATAATGAATATCTGGATTTATGGGGCAAATAGGTGATTTATGAAAGACACTACATGTCATATTGCAGACGCCCCTGGAAGGAGCCAGCCTGGAGCTGCTGCACTTAATTAGCAGGATGCTTAATGCAAACAGCACTTTTGGGATCCCATTGTCAGTCTGGAGTTCTGTACACACTGTTCCTCATGGTGTATGTTGACATATAAAACTGCATTCCAGATGTCTTCGCTGATCCATGCCTAAACATGATTGCTATCCTGTGGCTCAAATCAAAGGGAGGAATTTGCCTTAAAAATAATTTTATGACCTTTCCTTGATTATTCCAGGAAAGAACATTAAGAATTTTTTTTTGTAGCATCCTACAAGAACCGTATTTAGCCAAATATTATGAAGTCAGCATGTGTAGCTAAAATGTGTACGCTGGGATCCGTGCAACACAGTG
Organism: Peucedramus taeniatus; assembly: GCA_013400575.1. Taxonomy (NCBI): domain Eukaryota; kingdom Metazoa; phylum Chordata; class Aves; order Passeriformes; family Fringillidae; genus Peucedramus; species Peucedramus taeniatus. The sequence continues at coordinate 264,458 of WBNO01014730.1, forward strand.
GAAAATCTTTCTTTCCTCCTGTCTGATTTCTAACAGTTTGAATGGCAAGTTTAAAAAATTTTGGTACTTTTGTTTCATCTGCATTTGCATCTTTCTCACTTAAAGTGCCAGCTCATTTGTGGAAGGTGCTATGTCAGCCAGTACAGTTACATACAGACAGATGTGCTAAATGGGGAAGTAGATTATTTTCAAAGGATCTTTAGGGAATTTCCTACCCCTGGCACCCATGGAAATCAATTTTGACCGGTTTGGTTGGTTCACATCAACAACTTGGAAGGCTGCAGTGTAAAGCAGTTTGGGAGATGCTGCAGCCCAGAAGGGATGCCAAACCCTCTGAGGTGACAAGTGCTCCTATGAAATCCTGAAGTTATCTCACTTCACTTTAGCTTGCCAGCTGTTCGTCCTGGGATGAAGGGGTGTTCCAAAGTAGCTTTCTGCTCCTTCACCCACTGGGGGAGCCTGGATGATGAAGTTAGGTGAGGTGCTTCACCACACAGCTGACATTGCAGTGAGGATGGAACTATGCAGGGCTGGCTTCAACGCTGACACCCTCCAACATTCCCAGTTTTGAGAGTCAAAGATACAATGCTTTGATCCCAAATTCTTTGAAATTCTTGGGAGTCTTGCCATCAGCTTTACAGGGCTTTGGAGTAAACCCTATGAGATGTGCACAGCCCTGCTTAAAGGATTATGCATTAATTGTGTCCATGCAAACCATAACCGTGGGTTGTCTCTTCCTGTGTGTTTTGTGTTTGGTTCTTGCATTCCTTTGAGGAAAAATACTGCAGGATTTGAGAGCTGCAACAGGAATGAAAAGCAGAGTGAACTCTTCCTTCCCGGCCTCCCTCATCTTTCCAAAGCCCCTTTGATGTTTTCCCCAAAAGTCAAAAGATTCCAGGCTCTCCACTTTTGGGTTTCTAGCTGCTGACAAGCTAAGGATGTGTTTTGGACATTTCTCCTGGGTCATACAAAGCAGCAATGTCAGCTCTTGCTATCCATTTGGAAAGTCTCCTGTTCTCAGCCCCCTCCTGCTTGGAGTAACTGAGGAGGGAAAAAAAACCTGGCTGGAGGGATGAATACTGGAAATCATGGCCCTGGGAAAGGGATCGTTTACACAAACCCTCATTGCTTTGTGTGTAGCTCTGTTCTGACAGCCTGAGCAGCCAATTGCAGACCACTGTCAGCTCACTTGAGGTTGTGGCTCGAGGAGGGCACCACCACGTTTGCTTTGTGCATGTCCTCATCATTTTGTGCCTGACAGCACCATGGCAGGCAATTTTAAACTTCCATTTTTTACAACTGGTCGTTAGTGACACTATTTCTAGCACAACTCCACGAGAGGCATTTGTAAAGGTTCTGTAAGGCAGGCAGGTCTTTCAGGATCTTTGGGCAGAGGGGCAGCTGAGTCACAAATGTCACCCCCAGCTCCAAGTCCCCCCTCAGGGCAGCCCAGTCTCATGGCACTCACCCGTAGTGAGGAACCTGATGGCACCCAGCCTTTGGGAGCAGGGCTATTCATGGCCAGCTGGTGTCTGGCCAAGGAGGACCGCAGCCAAAGTTTTGTTCTTTGTTGAAATCCAAAGTAAACAGCCTCCACGCAGAGGAGCCCTGATGGGCTGGGGGCTACTCTTCTCCATCCAGGCAGGGCAAGGCAGTGTTTGCTACCGCTTGCCCTGAGGGGTGAGATCCCCGCGGGACCAGGCCGTGCACTGGGTGTGGCAGCAAGCCTGGGAGGTGATGGACCTGCCTCCTTGAATCCTGAACCCATCTCAGGAGCTCTTAGGTGGGTGGGTGATTCAAGGATACCTCAAGTCCAACAATGATTCATAGTGCTGCAGCATAACTTGGAAGCAACACAAAGTTTCCTTTCTCACATCAATGGCATAAAATTAGGGAGGTGATGATGTGAGAGGATTTGTCTAAAAGATGATATTAAGATTAGGCATCATGATAATAATGTATAATGCTGTTATTACAATCATATTTGTCTTATTAATATCTACCTTAAAAAAATATATATTTGCTGTATTGAATATCATGATGCTTTGGTTCCAGTGCCACACAACAGGGTTTTTTCCCTCCCTGACTATCTTTCTTCAAATTTAGCCAGGGCACTGGAAAGCTAATTGTGCCCTTTCTGTGTCCTCTGTCATCATCAATAATAAAGTTTCAGAAGTTACAAGCCAGGGAACCTGTTTGTTAAAGACATGGCCACCAGAACATAATCCAGCTCATCCATGACTGGGCCAGCTATGCCAAGAAAAACCATAACTTATTTTTGTTAGATAAGGAATAAGATTTAGGATGCAAAGACCCAAAATCCAGGTATGTTGAGTAGGTGGAGACTGTTCCTTTCTTGTGTCATTCCTCTCAGGAGCCTAATACTTCTCATACCAAACCACCACCATTCAAGTGGTAATTCTGCAGATAGAAGGAGCATCACCTGCTTATTTTATATCATGTGCCCTCTGAGTGCCAAGATTTCTCCTTACTGCCTTTCATTCTTGCTTTGACATGTACGTGTATTTTAATATTCAAGTGTGTAAAAATCCCAGTTTTTACAACTCTTCAACTCTTTGGTGGTTTAGAAAGGGGAAACAGTCAGATTTACTATTAGTCCTCTGCTAGAGCCTAAAAAAATAATTCTGTTTGGAAAGCAAGACCTTTTTAAAGGCATTGAGAGGAACAGTACTCCAAGCAAACAAGAGGTCCTGAACATTGCTGAGCTGTTGGCACAGAATTGATGCAGAGTATTTTGAAGGCTAACATGATGTTCATGTGTTACTTGCAGTTATTGAAGTGAACAAGAAGGATATAGTCTTCCTGATAGATGGCTCAACTGCTTTGGGGGCCGCCCCCTTTAACGCAATTCGTGATTTCGTTGCCAAAATTGTCCAAAGGCTGGAGGTTGGACCTGACCTGATCCAAGTGGCAGTGGCACAGTACGCAGACACTGTGAAGCCAGAGTTTTATTTTAACACCCACCAGACCAGAAAGGATGTGATGGCCAATGTGAGGAAGATGAAGCTCATGGGTGGCACGACACTCAACACTGGCTCAGCACTGGACTTTGTGAGGAACAACTTCTTCACCAGTGCTGCCGGGTGCAGGATGAAGGAAGGGGTGCTCCCCATGCTGGTGCTCATCACTGGGGGTAAGTCCAGGGATGCTGTTGACCAAGCCGCAGCAGAGATGAAAAGGAGCAGGATAGTGACCCTTGCCGTTGGGTCGAGAAACGCTGACCTGGCAGAGCTGCAAGAAATTGCTCATGAAAGAGATTTTGTGTTCAACCCGAACGACTTCCGCCTCCAGTTCATGCAAGCCATTCTTCCTGAAGTGCTGTCACCTATCCGGACACTCTCTGGAGGAGTGATTGTCCCAGAGCCACCGCCAGGTAATTAATGGCCTTTTTCTATTTAAGGAGATGTGGTTTATAAGTTTGCCAATTCTTATTCTATGACATGTTGAAATAATGGGCAAAACCACACCAAATGCATGTTCCAGCATGGTTAAATGTGGGTGCATGAACAGGTCAGTGAACTTGGTAGTGTGGTTGTTGTTACAGATTTATGGTTCCCTCCTGGAGATTTTTCTCCTGCTCTGATTTTGTCACCAACATTTAAAGGCCTGGATGATGTGGAAGATGTGCTTTACTAGTTAGGTACCCAAATAGTTCAGTGGAGGCTTCTTAGGGTCTGTGTAGCCTATGACTGGGACACCTGTGAATGTTAGTCTCTTCCTCAATTTGGGAATCATCCATAGTGGGTGTTTGCTCAGGAAAGTAGAGATTTCTTTGGAGTGTAAGGAACATAAGCCAATTTGTTTGTGGAGATGTACAGAGCTGGCATTGTTGGACTGAAATTCACCCTTTAAGAACATATTTAGTTTTCTTATGATTTACTCAGCTCAAGCCCTAAGAGGCATGCAAGGATATTTCAGTGTTGATTTTCATTTAATCTGTTTGGAAGATGATCCAAAGCTCCACAAAGCCAGGGGAATCTTTTTAGTTGTCCTTGCCACTGATATCAGTAGACTTTGGAAGAAACCAACTGATAAGGTCATGGCTTTTGAGGAAGTTCCCCCTCCATTTCAAGACATGTTCCATATGCATAGAGATTTTATACCAAATTTCTCAGAATTTCTTCACAATAGAGATGCTTGAGGTGAAATCCGTGTTGCACTAGATGATATTTGAACCTTGTATTTCTGTCTCATGGCATACGAACATTACAAAACCAGGATTTCTTCCAGCTCCCAGTAAGATCAATAGTGAGGTTCCCACTGGCTTAAGTAGCTGTTGAATTGTGTCCATATTTTTTCTAGTTTCTCGCGTAATTTAAAATTATAAACTGCAGTGGAAAAGAAACAGAATACTTGGAAAGGATCCTGAAAGAATTAAAGCATGTGTCTGATTTAAATTAAAATAAGACATTTTGAAATCTGTTTGCCAATACTTGTCCTTAATGAAGATGAATATCACAGGACTTATCATTTAATAAGCTTTGTTTCAGAGTGTGTTTCCAGCTAATACAGTTTTGCATGGCTATACACCAAAGGTGATGTGCTTATTTTTCAATGTAAATTAAAAATGTTCCTGTGTTTTCTCGTTCTTTAAAGATCATTCATGCAGGTCCTCTACTTTTGCAGTCCTTTTGTTGTGCTCACAGCTATTCACATATATAACAAGCAAGGGATTGTATCCTACCCCTACAAATTATTATTGGTAGCAATAAAACTGATTTTGACACTGGGCAGTTGCATTTTAACTGGCTATTGTCCTACCCTGGGCCTTGAATGGCACTTTTCTGGGAAAAATTAAAAATACAGAAAGCCAAAGCAATCTGTAAAATCTGAGAGCAATCCATGTATTTCAAAGAGCCCTTTATTTCCTTTTTGTTCTGAATGGCTCAGTATTTGTATATTTTATATAGAGGACAGCAAGCTTACAGGGACAAGACAAGCTGGAGAATGGATGAATCTAGCCAGAAATGCTTTAAACAGAAATATAATGGGCAGAATTAGCAATGGGCATAAATAAATCCTTGAATAACTCATTTGGAGGAAGGCATTAGGGGTGATGTCTTGGATGACATCAGTTCTCCTAAATTTTATTTAAAAGCTTGGCATTTTCGTCTGTGATCTGGATGTGTTTAGAGCAAAAAAAGAGCACAGGGTGATGACCCTGTGGTGTCTTTGGGCTGTAGACCTATGTTCTGGAGCTCAGATGTTTGGAGATAGCCCAGGAAGGATTTAACCTTAAAAAAAGGAACCAAGAGCTGCCAAAAGTGGGAAATTTCTCCCCTTCAACATCCCACAAAATGGATATCTATAACAACAGACAGTAAAGTGCAGAGCTCAAGAAGGCAGGTATACTCAGGTAGCTGTTGAGCCTGACTTTTAAAAAAGTTGCTTATCCTTCCCCGCCCCATTCAGTCATTTCCAGCAAGGTCCTTGTTACTTCTGTGCTGATCACACCCTTGCTCCTCTCTCTCTCTCTCTCACCCCTAACACGGTCCACATGCGTGTACGGCATATGCTGCATGCACACATGGTAAAAAAATTTCCATTTTTGTTTTGTGTGATGTCTCATGTTGTTTTCTGTGCTCTACTGCAGTTCAAGTAACCAAAAGGGATATCATCTTTCTTTTGGATGGATCACTCAACGTCGGAAATGCCAACTTCCCCTTTGTGCGGGACTTTGTGGCCACCCTAGTTAACTACCTTGATGTCGGCAGTGACAAAATGAGAGTTGGCTTAGTGCAATTTAGTGACACTCCCAAAACTGAGTTCTCCCTGTACTCCTACCAAACCAAATCTGACATAATCCAGCGCTTGGGGCAGCTGAGGCCCAAGGGGGGGTCGGTGCTGAACACTGGCTCCGCACTGAACTTTGTGCTCTCGAATCACTTCACGGAGGCTGGTGGGAGCAGAATAAATGAACAAGTGCCCCAGGTCCTAGTCCTGGTGACAGCAGGGAGCTCTGCTGATCCCTTCCTCCAAGTTTCCAATGAATTAGCTCGGGCCGGAGTGCTGACCTTTGCTGTTGGCGTTAGGAATGCGGATAAGGCAGAACTTGAACAGATTGCCTTTAATCCAAGAATGGTGTATTTTATGGATGATTTCAGTGCTCTGGCAGCTTTACCCCAGGAGTTAAATAAGCCTGTAACAACATATGTTAGTGGAGGTGTGGAAGAGGTTCCACTCGCCCCAACAGGTAATACCTACCTTCCTGCATGCTGACTGCATGAAGTTAATATTGTTTAAGTGAATTTATTGTTTCCATTGTACACCTTTACATGTGTCCAAGCCCTAAGTCATCTAAGTGGTTATGGCTGTGCTAAACTTCATGATCTTTAAAGTCCCTTCCAAACCAAACTAAACTATGATTCTGTGAATACATGGCTTGACACTGGTGGCTCTTAATTTTGTTCAAGTCATTGCTACCATACCTTAAAAGCATGGTTTAAAGTCTTTTGGTAGTTCAGGACCAAAGGAGGACCTGAGTGAGTCTGTGCCCATCAGTCACTGACTCTGGTGTTCCCTTGCTGTTCCCATAATAGGGCCACAACCTGTAAATGCATCATGTGCAGTAAATGAGGTAATAGGAGCATAAGATTTTGACCACAATAAGTGGTGGGGAAAGGTTAAAATCATGCCAAAGAGCACACAGGAGCAGAGGCCTAGCCAGGAACAGGTGGACAAATCCATCCCCAGAACCACTTGGTCAAAGTGATGTCATCAGGCTGTCACAGAGGCTGGATTGGACTCCAGAAATTCAGTTATACTCCAATATTAAACCCAAAGGTTTTTGGCATGTTTAACCCTTTTTAAACAGGTATTTTCTCACGAATTCCATTATTATGGCTTTGTGCCCATGAAGACATAGGAACAACTGGGATGTGTTAGTATGTAAAGGAGATCATTAAGATTGATATGAAGGTACAAGAGGCTTGGGTTTGCCTTGGGTATTCAATGAAATCAAAAGGGCATCAGATTAAAATAGTTGAAAGGCTTTTATGGATTTAGATGCTCTTTGTGATGCAAGCGGGAGAAGATCCAGAAAATGTTTTGTGTACTTGTGCATGAACTGTCTTTTTGTTGTCTACTGAGCCTTTAAATAGGAAAAAAAACCCCAACCAACCCTCCACTGCTGCTTTACTTCATGTCTGTATTGTCAACATATTGCTAGACCTTAAACATCACTGAACCAGCCAATTCATTATGTGATCTGAGGTAATACTATATATGATATTTCCGTCTCGTGCCTGAATTTATTGAGTCTTAGGATAGAGGTGTCCTTGCTTCCCCTTCTTCCTCAGATGCTGTAGAGTTCTGCAGACTTTGAATACTTTGGTAAATGAGAATATTGAAAGATTGAAACCCAGCTAACTTGCAGACCATTTTCTAGGATGACATATAAGAAGAAAAACGCTTTCATTTCTTTCTTCCCCCCCCTCTTTTCATTTGTGAATTTATTCTAGAAAGCAAGAAAGATGTTTTATTCCTGATTGATGGCTCAGCCAACCTCTTGGGTAGCTTTCCTGCTGTCCGGGATTTTGTACACAAAGTAATTTCTGACCTGAACGTGGGTTCCGATGCCACGCGAGTCGCTGTAGCTCAGTTCAGTGACACCATCCAAGTTGAATTTGACTTTGCTGAATACTCATCCAAGCAAGATATGCTTGTCAAAGTGAAAAGGATGAAGATTAAAACTGGGAAGCAACTGAACATTGGAGCTGCACTTGATGAGGCTATAAGAAGGCTGTTTGTGAAGGAAGCTGGAAGCAGGATCGAAGAAGGGGTTCCTCAGTATTTGGTCCTCCTTGTTGCTGGGAGATCAACTGACGATGTGGAGGAGCCATCAGATGTTCTGAAGCAGGCTGGAGTTGTAACCTTTGGTATCAAAGCCAAAAATGCTGACCCCCTAGAGCTGGAAAGGATTGTTTACTCCCCGCAATTCCTTCTGAACGTTGAATCCCTCCAACAGATTTCAGAGCTTCAGCCAAACTTAGTCAACCTGTTGAGAACAGCCCAGCTTCAGCCAACAGGTACAGGGAGCCTCGTTGTTTCCAAGAGGCTGAAAGATATGACTTACATTCCCCACTCAATTGGTAACTGGAGCATCTTGGTCTGGTGATGTTTAAAATGGTTGTGTAGAAACTGCTGTTGTACTTGGAGTTTCCTCTGCTCACACTCTAATCCAGCAAAGCATTAAATGCCAAACCAAATTTTGATGATAAATGGGGAAAATGCCTTTGTTCAGCTGCAAGAGCTGCAGCTGGTGTGGTTTCCAGTGTGTAAAACATGGGACAAACCTGAAATAACAGGACGTTGTTGTCCCAGATGTTGTATTAATTGATATGCAATGCTGGGCAAGGGCTAAAAGAAGCAAATACTGGCTTGTCTCAGTTTTTCTTTCCATCTTCCCTTTTCTGGAGGAATGGATTCCAGCACACTGGATTCACTCTTGTTCTGTTATCTCTTCCAAGATATGATGGCAGTTTCTACATTTTCTACATGCACACCAATAAATCAGATGCTCTTGACTCAGTTACCATTCAAGCTCAGTAGATGAGATGGATTAATGGAAGAATAATATTTAAAAAGTCTTCAAAAGAATTACATGGCCACAACAACAAATTCACACCGCAGTACTGGAAAATTATGCATGTCCAGCTGTGTGATTTCCCGAGGCAGCCCTAACTGGAGCATTAGCTCGTCTCCCAACAGGAGGTGGAAACAAGGAAAAATGTAATAACATCCATATCTTCTCTCCATAAAGGGGAAGATGGACTTAGAATCATAGAAACATAAAAAAGAAATAGGGCTGGAAGGAATCTCAGGGTGCCATCTGCTACACGTCCTTGTCCCCAGCAGGATCTTTTTGCCTGAACTAGATGATATTGATTTAATCTGTTCTGGAAACCCTTTTGGGGAGACTTCCCAGATTCCATAACCACTCTGTTCAGTTGCTTTTATCAGACAACACTTTCTCTTCACATCACACTTCTGTCCCCCTAGTCACAGTTGAAGCCTTCTATATGTCCTTCAAACTGAGGAGGACACAGATGTCAGCTTGTTCCCAAATTTTCATCTTTTCATCTACTTTAGATAGATGAAAAGATGTTAGATTTTGCTGCAGCCTTTTCATCTACTTTAGGCTTGACATGTGGGTCTTGTCTCGGTCCTCTTGTCACCAGCTTTGTACCCAGCTCATTCAATCCTTCCTTGTAGGTCTTGTAGGCTTTGTTCTATATTTTCACCCTTGCCTCCTCAGCATCAGCCTGCTCCAAATGACCAGAGCGTGACAATGGCATCCCCTGTTCATCTCTTACCCCATCCTTTCCATGCGGATTCATGACCCTTCCCATATTTGTGCAGCTTCTGTCTCAACCAAGACTTGTGCAATCTGTGCTCTTGAATTCTATCCTGCCTTTTAAAACCACTTCTGTCTTGTCCAGACCATTTGGAATTCCTTTGACCACCAAGGACTATTAATACTTGTGCTATTTGCTCAGGGACAGCTGCATCCACCCAGTTTTCCTAGTATTCTTGACTAAAAGATATCCATTCCATAGAAGTAAACATATTTTTTCTTCTTTATCTGCTACACAGGGATTTTTAATAGGACTTTTCCATTATCCCTGAACTTTAGAGGAAGCATATGAAACTGGGATGCACGAGGCAATGTCTGCTCCCTCTTCCCACCTATATTAATATTCCTCTCCTATGCATTAACCCACCAGGTTTCCAACAATCCTCTCAAGAAATAACTTTGATCTGAAGTCTGCATTAAAATTCAACTGCCCTTGTTAATTCTTTATATGGCTAAGTGTTAGTAAGTAGATAATGAATATTTTCTTCAGAGGGGCAGATCATGCTCCTGCTTGTGCCACTTGACCTTGCTCTAAACAAGCCAACAGCACTTTTTGGGATGTCATCCAGCAGTTGCTGTGTTTGAGAGGCAGTGATGTTTTCTGCTTGGCCCAGCCAAAGCTTTGCAATTCTGTTGGTCAATAGCATAACAGGTCAAAGTTCTCTGATCTTTAACACTTCATGGCCTGGATTTTGAGATTTTTTTTGTTTGTTTCTTTGTGGTTTTTGTTTGGTTTTGTTTTTTTTTTAGAAGAATAGTTTGGTCCCAATTAGCATGTTTTTTCCTGCGTGAAGATAGTAAAGAAAAAAACCCAAAGATCAGTATCTAGCATTTTAGAAGAACATTTCACCATTTTCAGCTGGATGTCCTCTCTGGCAATTTCTTAATTTCTTTTCAGAAGCATTTATTTCTAAGTTCAGTAATGCACCAGAAAAGCTTTTCTCTCCCTCTCTTCACCATCTCCCTGTGAGCACTCCCTGTATGCCATTTCATCCAGAAACTCATTACTTCTTGGGAACAAAAGATCCCAGTCTCCTGTTGCATATTGCAAAGCCACATGTCACCTTCCCATGCCCCTTGGGAGCTGTTGGCTTCTCCCAGCCTCAGGTAGGAGATGGCACCCAGAAGTCCCTTGGCACCCTATTTCCCATGGGTCTGTGATTCTATGACTCGGTGGGTAAGGCCTGGAATGCACTGCACTCTGGTTTCCACCGGCTTCCACCCATCTGCCTCCTCACCAGGGATTGCATCCAATGGCAAGGAACCGAACCACCTTTCCTGATACCTCGCCTTCCCCTCCCCGAGCTTTGTTCTCCTTCGGTTCAATGTATGAGGAGAATACTAATCACTGCGAAAGAGAATCTCACTTTTCCCTCCCCTTCCCTTACTTGTCTCAAACAGTAGTTGAGAGAGGTGAGAAGAAGGATGTGGTGTTTCTGATCGATGGCTCAGATGGTGTCAGAAGAGGTTTCCCTCTCCTGAAGACATTTGTCCAAAGAGTTGTCGAGAGCCTGGACATTGGCCGTGACAAGGTGCGTGTGGCTGTGGCACAGTACAGCAACACCATACAGCCCGAGTTCTTGCTGGATACCCACGAGGACAAAGCAGATCTCATCAGTGCCATCCAGCATCTGAAGCTTATGGGAGGGTCTCCTCTGAACACTGGAGCAGCCCTCGATTATCTCATCAAGAACGTGTTCACGGTGTCAAGCGGCAGCAGGATAGCGGAGGGCGTCCCGCAGTTCCTGATCCTGCTGACTGCTGACCGGTCCCAGGATGATGTCAGGAGGCCCTCAGTGGTCCTGAAGACGAGTGGCACGGTGCCCTTTGGCATTGGGATCGGAAATGCTGACCTCACAGAGCTACAGACCATTTCCTTCCTCCCAGATTTTGCTATCTCTGTGCCCGACTTTAGACAGCTGGATTCAGTGCAGCAGGTCGTCTCCAACAGAGTCATCCGGCTGACCAAGCAAGAGATAGAATCTCTTGCCCCTGACCTCGTTTTTACATCACCCAGCCCAGGTGAGAAGATGTTTGTGTCTGCACCAAGAGCCAGTGGCAAAGTATGATGTTTAGTAACATCATGGATGCAACACAAACTGAGAAAAGCAAAGATGGTCACGGCTAAGACTCCAAGTCTGCTGTGGCCTCCCTGTTGATGCACTCAGGGTTGGTAGGAGTTGTGCAATTAAACTGAGCCACTTTTAAGCCCAGCCCCTTGAGGTGGTCCATGCTGTATCCAAATGGAAGACGCACAAAGTGAATGCTATCGCCTTAATCTTATTTTAAGTGCATGGATTTAAAGTCCATGCTGTTCCTTCTGGAACGGAAATTGTGTCATTTAGATGCTACAGGGGCACCTTCACACCAGTATAAATCAAGGTCAGCTTTCTGCTAAATGTAAGACACGCTAATTTTTCTTACTTTTGCCTCCCTCGTTCACTGGGGAAAGGGAAATTGGAAGCAGGCATCAGGAGAAGGATCAGATCTTACAGTTCTGGTCTCCCTTGGAATGAAATCCAGCCAGCATATTCCTGGGATGCAGAGTATCCACCCTGGAGAAGTCCCTAAGAAATTCACTGTCCTACTCTGTTCATTCCCTTCTGAGCCAGACCACTTTCCTCCATCCCCATTTATCAGTGTGGTATTCTACGATAATTCAGGCTCTGAATTACCTGAATTACCACTGCAGAAAACACTTCATTAGGAAAAAAAAGTCATCCTGGAAAGGCAGAAGCTGAGAGAATTAATAGGATAGCATCTTTCCTAGAGGGCAAAGCCGAAGAAAGAGGGGTGGTTCTGAATGTAAAGCAACCTGCCCTGAGTAAGGACTACCACCAGGCTACATTTTCTTAGGTGGAGATCTTGCAAGGAATTACTGTTCCAGGTGTCCCATTGCTCCCTCTCGCTTCCTTTGCTCTGGAAGTTGCTGTTCTTGCACCCCCTGGGATGTGCTTAGCAGACTGGTCATGTGTCTGACTTGAACCCAGAGCTTCCTGCTGGGGCTCCCAGGAGTTATCCTGGGCAGGGAGACAAGGAGTACCATTCCCATGGCCAGAGGCATGGGTCAGTGGTGTAGATTATGAGCTTGGCTGCTCTCCATAACCAATTCCTGGTGCTTCTTCTGACTAAGGCCTTCTCTCCTGCAGTGGGTGTGAAGAGGGATGTCGTGTTCCTGGTTGACGGCTCCCGCTACGCCGCCCAGGAGTTCTACCTCATCCGTGACCTCATTGGGAGAATCGTGAGCAACCTGGACGTGGGCATTGACACCACCAGGATTTCGGTGGTCCAGTTCAGCGAGCATCCCCACGTGGAGTTCCTGCTCAACACCCACTCCACCAAGGACGAGGTGCAGAATGCCGTGAGGCAGCTGCGCTCCAAAGGTGGCCAGCTGGTGAACGTGGGGGAGGCCCTGGAGTTTGTGGCCAAGACCATCTTCACCCGGCCCTCCGGGAGCCGCATAGAGGAGGGTGTCCCACAGTTCTTGGTCATCCTCTCCTCCCGCAAGTCCGACGATGACTTTGAGTATCCATCCCTCCAAGTCAAGCAAGTGGGGGTGGCACCTATGATGATAGCAAAGAACGTGGATACTGAAGAGATGATACAGATTTCCCTTAGTCCTGAATATATATTCCAAGTCTCCAGCTTCCAGGAACTGCCCAGCCTCGAGCAGAAGCTGCTGACTCCAATTGAAACCCTGACTGTGGACCAAATCAAGCGGCTGCTTGGAGATGTGCAACCTCCCACAGGTAAGGCACTGGCTCTCTCTGGGTTGCTACTCAAACAAATGTTGCCCAAAAGACCTTCTCTTTAAGCCAAGATTTTCCTTAGTTAAAACCAAAGTCGTAGCACATGTACAATTTTGGAAGGAAAGCTTTAGATAGATGGCAATTCTACCCAAGTACCTAAATACATTATAACCTATGATTTTCAAGTCAAGTACTTAAATATGACACCTGTTTGGGTCAATTTCAATTCAAATACACAATGTATAAAATTGCCTATTCCCACTTACCAGCTCTCTAAGAAACAGGCATAAATCTGGGGCAAAATAAAGCTGGAAACATTGACTAATCCAGAGAAGAATATCAATGAATGAAACAGATAAGCTCTGAGTAATGCATGATTCAAATACTAGGCAGACACACATTCCCACTTGCACACAGGCTGTTTTGGAGAGGCTCCCTAAAGCACCATGCCTAAAGTTGGCCAAAATATGCCATGTGGTTCTACCTCCATGACAGCAGATTGTACAGAAATCCTCCAGCAAAGCTAAAGCAAAGGCTTGGCACGCCAATAATCTCCTCTCTTCTCACTTCCCCACAGATGTTTCTGGAGATGAAAAGGACATAGTCTTCCTCATTGACAGCTCTGACAGCGTTCGGCCGGATGGGCTTGCTCATATTCGGGATTTCATCAGCAGAATTGTCCAGCAGCTGGAAGTGGGGCCAAACAAAGTGCGGATTGGGGTGGTGCAGTTCAGCAATGGTGTCTTCCCTGAGTTCTACTTGAAGACCCACAAGTCCAAAAATGCCATCCTGGAAGCCATCCGCCGCTTGAGGTTTAGAGGTGGGTCCCCTCTGAACGCTGGCAAAGCCCTGGACTTCGTGGTGAAAAACTACTTCATCAAGTCTGCAGGGAGCAGGATAGAAGATGGAGTGCCCCAGCACCTGGTTGTCATCCTTGGAGACCGGTCCCAGGATGACGTAGACAGACCTGCCAGAGTGATCACTTCCACAAACATCAAACCTCTGGGTGTCGGAGCCAGGAATGTGGACAGGGACCAACTGCAGGTCATTACCAATGATCCTGGGCGCGTGCTTGTGGTACAGGATTTCACAGGACTCTCAACCTTAGAAAAGAGGGTGCAGAACATTCTTGATGAGCTCCCGATACCTACAACAGACTCACCTGGACCAATCCTACCTGGTAAGGCTGCTATTCATCCTAAAGACTTTTCTGAACAGAGTATAGATGGTATGTGTATAAAGTGAAAATGATTCCATAATAACATCTTTTGATTCCCAAACCTTTAGTTGCACTGGTTAAAAGAACTCTTTGAAGTTGTTGAGTTAGGAAAGAATATAATTAAATTTGAAAGGAGATGAGGGTGCCTATCACAAGTAATGCTGTATGAAGTGTTATACCAAAATTTTCTTTTATGGATGTAAAATCCTGCCAAGGGTCAATGAAATTAAAATGGTAGAAAGGAGAGAGAAATTTAATTTGTAAAGTGCTACTTCACAGAGCTCTGAGCAGCTTAAATGTTATAGATGCTCCAAACAATTATTAACAACTGTGTTTTCTTTGTAATATTTTCAGGAGGTAAAAAGCAGGCCGACATTGTGTTTTTGCTGGATGGCTCCATCAATCTGGGGAGAGATAACTTCCAAGAAGTTCTTCAGTTTGTCTACTCTGTGGTGGATGCCATTTACAGGGATGGTGACTCTATCCAAGTAGGACTGGCCCAGTACAACTCAGATGTCACTGATGAGTTTTTCCTCAAGGACCACTCCACGAAAGGTCAGATTTTAGATGCTATCAACAAAGTCATCTACAAAGGTGGGCGAGTGGCGAACACCGGCGCAGCCATCAAGCATATCCAGGAAAGACACTTTGTGAAGGAGGCCGGCAGCCGGATTGACCAGAGGGTGCCCCAGATTGCCTTCATCGTCACGGGTGGGAAGTCTACAGATGATGGGCCAAGGGCCTCCCTGGAAATCACGCAGAAAGGCGTCAAGGTGTTCGCAGTCGGAGTGAGGAACATTGACCTGAAGGAAGTCAGCCTGTTGGCCAGTGAGAGCGCCATGAGTTTCAGAGCATCCACAGCCCAGGAGCTGTCAGAGCTGAATGAGCAGGTCCTGGTCACACTGGAAGCTGCCATGGAGGAGAGATTGTGCCCAGGAACAACAGATGTGACACGAGGTAAGGGCAATCCCTTCATAAAGTTCTCCGGTCATTCTTAGGGGTGGCTTTTAATGTCCACTGTGTTTTGATGGACTGTCCTACTGTTGTGCTTTGCCTATGGTCTGAGGTGCAGGATGGACTCATTTCTTCTCCAGGAGTCTGATGGAGGCTGCTAATTTTTGGTACAAGAGCTGCCTGTCCATGGCCTCAGCCTGTGAATGACTGGAGTAACATCACCACAGAGGTGCCACCGTGGTGGAATTCATTTCAGATGTGACAGCCAGGCGGTGAATCACTGGCCTCCTACCACCACATTTAGCCTTTGGATTAAATCCCACTCTGGACTTTCTCACAGGGACATGATACCAGTATCATCTTGACAGACCAACTTGTCTCTTGCCAAAATGAAAAGTGATGGCCCTTGTTTCCCCTCCCTGTGTCTATTACAACATAATTTGAATTTTTGGCCATTCAGGCATGCATGGTATGCTGCAAATCACAGAATCATAGAATTCTAGTATAATTTGAGTAGGAGGGCACCCCAAATACCATCTTGTTCCAACTTCCTTGCCATGAAGCACCTTCCACTATCTCAGATTACTCCAAGCCCTGTCCAACCTGGCCTTGAACACTTCCAGGGATGGGGCAGCCACATCTTCTCTGGGCAACCTCTATCAGGCCCTCAGCACCCTGACAGGGAAGAATTTCTTCCCAATATCCCATCTAACCCTGCCCCCTGGCAGTGGGAAGCCATTCCCCCTTGTTCTGTCACTCCAGGATCTTGTCGAAAGCTTATGTCCAGCTCTCTTGTAATCCCTTTAGACAATGGAGGGGAAAAACAGAATTTCCCTTGCCAGATCATCCAGGATGCCCACCTGATCTCATGACAGCTATACGAGGAAAAACCAGGGCACTAGTGGTTGTAGTTTAAGATAAAATTGCTTTAAGAAGAAATCCCATGATTTTGCTACTTCAGAAGCCAAGCAGGGGAATTGTGGTGAGTAAGTGAGCTGGTATTGCTGTCGGATCAGACTCCCAGCAGCTGGTTTTACTTACTACATTACAGCCAGTCCTACTTCCAGCATGGCTCATCATGGCTCAGCCCTCTGACTTCGAGCAGAGGCGTATTCTGAACCTCTGGAAAAGCAGAAGAAGAGGCACAACAGCCCTGAGCTGAGCAGCAGCTCCAGCTGAGAAGAAAAACTGAGTGCTGGGAAAAGCAAACCACTGTTGGTGGTATTAATTTATCCCAAGTGTGGTGAAATATTAACCAGGCAATGTGGCTAATACCAAAGAGAAGTCAAACACCTCCCTGCAATTCTCCGAGTGTCACTTCCAGCACAGGCAGAAGGTGCACACTATACAAGTACTGACAGGTTTCCATGTACTGGAGAGAAAGAAGCAGTCTTAGCTGCCTGATGAAAATACAAATTTCTCTTGGACTTGGCAGCTTGTCCCATTGCTAAAATTAAAAAAAAGAAAATTAATAAACCACAAGTTTTCCCAGATTATCACTGCTATGGCGAAAGGAAACAGAAGGCACTTGTGCAAAAAGTGGTGTCAGTCCTTGATGCAGTGTCTTTGTTAACTACTAAAAGAGTAATTAGAAAAGCCATTACTTGAAAACCAATCATCACACTGCTCCATGATACTCTTCTCTCTTTCTTCATTCCCCTCTCAGATTGTGACTTAGACGTGATAATTGGCTTTGATGTCAGTGATGCTGGGCCCGGCCAAAACATCTTCAGTCTCCAGCGAGGTCTGGAGTCGAGAGTGGAGTCCGTGTTGAACAGGATAACGCACATGCAGAAGATCAGCTGCACTGGAAACCAGGCACCCAACGTCAGGGTGGCCATCATGGCCCAGGCCCAGGGGGGACCCGTGGAGGGGCTGGACTTTTCCGAGTACCGGCCTGAGCTCTTGGAGAGGTTCCTGGATATGAGGACCCGCGGGCCCTATTACCTCAGGGCAGATACCTTGAGGTCCTACCTGAGCAAATTCCGGTCCTCGCCTGCTGGCAGCACCAAGGTGAGTCAAAACCAAGACCTCTAGGGTGGTATTGGCCAGCAAAGCTGACTTCTGATATTCTTTAGTTGGTAAAGAAACTGTAAATTCATAATAATTAAAAAAAAAATAATTAATTGAATTTATTCACCATAAATTTAGTCACTTAAGCCCTAGTTGTTTGCTGCACTCTCCCTGCATTGTCAAGGTTCTGTCCTGGTAATTGATGAGCATCATTACAGCCAGTTCCCACAATCACTGCTTAGCTGCAAATTATTGCTCTCCAGATATTTCCCATGTCGTGCTCTAGCAGCACCTGCATGATGTACAGGAACAGGAATCTACAGGAACCTGGCACAGGAATGCAGAGCTTCATAGCCTGGAAAAGGTGTAGAAGTCCCCTCACCTTCTCTCAGATAAAGCATTGAAAAAAGGCCCTTCAGGTTGCACATTGATTGTGTTTCCCACCTGAAATATTCTGGGTCCTGACAGAAATTTGTTTCTCTCCCAGGTCATAATCCATTTTACTGATGGTGTAGATGAGCCAATAAATCAGCTGGAGGCTGCTTCATCTACTTTACACTCAGAAGGTAATTTTTTTGCTCTTCCAGGCAGTGATTATAGTCCATGTTAACATGTAGCCCATTTTACCACCACTTCTCCTAAATCCATCTGCTTTTGATAGTAAGGGCTAAGGATTTTGTGAGTTCTACATGCACTTGCTGTTCTTCATGCTTTCCTGTGATGTTTAGCTGCCTGCTGCCACCTAAGCATGTGGGCAACTTACACTGAATGTGTCTGAAGATGCTTGCTCTCTGTTTGCAATCAAAGATGTGGATAACCATGTGTTATCACAGGAGAGGGTGTGCAGGCCCTCCAGAGCACCTCTCCTCATCACAAATCCCCTTCTGCTTCTCTCTGCCAGGAGTCAATGCTCTCATCTTCGTCGGGCTGGACCGAGTGACCAACTTTGACAGAGTGATGCAGCTGGAGTTTGGCCGTGGGTTTACCTACAACAGACCACTCAGAGTTAATCTGCTGGACTTGGATTTTGAGCTGGCAGAGCAGCTTGTAAGTAACTTGGCACAGGCACTGCTGCCTTGTAATGCTGGAGGAAAGCTCACAGCTGGATCTCCTGCGGGGCTGAGCCATGGCTGGATTACACCCTCTTGGCTCTGCTCCTCTCCCCTCCCTGCCTCACGTCAGCTCTTTTCACAGATGCCACAACAAACAAAGTTCAGAGCAGATCACAGTCTCTTCTCACTCCTGAAGAAACCCAACTCCAGCCAAGGCTTTGGGTCAAATGGGATGGGATAAGATGCCATCAAAAGCTGCAGTGCCAAAAACCCGCCATCTGCCTGTGTTTACACTGTTGGTTTTTTTAACCTTACAGTAATGCCCTGTCGTGCCTGGTCAGTGCTAAACCCCTTGTAGAAGTGTTGCTTTCGAGGTTTCTTTCCCTGATCTCATACACTGTCTGTATTTTAGACATGCTTTTAACCAATTAAGGAGTTATCCTTTAAAGTCCCTTCCAACCTAAGCCATTCCACGATTCTTTCTTCTTCATAGATTTACTTCTTTCCCAATGCATAGTCCCTCTCAAGTGCTGAGTTAATTTGCTGTCAACCTCAGTATGTCCAGTTCCTCCCAACTTCTCAGCTGCTACCAGCATGATTTGGCTCCTTTTCCAATAGATTTAATAAGATTGGGTTTAACCACTGGTCCCTGTGGTAACCTTGCTGGGCCCTTCCCTGCAAATTAAAGTGCAGCCACTTGTGAGTGAGCCTTGGGTTTTGGGATAAGAGTTGGTCCTCATCCCCTCCCCAAGTAATTCAGCCTAGGAAAATCCTTCCAAAATGTAAATGTGCAAAGCTGGCAGGAAACATTTGCAGCCAGAAATGTACTTGGCAAAGAAAGTAACTTTTTTCCCTCTTCTTTCTGCTGGATGATGTAAAACCAAGCTGTGGTTTCTCTGAGTCCATATAATTATTTTCAACATTTTTTCTCCTTTACCGTGTGCTTGCAAACCGTCCTCAGCCTGCGGGTTGCTGGTGAGCTGCTCACTGCAGTGACTTTCTTGTGGCCTGCTCCACAGCCTGGATTTTTTTTCTTTGGAGATGAGATTTCTCTCTTCAGTGACAGGCACGGCTCTGGGGACTGATGTCCTACTACATGCACTCTGCCCCATGCAGATTCTGTTTAAACCCTTCCCTCTGGTGTCCAAAATCAGGTGTTGGGGTCTGGCAGGTTTCTAATGCTTTCACTTTCTATTTTTCCTGCAGGACAACATTGCAGAGAGGACGTGCTGCAAGGTCCCCTGCAAGTGCTCAGGACAGAGAGGGGACAGAGGTGTGCCAGGCCCTATAGGACCAAAGGTAGGTCTCTTCATCTGGGGATGAAGGGTCCCTGTGCACACGAACCTGGTGGTGATGTGCAGGTTGTGTAGTTGTAGTGGGTGGTGTTAATAGGGAGATCAGCTCCACTTACTCCCCCCATTTGAAAACTGACCCTGGGACATGCAGAGCAATTGAGGCCTGCTCGTCTTCCCTTTCCCCATAGCCTCAGTGCTGCAAAACATCCAAGAGGGCAGGGATAAATGGCTGGAAAGACAGGGTGAAATGTCGTGTGAAACAATTTAGGGACATCAAAAGGAGATTATATCTCTCATTAACACATATGACCGAGCAGCTGCTTTGTGCTTATCTAGGGAAACCTTGAATATCAATCACAGAACTATGAAGGAAATTCACAATTTTGTTTGTTGTTTTCTAGGGCGTCACAGGGGATCTTGGTTACGGAGGCTACCCTGGTGATGAAGGAGGACCGGTGAGTGACTGCCCCTGTTCAAATGGGGACCTCAACATAGTCAAGTGTTTGGACGTGTTTCCACTAAATGAAAACCCTCCAAACTTTTTTCTGCTGGGAATGTGGATGCAGCTAAGAAGAGACAGCAGAACTCTGAGTTTCCCACACCTGACATGCTGAGTTGCTGGTCCTAGCTTCTCCTGAGAGAAAGTCAGTAGGGAGCTTCTTGAGAGCTGGAGAAGGATGATGGGGGAATAACTCCCATTATTTGATATGACCTATTTCTGTGCTCTTCCCCAAGGCAAATAAAATCCTCAACTTCGTCAAATCTGCAGTCTATGCCAAAGTTATCCATACCACCTGCAGCTGAAAGATTTGAGTTAGTCCAAAAGTGGAACCAAGAGTGATGTTCCTATCCCTCACATGACAGACAATGTGAATCCTGTGAATTCTTACTAACACTCTTCATCCAAACTCTGTATGAATCCCATGTCAGCCCTGGAATAAATATCACTCCCAAGGGCTGAAGCCAAGGCCAAGGGGCTGACGGTGCTCATGGCTTTTCCAACAGCACAGGCAGGGGCCAAAGACTGCTGTGAGAAATCGCATGCCAGGCAATGTTTTCCTGGGGCTTGAAGCTCAGGATGGGACTAGACATCTGTGCAGAGCTCTGAGGGCTTCATCTTGTCAGTTTAGTTTTGAAAGAGAAGTTTCACAAAGCTCTTTCCCAGCTGAGAGACTGAGAAGGATGTTTCTCTCTCGATGATGAAAACTTGCAGTTGGTCTCTTTGTGAGGAAGGTTGTGGGCAAGAGATGGTGGGGTGGCCAGGCAAAACCTGTTGCTCCTATGCCTCCAAGCCACCTCCTATGACAGGTAGCCACAGAAACAGGCTTAGCAGGCAACTCCTGACTGTTGTTTTTTCCCCCTCTATGCACCAGGGTGAGCGTGGACCACCGGGTGTGAATGGGACACAGGGTTTCCAGGGATGCCCCGGGCACAGAGGAACAAAGGTACGTGTGGAACAAGCCTGCACAGAGCAGACCCAGAGTCCAGTGGGTGGGAATCCCCCAGGGGTAATTCCTGCTGCTTTAGGAGCTCACCCATGCCTCTGCCACATGCCCTTGAGTGGTTGTGTCCACCTGGCCAGACACCAGGGCTTTCGGAGGCTGTTGTGGCTTTGGT
Organism: Peucedramus taeniatus; assembly: GCA_013400575.1. Lineage (NCBI taxonomy): Eukaryota > Metazoa > Chordata > Aves > Passeriformes > Fringillidae > Peucedramus > Peucedramus taeniatus. The sequence goes on from WBNO01014730.1 coordinate 285,733, forward strand.
GTTGCTATGAAGAGCAAAAAGGCAGTCCAGAGACCCAGGCTCAATCCACACACAAGGATGATCTATCTTCTGCAGTCTGGCTCTGGGGGAAAGATTTGGGAAGAGATGGATGTGCATGTCTTGGCACAGGGCTGGGACAGTGAGTGGGTGGAACTCTGCAGCTGGGGAAGAGGGAGACAAGTGAGCCATGGCTGAGGCTTTAAAGAGGAACCTTGAGCTAATGGTCCAGGACAGCAGCTGCACCCCAAGCCAGAAAAGGTGGTGAAACATATAATGTTTATGGGAAGTAGTGAAATTAAGGGGATGTTTCCTACAATTTGCTCTGACCACATGATCCTCTGGCAGGGAGAAGAGGAATGCATGAACCAAGCCCATTAGCTGAGACACTGAGTCTTGTTAAAAATCTGTTCAGCCTTGGACAAAGGCACTAGGACTTGCTCTGGTTTAACATAAAAATGCAGGGAGAAACAAAAGTCAGTGAAGGAAGAATTGTGGCTAAGGAGTGAGATATTTTATTGGATCAACTGGAATAACCCCCATGCCCCACATATTTTATCTTAGCTTAAGTGTTGGGGAGGCAGCTGAAGACAAACATTGACATAAGAGAAATTAGGGGAAGTCCTGTCCTGGTCATGGCTCTGGATCTGCCACCAAGCTCAGCCCTGCTTCTCCACTGCCTCCTATGGCAGTCAGCTGGACAAAAGTGGAGTAACTCTCTTTTCTATCTCCTTAGGGTTCTCGGGGATTCCCAGGAGAGAAGGTAGGGAGATATTTCCTCATGCCACAGCAGTGAGTGTGAGTGTGGGGCACATCAATATGCCCCTTCCCATTCCCCCTTCCTCTCAGTGAGCATTTGCCCCTTGCCTCCCTTCCACAGGGTGAACTGGGAGAAATGGGTCTGGATGGCATTGATGGAGAAGAGGTCAGTAATTTTAATTGTTTTTCTCTTAATGACTTGATGCTTCAGTGAAGTGTCTAAAAAGCACCTGGGAAGTGGCAAATATTCTAAAATATTTTTCCTTTTTTTAGGGAGACAAGGGTTTGCCTGGATCCTCTGGAGAGAAGGGATATTCTGGCAGGAGGGTAGGCTTTAATCACTTTTACAGTGTGGCTAAATGATGGCGTAGAGGTGGTTTTGAGCCAGGGGAGGGTGGAAAGCCATTGTTCTCCCCTCAGGGCCGAGGGCTGGGCAGAGATGCTTTCAACAAGCAAGAGCTGCTCTTCTTAATTCTCCATCTCTTCCCACAGGGAGATAAGGGAGTTAAGGGTGAACGAGGGGAACGAGGAGACCGTGGGCTCCGTGGAGATCCGGTAAATACTGCTAAGGCATCTTCTTGATTTTCCACCCACTTTCCACTGATACTGGGGTCATCAGAGAGGGTGGCTCTGGCTTATTAAATGCTGTTTGACAGTGGCAGGTCCCATGACAGAGCAAGGACTCTTGCTTGAGGTGACGTGGGTACCAACACATCAATCACTGCTTCACTGTATTAAAATTCCCCTTACTTGTCTTCTTCAGTATTACTTCTCACTTGAAAAGCTGTGTCTATCTGAAAACAGCAGCAATACTTCATCTATTTCAGTCAAAAAAGGAAAAAAAGAAAAGCTGGTTCTCAGCTCTAGCTGAGAACTCTCTCAGTTTATGAGATTTGATTTTCATGTCCCACTTACACAGATGTTTTTCATTGCTCTGTTGCTTTCAGGGAGATTCAGGAGCTGATAATACTCAACGGGGCTCTAGAGGACAAAAGGGTGAAATTGGACCAATGGTAAAATTTCTTTGTTGTCTTGTGTTGTTTTTTTGGTTTTCACATCAGAATGGGCCAGAGAAAGGGAGAAAAAAGGATGCTGCCAAAAAGATGCAAGTTCCTTAAACTCACTGTGTCTTGTCAGATGGAATATTTTTTCCCACTAGAAAATGTTGTTGGTTTACAACCAAAACTTTCTCTGGGAAGATGTCAGTTTAGAAGGTGTTTTGTGTAAAAAGCACCTTTTAAAAAAGTATTATTGTTCTTTTGGCTTTTTGGGGTACTGCCTCTGAAAATAACTTTGTACTTGGAAATTATCTTTGTATGTTCTCATGGGTCATATATAAAAGCAGAGAACTGATTAGATTACACCAAATCTGAACCTTCTGATTCACCTGAAACCTTTTCAAGAAAAAAAAAAACCCACATGCTCCTTGGAAAATTTCAAAACCTATCTGTTTTCACATCAGCTCACAATAAAAAAAGCATCTTAAATTGTCAGAAGGCATTTCCCAAAGAATAGGAATGTTGACTTCTGCTGGCTCAGAAACTTGATGGAAAGTCTGGGAGTTGTTAGAAGGATTCCCACCAAAGGCAGGACTATTAACTTGTGTGAAAGCATGAGAGGAGCCATTTTTTAAGAACTGAATCTGTTTTCCCAGTGCCTGCTCATATCAGGGCTCTCACTTGAGTTTTGTTTTTCCCTTAGGGAGATCCTGGACCGGCAGGGCTGGAGGGCCAAGCCGGTGAAGTGGGGAGGAGGGTGAGTTGCCAGACCTTCAGTCAGCAAGGCCCAAGCTTACACTGATCATAACTTTTCTGCTCCTTCCTTTCCATGTATTTTGTTTCACAAATCAGGAATTAAACCTCAAACCCCAAAAAGCCACCCCTGAAAAAAAGAAAAAAATCTCAAAAGAAAGATGCTTTGTGGCTTCCTGGCTTGTTGTAGAGACTTTGAAAGTCAAATTTATTCCCATGGAAATAACTCAGTGCTCAGATCAGTGGAGTCACACATGATTTATATATAAGGCCAGTTTGGATGGTACTTGGAACAACCTGGTCTAGTGGAAGGTGTCCTTGCCCATGACAGGAGGCTGGAATTAGATGGTCTTGAAAGTCTCTTCCAATCCAAACCAGTCTGTGATTCCATGATATGCATCTGCATTTGGCTGCTGGTTTTGGAAAGGCAAAAACAGAGCTGGAGATGGGATGTGTTCCCTGCTGCGTGTCCCTCCTGTCTCAGGGATGGTGACACACTCCTGACATGCATGAGGGAGCAGCTCACCTACGTGGGGAATGTGAGGAGGGAGAAAACATGCCCAAGTCTGATTTAAGAGATCTGACCATGTGGATTTCCCTCTCTCTTTCCCCCCAGTAGTTTAAAACAGCCAAATGTAATTTTTGGACTATAAGAAGCATTGATAAGAAGCATTGATCTAAGAGCAATAGGAAAAGGTGTGCTTGCATATTAGATCAACAAGCCTCATTGTTCCTTCATTTTCAGGGCATGGCAGGACGAAGGGGGCCCATAGGAGTAAAGGTAGGTGGTGATGGGACAACACAAGGGGCTCCTGCCATACCACGGGCCAGGCAGCCTCAGCACCCAGAGGGATTTGCCAAGAGAAGGGACATGCAAGCTTTGCTTGTTCCTCTCTGCCTCCCCTCTCCTCCAAATTTCCCAAATCCTCCTCCTCCTCAGGCTCATCTCCCTATGTGCTTCTTGCTGGACTCGGTGCAGAGCCAACTGTCCACATGCCTGTCTGTCTCCTACAGCATTCCCTGGTCGGATGTTTTGTCCCCATGTGCTGCTGGAGCAGTGTAACAGGGCCAAGGCATGATGGTTGATGGCTATTGATTGCAGGAGGCAAATTACCCCCGCCATCGTTGTGCTTATTGTCTGCTATCACCATATCTTGAAAAAAAAAAACAAACAAGGAAAAAGCCCAACTAAAAATCTGTTCTTCCCTGCTCTTTGTGCAGCTGTGGATACTCTGATTTCCTCTTTCCCTTCCCATGGTGCTGACCACATCCTCCCATGCTAACCTGCACTGTCCTGTTTTATACTTCCAGGGCACCAAGGGCTCTCCTGGTCAAGCAGGGCCACCTGGAGAACAAGGCATGCGAGGGCCACAGGTCAGTGAGTTCACAGCAGAGGAAAAGCCTTGCCCCATGATGCCGTAGTGTTACTTAATCACAGCCACTTCCCCAATGAGTCTCATCCACAAAGACTGTTGGGATTTGGGTATTTTTGGGTGTGCTGTGGCCTGGCTGTCCCGACTGCCACTGTGTTCACACCAGCCAAGGTGTGACGTGCTTGCAAAGCATCCCTCAGACATTGCAGCATTTGCTTCCCCTTGGATCTTGGTGTGTTTCTGCCCACATGTGCTGACAGCCTCTCTTTTCTTCCCACACAGGGTCCCCCTGGCCAGGTTGGCACACCAGGCATCAGAGGAGAGCAGGGTGTCCCTGGACCTAGGGTAATCCTTCTGCCACTTCCCAGACATTGGCCCACCTATGCTGCTGTTGAACTAATAAGATTCCAATATGTCTTCACATTCTCCTGTCCTAGGACTCCAGCTCTGCTCCACTCTCTTTAACACTCTCTTCCAACATGATTCTCCTCTCAACTTATGCTTAAGACTTCTTGATCAAGAGTTACAGAAGAGAAAGAGCTAAAAGCAACCACAGAGGGATCAGGACTTCAGTGTTTGGCCCATCATTGCAATTTTAGTTAAAGAGGATCCCTGAGTGACTGGTGGGGCACCTCTGTGATGTTTCATCCTCTGAAGCCAGAGCTTGACCACCTCACATGTCTGCAGGGGCCATCCCATGTATTTCTTTCTCCCTCCTGCTGCATTCCTCAGACACACCCTTTGACATAAAGCCATATTGCATTTCCTCACCCCCAGCATGATTTTCCTCCTCCTGCTTTCCCATGGGTGTTCTCTTAGGGACAATATAAATTGCTATAGACATTTGCATTGAACTGAGCTGGACTCCCAGCTCTTCCCAAACATGAAGCAGACTTCTGAATTTCCTGAGGTGTTTTGAGAGACACCAGCCCTAGTAGTCAATACATGATTTCTATGTTCATCCAGTTCCCTAGCACCTGGCACCTGAGTGCCAGTTCCTGGCACCTGAGTTTTCTTGAACGTTGCCAACATGCCTCTCCCCATTTCCATTCCAGGCTGGGAGTGGACCTCCAGGACCCCCAGGAGAACGTGGCAGGATTGGTCCCCTGGGAAGGAAGGTACGTCTTTAGGAGTATTGGGCACCAGCAACTAAAGCTGCATTGAAAAGCTGCTGAATTTTCTTTAAGCATGGGCTTAAAGAAAGACATGAGATGAACCTCTTGGTCTTGCACAGTGTGGAGAGAAGCACTCTGTTCTCATTGTCTCATTAGGCTCCCATTTCAGTGAACAGAAAGGCAAAAGTAACTGAGCAACTGAGATTCCCAAGCAACTTTCCTGGGCAGATTCCCAGAAAATGCCCATGATGAAAGGTTTTATCCTTCCTGAAATCATCAAAGGTCCCACTAAAGAGCATGCACTTGGCACACAGCATTTTGGGCTGTGTAGGTCCAGTCATGCCTTTCTGCCACAAGGAGGGCTGCAGATTGCTCTGTGAGAAGAAACCAGTGTTGATGGGGTGGGGAAGGCTCAGAGCAGCCTGGAGTTTCAGCACATGCTTTAACAGATGCTTCTCTTTTTAGGGTGAGCCTGGAAACCCTGGACCCAAAGGGCCAAATGGACAGCCGGGCCCACGAGGAGAGATGGTGAGTGTGGTCATGCCCTCGCACCTCTAAGGATACTTAAGGAACTTTAAGGAACATTAAAGAGTTTCACAAAGGCCTATGGGTTCAGTGGGTTCTTTCTATTGGTGCTGCTGGATCTGTGGGCTTTAAGTTGTTTACATTTGACATATCATTTACATATGAATGACTCTGGCTTTCCAATTTTAGGGTGATGATGGACGAGATGGAATTGGTGGCCCGGGTCCTAAAGGCAGGAAGGTAGGTGTATTCTCATCATTCCCACCTCCTCAGCAAGGACAAGGAAGCAGCTAAGATCTCCAGTGCAGATGGATGAGGGCATTTTCTAGAACATATTCAAATTAACCTTTCTGTTGTTTCAGGGAGAACGCGGCTTCGTTGGTTATGCAGGGCCAAAGGTAGGTGCAGCCCATGAGCTGTACATTTATTTTCCAAGCAATTTTCCATGGGCCTGTGCAGGTTTAGAGATGCTGTTTGTGGTTTTCCCCTCCTAGGGTGGACCTGGTGACCGTGGTGTCGCTGGAGGCCCTGGCCCCAAAGGAAACCGAGGCCGCAGAGTAAGTTGGACCATGGTACAAATTTTCCCTTCTGAATGAATGCCCTGAAAGATGGACACATCTTTTCCTCCAAGTGCTCCTGGGAGTCCTCCTGCAGATGTTCATGCTGCTCTCTCTTTCTAGGGAAATGCAGGAGTACCTGGGGCATCCGGTCAGAAAGGAGAGATTGGATACCCTGGGCCATCTGTAAGTGTTCATTGCATTGCTAATTGGCTTCATGTAATGGTCCCTGTGGAAGCCAGGGGTTGAAAAATAAGTCCATCACTGTTTCCTGCTGACTTCAAGTTGAGGAAATCCCTCTTTATTTCTCTTGGATGTGTCTCTATAAATTTTTAAGCAGCTGTTTATCACTAAGAAATATTTACCCTTCCTCAAACCAAAGGAAAAAGTCAAGAGACACGCTCTTACCAGGCATTAGGAATTCCCCATGGCAATATGCCCTTTAAAATTCCTTCTAGGAGATTCTCATCTCTTTATCATTCACCACCCCACACAGGATATGGGCCATGACCAAATCTGGCTGACACAATGCTGCCTGGAAAGGCCAAGGTGACTGGGCTTGCTTTGCATGTGAACCTGGAGCATCGTAACTCACAGAATGGTCTGGGTTGGAAGGGACCTTAAAGACCATCCAGTTCCAGCCTCTCTTTTGAGTTTGACCTCAGCTAGGTTTACTCCTAACACAGAAGAGCCCTGCACTCTGTTGTTGGAAACACAGCTGAAAACAGATTTTCCCTCGGTTCCTGCATGACCCATGGTTCAGTAGTTATTCTGACAGGGTTCATAAGGCACTCTGGAGATACACTTTGCACTCAGTTTCTCTTCATTCTTTGAAACAGGGCCTTAAAGGCGAGAAAGGAGAATCCAGAGATGTAAGTGTGGCATAATTTCTCTCTTGTTATGGAACACCCTTGGGTTGGCTGTGTGACATATCTCTTTCCCCCCCTTTCTCTATTTCCTAAAGCAATGTGCGCTGGTGCGGAACATCAAAGACAAATGCCGTGAGTACCTCAGTGCTTTGCTAAACCCCTCTCTCTACCCTTATTTGCCCATCATGTTACAAGAGTGGGACTGACCAAGCTGTTTTTTTCTCTCCATCTTTTCCATAGCTTGCTGCTATGGTAAGTCTCATTTAGTCCTCTAAACCCCAGAGTGGCTGCATGTCACAATTGTTGCTCTCCCCACATATGAATGATTTACGCCTGCTGAGGACACTGTCCTTGAATCCTGACAGCTGCTTGAGGCATGACTTGTTCTCGATACACATTCCCAACAGGTCCCAAGGAGTGCCCTGTCTTCCCAACCGAGCTGGCTTTCGCTATTGACACCTCCTCGGGTGTCGTGAGGGACGTTTTCAACAGGATGAAGCAAACCGTGCTCAGAGTGGTCAACAACTTAACCATCGCCGAGAGCAACTGTCCCCGGGGGGCACGGGTGGCTCTGGTCACCTACAACAACGAGGTCACCACGGAGATCCGCTTTGCTGATGCCAGGAAGAAATCCAGCCTCCTCCAGCAGATCCAAAACTTCCAGGCAACCCTGACCACAAAGCCACGCAGTCTGGAGACCGCCATGTCCTTCGTGGCCAGGAATACCTTCAAGCGTGCCCGCAGTGGCTTCCTGATGAGGAAGGTGGCTGTCTTCTTCAGCAACGGGGACACGAGGGCGTCCCCGCAGCTCAACGATGCTGTGCTGAAGCTCTATGACGCTGGGGTTGTACCGGTGTTCCTCACCAGCAGGCAGGATGCAGTTCTTGCCAGAGCTCTAGAGGTTGGGGTCCTTCACCCTTTCTTCATTTTCTGCTCATGCCCTCAGTCTGGTTTGATGGTATTGGATGCCCCAGGCAATGCTTGGCTTTCACAGGCCTCTCAAATGTGGAAGAGAGTATTGCTGGCTAAACTCATCCATCCATTAGGAGAGAAACTCTAATTCCGTAATCACCACCACACATGCTAGGAAATGCTAGTGAGACTCTCAGGAGTCACTCTTTTCCCAGGCCATGGCTCCAGGGTGCCATGAACACCTGGTGTGGGATGAAACAGAAAGAAGAGTCTTACAGAAAGGCAAAGGGTGGGAAGGTGGGAGTACATTAGCTTTGTTGGCAGAGGGACAGTGGACAGACAAAGATTGAAAGCTGTGAAAAAGCCCCAGATAAACTCACTGAGCACTGGTCCAAGTAGACCTTTTCTTGGAATTTATGACTCTAAACTGACATCGGGGACACAAGGCTCCTCCAAAAGGGATCCACTGAGAGCATTGTGCTGAGCAGAGAATCCCTCAGGGTTGTGGATTGCCCTCCCCTCCTCTGAGCTGAGAGCAGCAGAAGGCAGCATTACTGACTCCGTATGTTTCTGTTTCCATCTCACCAGATCAACAACACAGCGGTTGGTCACGCCATTGTTCTTCCAACCAGCGGCGGTCAGCTGAATCAAACTATTCAGAGGCTTTTGACTTGTCACATTTGTTTGGGTAAAGCATCCAATTTCTCCTCTAGACAGTTCCAAATCCTTCTGACCACACAGCACTCGGTTGTAAGAAGGGAAGCCCAACTTGGGAGTTGGCCCTTTTGTTGATGAATACAAGGGATTCTTGGGTTGAGCAGAAAACATTGGCATTGTGTATGAGGTTTGCTGGGCGTTCTCTACTTTGTAAAGAGAAGCTCCTTCTTTGTCTGGTTGCCACTTTTACAGCCCAAATACTGATAGCTAAGTGTTCTAAAAGATGGCCTTCTGCCACTTATGACAGAGTGCTTCAGGGATCCCTTGGACAAAGGAGCACATAAAAAAATACTGAACACATAACTGAGTGTGTTGTGGGATGAAATGACTTTGGTTATCAAGCAACGGACCAGTGAATGTCCAGGGCTTGATGGTATTTCATGTGACACAAGAGATGTTTACAGTGATGAGGGAGGGTTGTGTTCAGGTCCAGCAGGTGAAACTCCCTGTATTTCTTCCCCAGACGTGTGTGACCCCCATCCCAACTGTGTTGGACCTGGCCAGAGACCTGGAATCCGAGACAGAAGGGCAGCCCCCACAGACGTGGACACAGACATAGCCTTCATCCTGGACAGCTCCGAGTCCACCACCCCTCTGCAGTTCAGCGAGATGAAGAAGTACATTTCCCACATTGTAACTAACCTGGAAATCAGCTCAGAGCCAAAAGTATCCCAGCACCACGCCAGAGTGGCTGTTCTCCAGCAAGCTCCTTATGAACACGAAATCAACTCAATCTTCCCACCAGTAAAAACTGAGTTCTCACTAACTGATTATACATCCAAAGAGAAGATCATTAATTACCTCCACAACCAAATGACCCAGCTCCATGGCACGAGGGCTCTAGGAAGTGCAATTGAACACACAATCGCTCATGTTTTTGAAAGTGCACCGAGCCCTCGGGATCTAAAAGTCATAGTTCTGATGATGACTGGAAAAGTGAACAAAAAAGAACTTGAGCGCCTGCAGAGGGTTGTCACCAATGCAAAATGCAAAGGGTACTTCTTTGTTGTCTTGGGCATCGGCAGGAAGGTCAATGCCAAGAATATCTACAGCCTTGCCAGCGAGCCAAGTGATGTGTTCTTCAAGCTGGTTGATAAACCAGGAGAACTCCATGAAGAGCCCTTGCTGCGTTTTGGGACACTGCTGCCATCCTTTATCAGAAGTAAGTGTAACATCCTGCAGTCCAAGTGCCATGGAAGGGGCAATGCATGGCCTCAGAGGAGTTAATCTGAAAGGTTTTGAGCAGCAGGACTCACTGAAATTAGTCTCTTTTTTATGGTTTGTATTGTTTGGTGCAATTTGGGCTGCTCATACTTTACCTAGTTGAGTATGTCTGGGTTTTGTTCACCTTGGTCTCCCCATCCCCTTCCATGTTGATCCACCAAGAGTTTGCTCTTCAGTGTGCTTTGCCTTGGTCTCCATTGACTCACCTGTGGATTCTGATCTCATCCCACCTGGCTTGCCTCTCACATAGAACCCGCTGAGGCCCTTTGCAGCACTTACTTGGAGCTCCTTGAACACCCAGCAGGTCTTTCTTCCCAACTTCAGCATAAACATCATGTCCAGCAGGCCACTGGCTGGCTCAGGCTGAGATCTGGAGTTTCTGTATGCAGATTTAAGGACCAGATGTACAGGATTCTTTGCTCAGGGATAAATAAAGCTGCTGTATTTGGGATGTGCTGACTGTGCCTTGAAAATCTACATCTCAGCTTAGCTAGAGAACCCAAGATGGACCTCGAGCTGCCACAGATTCTAAACACACCAATCCAGCAAGTATAAGAAGTAGACCTCCTTTAGGAAATCGAGGTTTTAGCAAAAATTCCTGAAAATCAGATTAGTGAGCTGATATAACATAGATTCAGGAATGTCTTGCGCCAAATAGGAAGCAAACATCTGGAAATAATGTTTAGGTTATCTCAGTTTGCTTTTTCCATTTACTGCTTACAGCAGTCCTGGAAACTTCTAACTCTTGAAAAAATAACATTACCTGTGTGGAAGTGCCCCATTACAAGAAATGTGTTTATAAGTGACTCAGGCAAACAGCCCTCTTGTAGTTAAGGCCCTCAAGTTTGTAAACTGGAATAACAAATCTCCCAGACCAGGATGTTGCAGTAACCAAACATCAAGCAAGAAAAGGAAAGTTATTTTGGTTGTTTGTTTGTTTGGGTTTTTTTAATTAAGAAGAAATAAATGCAATGTGTTGGTGGTGGGTATCCACCATCCTCAACTCCAGTATTTAATGTCCCTCTTCGTCTCCAGGTGAATTTGCTTTCTACCTGTCTCCAGAGATAAGGAAACAGTGTGAGTGGTTCCAGAATGGTCAGCAAGTCCAGAGACAGCACCCCGTGCTCACCGGGCAGAAAGCAGTGTGAGTAATGCTTTGGGGAAAAGGAAAGAAAAAGCAACTTCACTTTCAAAAATCAGATTATCTTTTAATTAGTATAATTCTAATAATATTTCAATTAATTTTACTGGTTCCCCCAGCGCTGTGTCAAAAGAGCAACAGAGATATTTTATAGGGAAGGGTGATGTATAATTTTAAATTTGGGGTAAATTTCATATTTATATATGTATAAAAACAGGAAGGATGTATATGCTGACTTTGATCCTGTAGGTTAGGAATTCCAGAAATTCCTATTAATTTGGGGCTTTCTACTCCAAACATTATTTTCAGAGTCTGGGCTGCCCTGAGTTATCTGATACACATCACAGCATTCATGCTAATATTTTCTGAAGATAAGTGAAAACTTGTGTCACCCAGACTCAATGGTGTCACAGAGCTGTCCTGGCTTTAGAAAGCCAAGCCCCTTGAAGTCAGGCACGCTACAGATCTGTCTACTGAATTCATCCTTATCAGAAAATCACAGAACAGTTTGGGTTGGAAGGAACCTTAAAGAACATCTTCTTCCAACCCCTTGCCATGGGCAGGGACATCTTCCACTAGGGGCACTTTTCACTGCTTGGATCTAAGCACTTTTCACTCTTCACTGTGGGCAAATCTAAAGCTGGCAAAGACTCTTGACCTCAGGTAGGCTCTTGCCAATGGTTTCCACGTCAACTCTTTTCCACTTCCAAAATTCTGCTCAGGTTCATGACTCCCAACATGACCGCCAGCCGGACCTTCACTGCCAGCACCACAGTCAGCACAACCATCAAGCCAGTGGCGAGTGCCCATGCCAAAACCACTCCTGCCAGCATCATGGCCCAAGCCAGAGCCACCGAGACCACCCTGGCCAGCTCCATGGCCCAGGGGAACGCCACTGCCCAGGGAGCAGCCAGTGCTACCACCCACACCAAAGCCAGCGGCCGGGCCACCACCAACGCCACAGGCACCACAGCCAGCGGCAGGAGGAGACACAGCGGTATGTGAGCGGCTCTCCCCGTGTAGGCACCTCCTCTAGGTTGAACCACACTCTGGGGTTGTGGCTCTTCTTGCCCCCTGAGAGGATTATTCCTGTGGGAAATGTCACCCAGTGGCCAGATTTTGGTTTTAGGTGTAAATCTGGAAACCTGTGCTGGGGCACTGTCAACCTGTGTTAAGAAATTTGTGCAAAAATGGGTGGGGGATAGGCTGCCCCTAGGCAAAACACAAGCAGGAACAATCCATCCCTCTACAGAGAACTTCTCTTTCTAGTGTGGGGTGATTGTTTCTATTATTTCCTCATAGCATCGCTCCTTGGCCAAGCTTTGCTATTTATGGTGGTTCATATAATGGCATTGTTTGAACTCTCAGCTAATAGGAATAGTTGGTTCATCAATGGATCAGTGTGGAGACCTGTTTGGGAATGCCAAGCCTCTTTCATGTGAGCACAGTTCATACAAAGGGGGTTTCCCAGGTATTTTTGCAAGGGGGTACAGGCAGATCTGCACTAGCTGAGCAAGGATCAAAGAATGAGTCCAAGCACAGGGAAACTCATCCCGTCACTGATGGCAAGTCCCTGCATAAATAATTAATAAAAAGCAATAAATAAAAGCAATCAGCTTTTGTAAGACTAATGCTTTTATCAGCTTGAGTGGAATAAATTTTCTGGGTGTTTCTTGCTCCACCAGTGCTTCAACAGTGTTTAAAAAGGTCTCATCCAGCCAAAGTAGGAAAACCTTTCTATAATAACGTTTTTGACCTGTTAAGGTTATCATCCCTGGAAGTGTTCAAGACTAGGTTGGACAGGGCTTGGAGCAACCTGGTCTAGGAGAAGATGTCCCTGCCCATGGCATGGGGGTTGGAAGGAGATGGTCTTGAAGATTCCTTCCAACCCAAACCAGTCTGTGATTTTATGTTCACTCTTAGGCAGGCTTGACTTGAAGGTCTTCAGCAGCTCAGTGAATCCATTGCACCCTAGAGAAGGAAGGATCTGACTGGGCACATTTACAGTTGCTGGGAAAGTGCTGGGAATTTCAAGCTGTGAGAATCTTGTAAAAAAAAAAAAAATGCTTTGATTTGCTAGATTGCAACAGACTGTTAAAGATAAATAAACCACTTGGCGAATCATCTGAGCTGTGGAAAACAAAGCCTCCTCTGCAGTGTCATTTGAGACAGCTAAGTCCCAACCTGGCTTGCACTTGCCATGGAAAGAAGATTCTGCAGCACTGAGGCACTTTTTCTGTGAGATCTTTCCCTCTTCATTCACTGCTTGGTGTCCCTTCTGATTCTGATTCTGCCCTGCAGCAAAGACCCACGACATCCAGATCACAGATGTCACCGAGAACAGTGCCAGGCTGCACTGGGCCAGCCCCGAGCCGCACAACACCTTTGATGTCACTGTCACCTTGGCACACGACCACTCCCTCGTGCAGAGGCAAAACCTGACTGGCACCGAGCACGTGATCCGAGGGCTCAGGAGTGGGCAAAAATATGTTGTCGTCATCACTGGCTACCAAAAATCCCAGCCCAAAGTAACCTACACAGGGTCATTCAGCACGAGTAAGTGACTCTTGAAAACATGTGGGCATTTTTTTTTCATTAAGTGGACACAAAAAGTGGGAGGGGGAAAAAAAAATAAGGGATTGGGAATCAGTTGGTACCAACAATCCCAGCCCTGGCTGTGCTAAGTTGTGTCACCTCATGTCTGCCATTATCAGCAGGGTATGAGACGTGGCAAATGTGTTTCTTTGAAAAATGGGAGTTACAGTTCAGTGGGGTTAAATCAGCACAAAATGTGGGATAATTAAAGGCAGTCCCAGAGTGGGTTTGTTACGTGCTGAAGGGTTTGTACATTGATGCAAAAGGTCTTGGTGCAGGTCCAGCCTGCACTACTGCAATTAATAATGAGTCCAACACAGTCCAGCCCAATTTCAAAATAAGCCAGAAAAGCTGCTTCCCTAATAGCCATTTCCATAGCTACTGATCTGCTTCCCACACTATCCAGAAAAACCCACAAAGAAGAGGTGAAATGGAAGGTTTAGTCCCTTGGGGATCCAAACTCCATGTGTACACATCCATCACCAAACTCTCTGGCATGGCCAAAAGCTGCTGTCTAAGACACAGCCTATTTTTTTTAATACAGCTGGCACAGAGGTGACTTGGCTTGGTGGTGTGAAGTTTGTGCTGGTCCTGCCAGTGCCGTGTCTGGCTTCCTCTGGCACTTCCACGACAATTCCAGTGCCCATGGAGAGCCTTTCCTCTGGCTTCACTGTGTTTGGACCAGTCCCTTACCTTCTCAAGCAATAAACATGCCCACAAAAATGTTGAGAAAAGACATCAGTGGGCAGAAGCAACATTTGCATGTGCTGAATTGGAGCTCCCAATGCCCAGGGAAGCTGCTTTTCCCATGAAATAAATCTTGAATGGAAATAAACTGGGTAGGCAATGGTGGCAAGCTGTGACCTGGATACTGAATAGGATTGTCCCCCTTAGCCACACCTAAACCATACACTAAAGAAAAGCAAATCCAGCTCTTCCTGTGGCTGCAGATCCCTCCATGGAATTTTTTTCACCTGTGACAATCCTCACCATAGCTCCTAGAGGGATGTGGGGTCTGATGGGAAGAGTGTGGTCCAAGAGAGCTCTTAAAGGAACAAGAGAGTACAGATCCATCGTGGATTGACTCCCCTGGGGATGCCGTTTTTGTTCTGCCATCTCCAAGGCCAGGAGACCAAAGCTAAACTGGTTCCAGAGAAGCCACATCCAGCTCCTGAACCCCTGCCCTGTCGATGCTGTGGGGTGAGTGGGGCCATCCAAAGCAGTCACATGGGGCCCTGAGGATGCTCCTGTGTGGTGGCCCCCAAGGATGAGGCCAAGCAGAGCCTCTGGGAATGGAAGGCCATCCCATCCTGGCACAGCCGGGGCGGCTGGGGATGGCTCATCCCATCAGCTGCCTCCAATAAACATTTCTCATATGTGTGTGCTGGGCTAAACAGATCCAGACCCAGCCCCTGTGCTGGAGCTGGGGCCAGGGGGTTTGTGACTGCACTGAGGGTGCTGCTGCTGATGCCCTCCCCCTTGACTGACACTCTGCCTCTCCTCCACAGAGACCCCAGCGCAGTCCCAGGTGTCCCTGGCCAACATGATGCTCAACACTGAGCCACTGGAAGGGCCTGAGAGTGGTGAGTGTGGGCCACGGGGGGATTGCTGGGCTGGGGGCTCTCACAGTCTTACTAACACCAAGAGATCTGCAAGTCCTGGCTTTGCAGAGCCAACTGATCATGGCCTTGGTGACAGCCTTGGCAGTATGGGTCAGAGCCCTGCATTGGGGTCTCTGCCTCATTTCATGGCTTTGGATGACATTAAGCTCATCACATCGGTGCTGTCACACTCCGTGGTACCATCAGTGTCACAACCCCTCCTCCAAGGACCTGGAAGGGCTCTCAGCCTTCACCAAGCAGCACAGCCACTGCAGGCACACCAACAATGCATCTCTCAACCAAAACTCATCCCTGAATTATTGCTCCCATATTTCCCTTCAAACATTTTGCTTGCGCTGTGGCTCATTTTCTTGACAAAGTGGTTTGAGAGCACAGGGAAATGCTGCTGCTCAGTGTGTTCAGCCAGGAGTTGTGGAACTGCTGTTGAGCTCTGGCTGCTGCTGTTGAGGGGAATGAACATGCATCTCATTCATGCCTGGCTGGTGGCACCAACTGGAGCTTTGTGCAGCGGAGGGCTTGTGCTGGACCAACTCGTTTCTCCTTCCTGCATCATCCATCATCATTCCCTTCCCATGTGCTCCCACTCATTTGGCCCCTCTCCTTGCCACTGACGTCCCCCTCAGAAGCCTTGTGACCAGGTGACAAGCTTTCTTTAACCCCTTGTTTAACCCCTTGGCACCAGCCCCTGGGAATCCAGGTGTGTGAGCTTCTCCTGCTCCAAGGAAAAGGAATGTGCTGTGTGCTTTGCTCTGCACTTCCACACAGACCTCTCCATCTCAGCTCCATTCGCTGACCCACTTGCAGCAAATGCCTCTGCCTGAGGATTTATGGCAGCCAGCAATCTGGAGGGAGCATTCCCCAAGGATGCTAATCCAAAGATTAGCAAAATTTCAACAGAATAAAGACTCCAAACGGGGCAGGGAATTGGGGATGGTTTTAGCTGAGCCTCCTCTAGTTCATGGGAGACACCTATGTGTAAATCTTCCAAGAAACCTTCGAGGAAAGCCCACACTGTGCTCTCCTTATATGGGTAAAATAGCATGGAAGGTCCAGCATAGCTAATAAAAACTTTGGATTTGGACCTAAATTATCATGTTTGGGGCAGGAAAGGAACATATGTTTAAATCTTCATTGAGCCTTCACATATACCAGGTGCAACTTGCTTTTAGAAATAAACATACTTAAGGACTAGAAGTTACTGCCAAGACAAAGAGCTTTGAAAGGAGGGTGGAGGGATTTGTGTGAGGGCTCAGTCCTGAGTGCACCAGTGGGGAGTAAGGGGTTCCCACTATGTTGGTCCAAAGATCTGGGGTTTGGATCTGTGACAAAACCAAGAGCAAGAAGAGGTAAACAGGAGGCTGAGAAGGGTTTGCATCCAGCAAAGCAAGACAAAACACATGAGAGGGAAATGCCACCAGTCCTGAAACAGACTTTATTTTCCCTTTTTTTCTCTTTTTAATCTCTTTGCTTTTTCAGCTTTTAACCCTCTCAGAATCACTTAACCTTTGCACCTTTTGCCATGCAGATTGGCCAGACCCTTGCTTGCTGGACTTTGACATGGGCATGCAGTGCAAGGACTATCAGATTGTGTGGTTCTTTGACTCCAAACACAAGTTCTGCAGCCAGGGTTGGTATGGTGGCTGTGGAGGTAATGCCAATAGATTTGAGACCGAAGCTGAGTGCTATAACAAATGCTTAAAGCCATGTAAGTACCCCATGAGGATTCACCCTTTTGCATTTTGTCCTGTTGTCAAATGATGTTTGGATCAGAGAAAACACCATTTAAAATCCAAACCCATGCACTTTTTCCTCCTCCAGCAGCAGCAGAGAAAGCCATGCAGCAGCCACCCCTTGAGAAAAGATTATCATCAGGTAACTCCCCCAAAAAAATTAATCATCACAAACAAAGCAAACCCATTCTTTCACCTTGACCATTTCCCAGCATGCATCCAAGCCTGTCCAACCCCAGACCAAAAGTAGCACAGACTTAGTTTTCACTTGCTCCTTTACATGACCATGCCCTTCCATCTGCTTTGCATGAGCCAGTCACTCTGCATGTGTGTTGTCCCACTAGGATGTGCTGTGTTGGCACAGCCTGAGTGGCAAAGCTCACTGGATTTCATGAGGGACATGGGGTTGCTCAACTGGAGTGTGGCACAGTCCCAAACCAGTTTGTGTTATCTCTGTTTGACCAAGAAGTGCCACCCCTATGCTGAAATACAGAGAATTCCCAACATTTCTCTGCCTGTAACCAAAACACCTGATGGAAAGTGTCTCCATGGGGCTCAGGCATTGCATGGAGATGTTTTCCTTCATCACCAAAAGATAAAAGTCAAGGTTGAGGGAGGAGCCCGCAGGAAAATGGCGATGCCCTGCTCTCCTCAAGGAGTTTCTGAGGTTAAGGTGTTATGTTTGCAAACCTCTTCAAGATGTGGGAAGGGGGAAGAGGCTTGAAACCACCTGTGTTGGTTCAGCAAAGGGTTGGGATGGAAACAG
This sequence comes from Peucedramus taeniatus, assembly GCA_013400575.1. NCBI lineage: Eukaryota > Metazoa > Chordata > Aves > Passeriformes > Fringillidae > Peucedramus > Peucedramus taeniatus. Next base: position 303,386 of record WBNO01014730.1, read on the forward strand.
AGTCCAGAAAATCCTTATCAAAGCAGCCTCCTCCTCCTCCCAGAGGTGTTTTAGGGCCCTTTGTGGAGCTAGGAGGGAAACCAAGGAGTGAAGACAGCTCTGGTACCTAAAGGCACGGCTTTAGTCCTTGCAGTGGCATGACAGGGTTTGAAAAGGCAAATTATAGACCCTACCACCTCATTTGACTTTCTTAGGTTTATTTTAGGATCCTTAAATCACGTTTGGGAACTTTTGTCACTGGCTGCCCTGCAGAGATGTGTAGGCAAGGAGGAGGCAGCCACCACCAGCCACAGAGATGTCTGGGGTGGCAAAAGGGGATTTCAAGGTGCTTTGGGGAAGCAAATGGGCATCATGGATCCTCTGGCTGTAGTATGAGCACTTTTTTGCTGGAGGAAGCAGCACATAGCTTCACTCCAGAGCAGGATTCCACCCTGGGAGAGCAGGGAAGCCTCCCTGATGAGGTTTTCCCTGGAGGGCCCATGTTTCAGCTAGCCCTGTCCCACAGGCCAGCTCCTCCTGATCATTGTCACATGCTTTGATGATGTTTCCAGTAACTGTTTCTGAGGCTAGAAGTGATATTTCATCAACTTGGCACCACTCTGCCCTGGGCACAGAGTCAAGAAAAGCAGCCAAGGGGCCCAGGAGGGATGTTCAGGTCTCTGCCCACTGCGCTCTGCTCACTTTACTCTCCTTCCACTTTCTGCAAAGCCGGAGTTTGAATCCAAATGGAAAACGGACACAGGAGTTCTGTGCAGCTCAGCTTTTAAGGCGTTGGGTGGTGGCTCAGGCTTTTGGGTCAGCCCTCAGCAGGTGCAACAATGAGACATAAGTTGAGCTCCCAAACCTTAAGGCACTTTGGGTGCAAAAATGTGCACCAGACCCACTTCCTTTTGGAAGCCTTTGAAATGCTGTGATTCCCTTTGTCTTGATTTGAAAGACAGGTACCTGCTAGCAAAAAGCTGGAATCTCCCTTTGAATAGAGAATGTAAACCCCCTCCCTCAGATTATTATAATTTTGCAATTGGAGGCTCTCAGGCAAAGATTTGGGAATAGGAATAACAGTTCTTTACTAGGAATATTAGACAAAGCAAAGAAAAATACAAATGTAATAGCACTAAGAGACAAGCAAAACAAAAAAAAAACAAAAAACAAGAAAACCCCAGAAAATGCCCTGTCAGAGTTGGGGATGTGACCTGACATCCTGGGTGTCAAGGTTTTAAAGCAGTCCAGATGAAATCCTCCTGGAGCAGTAGATGCAGTTCTGTGAAGTGAAAATAGTCCTGTAGGAAAGTCCAGTGGTGACGAAAATGAGTTCAGTCTTCCTCTGGAGAAAAAAATCCAGTGCAGGAAAAACAAGCAGGGTCCCCTGGTGCTCCCATGTCCTTTCGGAGCGGTGTCCTCGGACCGAACTGTCCTGTTCCCTGCTGTTCCCCAGGAAAAACTTGCTGCCCCCTTTTGTTTCAGTCAAGCACCCATAAGTACCCAGCAATTTATTACTTAGCAAAACCACCAGGAAAAAATTCCACAAACACAAAAGAAACAGATCCAACCCCCAACACCCTTTAATTATGGACTTTTTATATTCTTTTTCATGTGTAGATGTGGAACATGAGACATAGTTTAGTGGTGGGCTTGGAAGTGCTGGGGTAATGGTTGGGCTCAAGGGTCTTAGAGGACTTTTCCAACTTTAATGATTCTATGATTTTATTTTTTTATTGTTATTAACTTTTTTACCATTACAAAAGTAACTCTTAAGTGTAACTGAGGAGCCCAGGCATGTTTTCTCCATGGGATGACTTAAAACCCTGTCTCTCCCCATCTTTTCAACCTGCTACAGCTTTAAAACACATTTTAACTCCCCAGTTCTTGCTCTCCATCAATTCTTGGAAATTTTTGGGTAAACTTTTGTTTAATTTCAGACTTAAATAGGGGCAAATTAGGTTATATATGCAAAAGAAATTCTTCTGTTTTGATTAGTGTTTGGATTTCATTCCTGTGCATGGTTTGGGGTTGAGTCATTCCTGTGTTCACATCTGCTGGATTTCAGTGTTTTGGAAGGTGGGGAAGAAGGGAGATGGGCTTTGGGGGAAAAAAAAAAAAAGAATATAAAAAAGGCAAAGAGCCTGCCTAAGGCATGGGGAAGCTTTTGGCTGTAGGAGCCTAAAAGCAAAGCTGAACAGGAAGGTCAGTACTGATTTCTGACTCCCCCATATCTGTGGTGTTTATGCTATGCTGAGCAGAGGTGGCACAAGCTCCTTCTGCTTTCCTGTGTGAAAGGAGGTATGTGACCTGATGGCAAATCAGTGGCTGATAGAAGATTTTTCTTAATTTTATTTAAAAAAAATTATTTGTCAATTTCATTTTGCCACAATCCAAGCACTCTGTTTTGTTCTCTGCTCACCCAGCAAGGGATGCAAGATGCCATGGGCAGTGTGTGGTGGACCCAGGAGCATCTTCACATGGAAGATTTCTCTTTTCAGAGGAAGTCAGTCATTTTAGTGGTGCCAGTACTTCTTGCCTTGCAGCCCAGCCAGTCCTCTCCCAGTTCTGAGACCTGCCAACTCATTTCCTACAGATCCAAGGGATTTGCAGACAGCCTCTGCCATGCAACACTCTTCTTTCATCACTTCTGGATGCATGGCAGCAACACAGGAGACAAACAAACTTGTGCACTGGGGTTGGTGACCCCCAGGGAAAGAGGTTCTTTTTGCAAAGATGGAGATGGGATTTAGTCCCAGGAGATGTGCACAGTCTGAGCTGTGGATGCCCCTTCTCAGCTTGCATTCCAGCCCTGCCCTGCAGACACACTCAGAAAAGGCTGTGCTTTACCCAGGAGTGCTGCTGACCACTGTTACTCCTGCTCTTTTCCACAGTCATGGATATCTGCCGGCTGCAGAAGGATGAGGGCACCTGCAGGAACTTTGTGCTGAAGTGGTACTACGACCCCGAGACCAGGAGCTGCGCCCGCTTCTGGTACGGTGGCTGCGGTGGCAACGAGAACAGGTTCAACACGCAGAAAGAATGTGAAAAACTCTGCACCCCTGGTAAGAGGGAGCAGCCAAATCCCTGGCACTCCCCCTCCGCTGCGTGGGGTTGGACTCCTGTCTTCCCTCAATACCCTGCATCAAAACCTTATTTATTCCTTCTTTCTCCACCAGGAACCATCAACCCCGGTGTGGTGACGATGATGGGGACATAGAGCCAGGGGCCGGCCAACACTTACCTCTGAGACAGCATCACCTTTGCCACCTTGCCCCTATAGAAGCTAAGGGTATAGACAACCTTGCACTGTAATATTTCATGCTTTTAACTCCCAAGCAAACCCTGAGGAGAGGGTTTTGCTGCATGACCTATCAATATGGTGCTAAACTGTTTGTGGACTGAGTGCTACATGTGCCCAGGTTATATTGTATAGCTTCAACATTGCCAAATATTTACCTAAGTGCATATTGTTATTGTCTCTCAACATGTCTCTAAATTAGCCTTTTTTCCCCCCAATTCTGGCTGTCTGCCTATCTAAGGCACCATAAAAATGAGTTTAAAAAATCATAATAATTTCACTGCAACTCGTTACCTGCTTGCTTTTATCCTTCTCATTACTGAGCGTAACTTTACAGGGGAATCCTTTGTGTAAGAGAGTGGCTGATTCTGATAAACAAGTGGTTTTATTTTCACTCTTCCTCTTTTAAAAATTTTTTTTCTTCTCCTTTTGCTGGATTTGATCTCAGACTAGATCTCTTGTATGCATTTGTACCACATGTGGCCAACCAAACTAGCAAGGAAAAGGAGGCAAAGTTTCCAAATGCAAATGCACTGCTGGGACCAAGGCCTCAGTTAACAAATCTTTAAATTGTGGTGTAGGATGTCTCTGGCATTCTTCTGATGTTGTATGTTTTATAAAATACAAAGCAAAGCAGTCTGGGGAGGGGGAGCAGTGGGAGGGAGGGAGGGAGGTTTTATTTTTATTGTAGATTCTGTGTCAGGAAGTCTATACAAAGAACTTTTAAATAAAGTCTAATGGAGGTTTTGAGAAACTTGTGGGTTTGTCTGGTTGAATCCAGTGTGGGTATCAATGAAATAATTTTCCAGGGTCTGCAAAGCAATTATTTGGGCGGGGGTGGGGAATCCCACTGCGCCTCAAAGGGAGGATAGATGTAGTAAGGGTATTCAGTGGGACAGCACTGAGAGGCTGCTGGCAACCTGGAGATTTCCAGCTTGGAAAAAAGGTGGAAACAGAGATGTCTTGGTTGTGAAATCTCCACCCTGAAGGAATTTAAACTGAGCTGGACATGGCCTGAGCCAGTCCTGGGTGTCCCTGTGTGACTCAACGACCCCATAAGTATTTTCATTTATCTCCTTTGCTTTCCACAGCGATGATTTTTACCCTTCCTCTCCTTCTCTGAGCTCACCCAAGGAAGATAAAATTCCCAGAAACAATGCACATTTCCCTGCCACTTCAAAAATTCCCCCTGAAAGCAGAAAGCACATGAAAGTGGCCATCCCAGGGCACAGGGCAGGCTCTGGGCTGTGGGGCTGACATGCTCAGTTTCCCTGAGCCTCTGATGCTGTTCACAGGCAGGGCTTGATAACGCTTCCCATGGCCTGCTGGAGGTGCCTGGAAGGAAAAAGGGAGCCCTGCAGGCACATGCCATGGAGAGGGCAGCTGGAACACCAAAACCAGGGCACTGGTGAGGGAGAGCTGGGAGAGGGCACTGACTTCTGGAGAACTGGGTCTGACTGGTTAAATCTTGGAAAGGAGACCCTTGCAATTCAGGGCTTATCCAGGCGTTCTTCCATGGGTCAGGGTGGGGCTGTCATGAGGAGAAGGCCCCCTGGTGCTGTCCTGCTGCTTTTTGAAGCACTTCAGGCAGGTCCCCATGGGCCACGACAGGAGATATTCCATATGTGTTGCACACACAACAAGGATGCCTTTGGAGGCTTCTCCCAGGAGGATTTACCCTTCACCACACCGTTTGCAAGACTGAGTTACTGAGTTACATACGATCCATGGGGTTCCAAGGGTGCAAGAAGAGCTCACAGGGCTGCTCTGGGCTTTGTCCTCGTGGGGATTTACAGTTCAGGCATCTCATTCTTGGCACGAGGAGCAGCCCAGATCCCAAAACTTCCTGTCAGCACTGAGCCACTTACGTGGTGACAGGGGACAGCTCGGCTGGGGATGAGCCAAGCCGTGGCAGCTGCGTCGTTTATTTGGCACCTTCCCCGAGCACACCACAAGGGCTTCGCTAGAAAAAGAGGGGAACAGGTAAAGTTTGTTTGTTTGTTTGTTAATTATTGTAACTCGCAGTGGCTCCGAGGGACTCAGGAGCCTGCGCTGCACCTCACCGTGCACCGGGCATAGCGAAGCCCCCTCACTTTCTGCTCTCACGGGGTTTAAAGCTGCACTTAGGTTTAAGTGATCCTTCCCTCCGTTCTCCTGGCGCTCTGCAGCACGGGAGAGGTTTTCCCAAGGCCTGCGCCGCCTCCGTTTCCCGGGGAAGTTGCTTTCCATGGCCCGTGCAGCCCGGCAGGATGCCAGGCCGCAGTCCGGGGGGAGAAGGAAGATCGGGAAGGGGAAGAGGCCCCTCATCCCCTCCCATCCCCGGGGCGTTGCAGGCGCCTCCCGAGCCTTTTAAGGAAGCGCGTTACACCCCGGGCCCCCGGCCAGCGGCCACGAGGGGCTGCACATGGAAGTCATCTGCAGCTGGGAGCGCGTTTGCCAGCGTGGCTGCGGGACCAGATCGAGAGTAAAAATAGCCCAGCCTGGCCCGAGCCACGCTCCGCTCCCGGCTGCCGGTGGGGAGCCCCGACATCCACGCCCTGCTGCTTTTGGGGTGGCCTCAGACCCCCCTTTAAGCAGGATTTCTTTTGTAGACGTCACCTCCTTCATCAAAAATGCCCCTGGGCTTGCTTCTAAAGGTCAGTCTTACACCTCTGCCCCGGAGGGGACAGCCACGCCATAAAAGCCGGACTCCAGCCTAGAATTTCCCTTCAGGCTGAGGGCACGTTGTGAGATGAAAGAGTGTCACTGGAATTGCTCTAAATCTCTGGAGTTTTCCAAGATTGGGTCAGGGAAACCTTCACAGGGCTGGTGTAGGTTGAGGTGACCCTGCCTCGGGGACCTGCATCAAGTCCAGGTGAGCCTTGAATGTAATGCTGTGTCTTCAAATCCGAGTGCTAATTCTGTCCGAAGGAAAGAACCACAGAATGGTCTGGGTTAGGAGGGAATTTTAAAGCTCATCTTGTTCCACCCTCTGCCATGGGCAGAGACACCTTACACTAGCCCAGGTTGCTCCAAGCCCTGTCCAACCTGGCCTTGGGCACTTCCAGGGATCCAGGGGCAGCCACAGCTTCTCTGGGCACCCTGTGCCAGGGCCTCAGCAACTGCACAGGGAAGAATTCCTTCCCAATATCCAATCTAAACCCTCAGTTTGAATTCATCCCCCCTTGTCCTGTCACTACATCTTTGTTGTACTGTCCCTTCAGGTCCTGAAGGGAGATGGGTGAGGTACAATCAGCAGAGCCACCAGCCCCTATTTTACCAGGAAATTTCCTCATAGAGCATTTCCCCATCAGGCTGCCCAGAAGAAGCCACAAAATCTTGCACTCCCTCCTACACCCACAGTTCATTCTTAAAGAGTGATAGTGGACAGTTCCTGGGACAAACTATTAAAAATAGTCACTGTCAAATATCACTTTTTCCAGTTGAAATCCAGAGGGGTTTGGATGACTCTGCTGCCCTTGGAGACCAGAAAGCTATGAGCCTGCTGGTGAGAACTCCAGGGTTCAACCCTAGAGCACATAACCACTTATGGTACCAGTGGTCATAAAAGTGAAGAGCAAGATGTGTCCTAGAGTTCAACCTTGAAGCCAGACTCTTAAATTTAGGACAGCATCAGCATTTAATGTTTGGTTAGGTTTCCTCAATGCTGCAGCTTTGCATTTAATCACAGCCTTCTAGGAAGACCTTTACAAGGAGAGGCAAAGTGGCTCTGACACATTTTATTAGCCAGTATTAAATTTATTACATCACTAAAAGAAGCCAGTCTAGAAGTCTATAGATGCTCAGATGTACCTGCCCAGATCCCTCCTGGGTTTTCCAGCAATGTCCTACATGGCCAGTGTTGACATTGCAAGGTCAGGAGTTCAAGGAAAACGACGTCTTCCATGCTGGGCATTCCTGGAAATTATGACTGTATCAACGTGCCTGAGCAGAGATGCAGATAAACCTGGAGCAGCTGAGCCTGCAGCAAAGGATCTTTGGGTAACTGGGACAGAAGCGTGGGCATTTCCTTGGCCAGGGGTCTGCTGCTTTTGGGATGGAAATACTGCAACTCCCAACCCTAAAATCATTGTAGTAAGATGGAGATGATCAGGTAAAAGAAGGGGATTTGGAAGATCCTGGATTTTCTAGGTGCTCCATTGCTTTCTGCCTATGTTTTGCAGCCCCATAAGTGTTTTGGGGGCAGAATAGTTAGAATGTCCTGGGGAGCAGCACCTGGCAGGGAGCTTGGAGCTCACTGCAAGCAAGTTGGCTTCCTGTGAGCCGAGCTGAGCATCCTGAGTGGTTTTAAATCCCAAAACTTTAATCCATAATAACTTAACTTCTCAGATCTTGCCCAGAGGCTGGGGATCATTCAAAATGGCAGCAGGCAGCTGCCGGGAAGCACAGCCTTCCCTAAAGCAAACCCCATGGCTCAGTGGTACGTGGCAGGATACACAGCCCCAGCGAGAGCCAGGAGTGCGCTCCAGCTGCGGGATGATTTATGGACAGCAGGAGCATGGCTTTTTTTGGTTTTTGGTGGGTTTTTTTGGCTTTTTTTTTTTTTTTGGGGGGGGGGTTGTTTGTTTGTTTGGTTTTGGTTTTTTTTTGTTGGTTTTTTTTGGGTTTTTTTGTGCGTTTTTTGGGGGGAGGGGGTTGGTTTTTTTTTTGGTTAAACAGAGCAGATCCGAACCCGAAGTGTAACCTTTATCTCCATTGCTGCGGAGAGAGACGGGGGAGCAGACAGGGGGGAGGGAAAGACGTTTGAGTTTCCATGAGTGGCCGCTCCGCAGCCTTCCAAAGCCAGCTCACGAAGAAAAATGAGCCCCAGCAGCCAAGAAACTTCGCTGTGCTCAACCCCGTGTTTTGTTTCTCCCTCCGTTGTCGCGGCGACCGCGCCGAAATAAAAGCGCGGCCGGCTGCTATGAGCTCACCGTGCTGCTCCGTAAAACCTGATATTATAAAGATATAACCCAGGCAGGGGGTTGAGGATGAGCCTTGTGCTCTGCTCCCGGGGACTGGGAAGGGCAGGAGGTTCAGACACCCGTATTTTGAGGTTTTTCCCACCCAGGCAGCAAGATGCAAGGGGGAGGGATGTTGGAAAGTGATGGGTGTTGTCTGGAGATCCCAGGGCCACCTGTGAGGAACAGGATCTGCAGAGGGAAAACCACAAAATGGGGAGTTCTATGTCCAGCTCTGGGGTCCTCAGACAGGAAGGACATGGAGCTGTTGGAGCCAGTCCAGAAGAGGGCCATGGAGATTATCAGAGGGATGGAGCAGCTCTGCTGTGAGGAAAGGCTGAATGAATTTGGATTGTTCAGCCTGGAGAAGGCTTTGAGGCAACCTTATTGTGGCCATCCAGTACCTGAAGGGAGCCTACAGGAAACACAGAGAGAAACTTTTTTTAAGGGTCTAGCATGACAGGACAAGGGGGAATGGCTTCAAATTGAAATGAATGAGTTCAAAATGAAAGAGATTAGATGTACATTAGATATTAGGAAGGAATTCTTCCCTGTGAGGTGGGCAGGTCCTGGCACAGGATGTCCAGAGAAGCTGTGGCTGCCCCTGGATCCCTGAAAGTGTCCAAGGCCAGGTTGGACAGGGCTTGGAGCAACCTGGGCAAGTGGAAAGTGTCCCTGCCCATGGCAGGGCTTGGAACAAAGATGTTCTTTAAGGTCCCTTCCAACCTGAACCATTCTATGATTCTCTGATTTTCAAACTCATAGTTCCATGCCTTGCAGCCAGGGAAACACTCTAGGAATAACATCCAGCTCTTACTCACCAAAAATTAGCTTTCAAACCTGGGATGAAAGCACCCCAATGTGCTGCTGGGGATCTCCTCTGAGATGGGAGTGTCCTAGTGGGCAAAGGCCAAATAAGCCATTGCTCCTGAAAAAAGGCGGAAATTATTTAAGTGTCTGAGAGTTAATATATATATATATATTATATTTATGCCTTACAAATGGCCTCTGCAAGAGCATGGTCAATGAACTGAAGCGGAACTGAAAGGCCTGAAGAAAAAAAAAAAAAGAGGTTGTTAGGGACAGAATCAGTAGTTTGTTATTTGTAAAATATTCCTCTGGCTTTCCAGCAGTGATTAATTCAGCAGATGGGGAGGTTGCGTTGGAGGTTAATGAAAAAAAAAAGAGCATTGCATTAGATTGACTGGAATATTGCAGAGGCCATGACACAGCCTTTGGAAATAAGTGGAGCACTGTGGCTGCTGCTCTGTAGTGTTTGGATTCCAGGCTCCCCTGCTGCTTCCCTGCTCCAGCCCTTAGAACATCCCTTCATTTACTGATGGTAAATCTTGGGTGACAGCATTACCACTCACTGTCCAGCAGCTGAAAGCCTAAACTAATGCCATTTGGAAAGGCAAGCCAATGTGCTCACTCACTGCTCACATATTTATCCCTGGAATTCTGGTGATTTCGGGGGCAAGAATGGTTCTCTAAGTAAAAAGGGTTAAAAGAGGAGTTTTGCAGTAGGAGGATTACATACAGTGATCCTGACCTTTCCCACAGCTCTACAGATCTCATGACATTGCATTTTGCCACAGTTAATTTATTTTTTTTTAAAGCTGCTAAAAATGAGAAATAATTTTGAAAAATCCAAAATCCTGCCCTGGGTGCTGGGTCCCTGCACGGCTTGCTGGGTGAAACGTCCAGATCTGTGGATTCCCAGTGTCTGAAGTTATGAAGGGGTGGATTTTGGATTAAACTCCTGACACACAGCAAAAAGTTGGAGATCCAGCAGCTTTTTCCAAAAGAATCACTCAAAATCCCCACCTGCATCGTAATTCTCCTTCTTTTCTCTGTGCTGTCTTCCGTCCTTTTTCCTTGGCCTTATAAAGCAGCTCAGCTCTGCAATGGATGCAGGTGGACCCAGAATGTCAGGGGCATTATATTTAATGCTGTTTCTCCCTCAGGATGGATTATGGAATGCTGTTTCTCCCCCAGAATGGAAACAGCCATGGGAGAAAGGCAGAAGGGAACCCCTAGAGCAGCCCGGAAGCTGCACCCCCTCTTCCTACCTTCAAAGCCTGCAGGTTGTAGGTGTTAATCTGGGATCAAAAACAGCAAGTTGGGCAATGGGAAAGCTACAAATGGAAATGTTACCGTGAAAAACCACAGTGGACAAGCCCCTGGCAGTCTGAGAACAGCCACAGCTTGTCACACAGGGGTAAGACACAGACTAAGCAAGGAGAATTAGAATTTTCTTCTCATTGTGGGACTATTTCTTGAAGTTGGCCAAGTCAGAGCATCCTCCCAATGCAGCCCAAAGAGCCCCTTTTTGCCCCCTTTCCAGCAAGACAGGGCAGGTGAGCCAGGTTTAACACCCAAGTGTAAAGGCCTTGTTAAGTGCTAGAAAAATACCGACAGCTTGGAAGAGCTTAACAAGATCTGAAGTGTTTGGGATGAAAGCCAGCTCCATCCTGGAAGTGGGAGCTGAGGAAGGAAGCCAGGTGTGCTGGCTGTGCAGGGCATGGGTCTGCAGGGATGGGCTTAATCTCAGATTAAACATCCTGATGAGGAGATTGAGGTCAGACCTCACTGAGGGCTGCAGCTCCTCCCCTGGGGCAGCTCCAATCTCTGCTCCCTGTGACAGGGACAGGACCCAGGGAATGGCTGGAGCTGGGCCAGGGCAGGGTCAGGCTGGAGATCAGGGAAAGGTTCTTCCCCCAGAGGGTGCTGGGCACTGCCCAGACTCCCCAGGGAATGGGCATGGCACCAAGACTGCCAGAGCTCCAAGTGCATTTGGACAACGCTGCCAGGGATGCACAGGGTGGGGTTGTTGGGGTGTCTGTGCAGGACCAGGGCTTGGACTGGATGATCTTTGTGTGTTTTTTCAACTCTGGATATTCTGTGATTGGATGATTCTGACTTGAGGGTTACCTGCCAATTTTAGCATTTCCCCCCCAACCTAACCAAAGCCACATCTGTCCCATTTTCCTGCCCCAGCTGCCTTGGGAAGGGGTGTGGGCATAGGGAAAGGGATGGCAACTCTTCCTAACCAGGGCTTGCAGCTCCCCATCTCTTTGGAAACCAGTAACCATCACCTGCACACCTGCACTTAACGCTCTAGAAGGTCTTCTTCTGCTTTTCCATAGATTTTTTTTAACCCCTCCATTTGACCCCTCTCCATTCAAAGCCCCCACTGTGAGCCCCCAGTCCCGACCCAGGAGTTTGGGCATTGCTGGGTTGGGAAGACTGAAAACTGCTCAACCTTTCCATCCCTCCTCTCCTGCTGCTGCAACAGGCAGCAGCTGGAATGCTGCCTCCCTTTTATAATCTTATTTTTGGGAATAAAAAGGCAGTTTTGCTTGCAGTCTGGAGCCAAGCTCCTTGTAAAAGAGCAGGCTGTACTCTGGTCAGCCCCGTGCATTGTCCCTACAGCTGTGTCCCATCCTGGGAACATCTGGTGCCGGTGGTCACGTAAGGATGGGGAGGAGAACATCCCCCTTGCACATTTCCTTTGGCAGCCTATGGCAGGGAATGCTTTTCCAAGGGGGCTGTGCTGATCCCTGGATGCCTGTGAGGCAGTGTGGGCTCAAATCTTTTCCTAGATGGATTTCCCTATGCAGGGGCAGCTCATCCTGACTCACAGGATCACAGGAGGCTTTGGGTTGGAAGGGACCTTAAAGATATCTAATTCCATTCTAATTTCCCTTGCTACATGCCCCACAACTTTGCATCCCACCAAACTCCTCCAGCCATGCCAGAGGCAGATCTGATGAGTTTTATCAGCCTCAGCAGCAGCATGGGAGAAGCCCACTGCCAAAATCCACCACCTCCCCAGGAGTTTTCATCATGCCTTTGCTCCCTTGGTATTTCCAGCAAGCAGGGAGAGCTCCAAGCCACATTTCCAAGCTCTCAACCTGCCAGAGGCACAAAGTAGCTACAAAAAGTCGGTACAGCAGCGAATGCTTGAGCCTTCCCTCAGTTCTGGGGTACCATAGTGTGAAAAACCCTTTGGCAGGTGCAGAGTGAGGGTGAGTAAAAAGGATTTATTTCTGTGGAAAATGCACCTCCTAAATGGCTGCCTCCTCCTTCCCTATGTGTCCATCCGCAGCAGAAATCTCAGGAATTTCCATGGCAGTGCTCTCAGGAAATCTCCGCATTTCCCTCAGATGTGTCTACGATGGGACATCGATTGCACAAGAAGGTCTGAGAGCTGGGGAAGGTTGAGTCTAGTAAAAAGGAGAGACAAAAATCCTGAACAATGCTGCTTGGAAAAAGCAGTCAGAAGTTTGAAGCACATCCAGACCACTGCTCTGGAAATCAGGCTGAAAAGTCTTGTGACATCAGGCTCTCTCAGGAGGTCGCTGCTATTTCCCAGCTGTAAAGGCCTGGGAATGCTGCTAGCAGCTCATGTTTGGCTTTGGAAGGGCTGGAAAAGACAATCCTGCAGTGGTCAAGCAGCAAATCATAGAATCACCAAGGGTGGAAAAAGCCATGAAAGTTAGAAAAGAATTCCAAGATCATTGAGTCCAACCTTGATCCCCACCTTGTCACCCAGCCCAGAGCACAAAGGGCCATGTCCAGGCATTCCTTGGACACCTCCAGGGATGTGGGGTCCACCACCTCCCTGGGACCCCCTTTCCAATGCCTGATCACCCTTTCCATGAAGAAATTCTTCCTGACGTCCAACCTGAACCTCCCTTAGCCCAGCTTGAGGCCCTTTCCTCTCCTCCTGTCCCTTGTTCCCTGGGGGAAGAGGGCAATCCTCCCCTGGCTCCACCCTCCTGCCAGGGATTTGCAGGCTGGCAATGAGCTTCCAATGGATTGGCAAGCTCAGAACTGGGAAGCACAAACCACAAATATTCTCCACAGGTCCTGGATCTGCCCTGAAGGTCCAACAGGCCCCTCACTTCAGTTTCACCTCCTCAGCAGAGAGCCCCAGGGGGAACTTTTGATCTCAGACACAACCGGCACCTCAGAGTTTCAAGCAGGGCATGTTTGAGGAGATAAATATTTGCATTTTTGAAATGGGCACACACTTATCCAAGGAGCATCGCTGGAAATTTACGGATGTGTTGGAAAGCCACTTGTAAATGGATTGGGATGGTCATCCCAAACGAGGCAGCACAATCCCTTTGCTTTTCCTTTGCACTCCTCCATCCAGAAGCTTGGTCTGACCCCAAGCTCAGACTGCAGCCGGCTTTTGCCTTCCCTTCAAGAGCCACAAAGAGCACTTGGATGTTGGGATCAGCCCCCACAGATCCCAAATGTGGCCAGCACTGGGGTGAGCAGCGTCTCCCTGCCTCCCACGCAGTCCTGGGATCCAGCTGGGAGCTGCATGAGCTCATGGCTGGGGTGTTGCCAGCCCAGGCAGGGAAGGGACTGAGAGGGATGGGAAGGCATCACGAGAACAAGGAGGATTGGAGAGAAAAAAAGGAAGGAAAATGAAAAAGGGAGAGAAGGAAAAAGGAAAATGCATGTGTATTTAAATAAAGTGTATAAAAGGGAAAGGGGAAAAGGAAAGAGGAAAAAAAGGAAAATGGGAAATATATGTGGGTATAAAAATAAGTAAAAGGGAAAAGAGAAAGGAAGAAGGAGAAAGGGGAAAGGGAGAAGGGAGAAGGAAGAGAAAGAAGAAAGGAAAAAGGAAAATTAAAAAGAAGGAAAAAAGAAGGAAGAGAAAAAAAAAGACAACAGGAAAAAAGAGCAAGATAAAATGGAAGAAAAATTTAAAAGACAAAAGAGAAAAATAAGTAAATACCTTGAGGCCAAATCCACATGGATCAACAGCAACTCCCAGAGGGGACAAGGAGAGGGATGGGGACCAGGGCAGGTAAAAACTGTTTTCTGCTGAAAACAGTTCCCTTGCTAACCCCACAAACTGGGGGAAAAATCATCTTAACTCCATGTCTTTTGAGCCCCTATGAATGCTTTGAGCCCTGTGTGTACTGAACACATGGATGAGCAGGGAAATCTCTTTGCAAGGGACAGGAAGGGGACATTTTGGATTTCAGGGACCTCTCTGCTCACTGGTGAGGGGGCAACAGCAGCAGCGCTGGCTCAGACAAGGAGGGATGCAAGGGAATAACCCATCAGTGGAGAGCCAAGTGTTTCTAGTGACCCTGCATGGCTGGGCTTCCCTCTGGGCTGGTTAAGACAGGGGATGATTTGTGGCCATGAATCCCTGCGGGAGAGTTGGAAGAGGTCCCTTGTTGATGTTACGGCTGCTGTCCCTGCTCTGGTGGAAAGAAAAGGAGACTTTTGTCAACAGCCCCAACAAGTTTAATCCTCCTGAGATCATCATCGTCTGCTCTGGTTCCTGCACACTTGGGATGGCATCACGGAGCAGGATCCCAGGGGAAAGCTGATGGGGCAGCCCATCCTCTACCTCTCCACATCACAGCCAGGCCATCCAGGGAAAAACATCATTACATTTTCCAGAAAAATTTCCCAAATTTGGCAGAAATGTGATTTTTGTGGGCTCAACTACCAAAACTCCACCTACCCTACCTTGGTACTCCAGCAGTCCACACCCCACCTCAGGATAAACCTCAAACTTCCTCTGGGAATTGGGAAAACACCAGCAAGACAGGATTTCATCTGTACTCTCCCTGTGGGAGCCAACTCAGAGGACAGCCATGGAGAGGGATTGTACACCCAGAGCCAGCAAACAAAGCTGGTGATGCCAACACAGGGGTACTGAGAAGAAGCCAACCCTTGTGTCGCTACAGCCCAGCTGCACTGTGATTTTTCTGGAATGATTTTATTAGTGAGGCAAGGTGGAAAAGAAGATCTTTCTCCCAGCCCTGCTAATACCTTGAAAAATGTGTGAGGAGTGAGGCTGAAGCATGTTTGGAGCCATCTGCCATGAGAGTGGGAATGAGACATGTGCTGTGGGGAGCTTGGTGTGGAGTAGGGGGCTGCTTCTCCATGGATCCCCTGCAGGCTTTTTGATCCTGAAGTGTGAGACTGGCACCGCAATGGGGCTTTTCCATCCTTCCTCCTTTGACTTTGCAGCTTTCTCCCTGTGCCTTTTTAACTCACAGTGTTCCCACACTATCCCAATCCTTAACCAGGCTGCTAAATGAGCTTTGATTCCCTTGCAGTCCTACCAACGTGGCTAATCATCAGGAAACAAGGCAGTAACTCCTCCAGCACTCCGAGCCCTTGGCTCTGCTGTTTTCCAGAAATACAGGGGTTGGTACCAGCTGATCCAAGGCAGAAATTTGAGTTATTTCCTCCAATTAGTATCTTTTTCCTTTACTTCACTGACACAATTTTCTGCAGAGAGCTTTTCTGCAGCATGTGGTGTCTCATGTTTTACAGGGGCAGCCAAACACCTTCTTGAAACAGCCCAAGCTGGGCTTAAAGAAACTCAGCACTTTCTAGTAATACTTAATCTAATAATACCTTAATATGGGAAAAACCTCAGGCTTTAATTTGACTTTGCACCCTCTGATTCCCTGGTGCCTTTACCACAGGAGAAAACTGCTTGTCCAGAATTCCTCCTCCATCTCCCAGCGGCACAGGGCTGGCTCAAAGCGTGTCCTCAAAAGCTTTGCTCTTTGGCTGCTTTCCCTGTCATTTTTCAGATGAAACAATATTTTGCAGCAAATCAAAGCCAGGCGTGACAGCCCGACTTTCCTGGCAGCTACTTGGGGCGTGAAGCTGGCAGGTAACTGCACACTCTGCTGCTGGGCTGTGCTGGATGAAACACCACTGTCCCACTTCTGATCCCACCCAGAGCTGAAAACTGGGATCAGCCGTCCCCTAGCAGACAGGAAAAAACAAGTTTTTCCATGAAACAGCTTTAAAGCAAGCAAATCAGTGGAAGTCTGACTGCCACGCTTCTCAGGGGGGCACAAAGATTCCCAAACTATGAGGAGACAGGGGAGATGCCGAGCTGGCAGCAAGATTTCTCAGTTCCTTCCCCATCGTGGCCACAGATAAAAATCAGGCAATCCCCAGGGATATGTTACCAAGGCCAGACTGATGGGTGAAGGAGCCAAACATGCTGCACTGGGGGATGGCATGGCTTGGAAACTGTCACTGTAGGTCTAAACGTCACCTTGATACAGACCTCTCTCCCACCTATGCAAAAGATCCTGTTTCACACCACTGCAAAACTGAGTTTGCATTCTCTGGTGGCTGGAACAGACTGATTCAGCTCAGCTTTAATGTTGCCAGGTGTGTAACAGCACAACAGTCCTGCAAAGGTCTTTAAAATGCATTAATTTAAATCTCATTAATTTAAAATCTCATTAAATTAAAATCCTGATCCTGCCCAGAGCCATGTGGGTGCTGCTCAGTTCCACATTCACTGGGCACTAACCAAAGCAGGGCTGCCAAATGTTGCTGAAACACACCAGCTTTGCCCCAAAATCCTGTGTGAGAGCCAAAGTCTCTCTCCTGACTCCTTATCATCCTGCTTTCCCATAAATTCAGCAGCTGCCCCTTCACTTCCACTATCATCAAACAGCAGCAAGGATCAGAAGGAATTTATTTCCATGGGAGCCTGATCCTATTCTGGCAATCACCAGGGTAAAAAAAGAAAGACCCCAGGGAGGTGTGATGGTCACTCAGTGACTAAAGGTGCTTCACCATCCAGTGCAGAGCAGCAATGCCACATCCTTGCTTTAGAGCACCACTTCCTTCTGTAAAAGCTGCTTTTATAGCACTTGATGGCCCAACTGCTTTTCTCACGTATTTTTCTGCTGAGATTATGTTATTGAGTGGTTTATTTGCATGGCACAAAATGCTCACACAAAGTAAAACAAAACAACGCAAGCCAAAACTAATTTTTCTATTTCTGTATTTACTCTTTGGCCACATGCTTCCAAAATAACAGTTTTGGACACCTTGGGTGGGGACTGTTTGCTGTTACAGATTCGTGCAGCCCCGAGTGCACACAAGGATATCCTGCCCCGTGGCTGGCAGGGCCACAGGACCAACAAATCTCTGCCATCAAGGAGGAGAAGATGGCACAGCTTGATCATGGTGAGGGACACAACTCCTTCAAATGAAGGGCAGCTGGGTGGATTCCAAAAGGGATTCCAAAAGGGAAACCCAGGGGGTGGGAGATGGATGGTGAGAGGCACAGATGGTGCTGCTGATGGTGCAGTGACCATGCAAAGCATGGCAAGAAACCTTCCCCCAGTTCAGCCTCCTCATCTAAGGGATTGGCAGCAGGCAGAAAGCTGTCCAGGGAGCGGGGTGACATGGATTTTCTGGGTCCCCATTTGGGACCACATTACTAAACTAAGAGGAGGTGATGCTTGGCCTTTTTCTGGCTGGTTTTGCCTTTTCTTTCAGCACATTCCAGAGCTTTCTGCAGTGTTTGCTGTGGCCTGAGCTGAGTGCAGCTGGAGCCAAGTCACTGGAAGATGCAGAGGTGCGACTTGGTTTAAGATGAAAGTGCAGGGTGGTGTTTTTAGAAGCCTTCCATTGTTTTTTAGGAAAACATGGACAAAAGGCAGGTCCTGGGCCAGCATCAGGGGATACTGGCACATTCCTCCAGCCACTCCCAAAGGTCTCTGGAAGAGCTCAGGGGAACTCAGCCCCAGGAAGGCCAGCATCTTACAAGCAAGGTCGTGTTGTTGCAATGCCTTGGCATTCCCCAGCATCACCAGGGAAAAGGGACAGAGATATTTCTAATAAGCACTCAGTGCAGGTTTTTAGAGCAGGGACTCTAGAGAGTCACTAAGCAATGCAGAAGTGAGGTACCTACTTTGTAATGCCCATGACTTCACTGTCAATGCCAGCCTTTTGTTAATTTCCTCTTAATTTTCTTAATTTTCAAGTTGCTGCTAAAGTCTCTCAAGCCTGCACTGTGCCAGATACCCAGCTGGGAGATCTTGGACCAGCAGTTTCCATTGGATCCAGTTTTTTTCCCTTTGCATTTACCCTTTGCTCTTGCTGCTACTTCTGACCAGTACTGGGAAGGGCTGGATGGTTTTTGTCCCCTGAATTTTGCCTGAGGTTGCTCATTTTCATCCAATGTGCTAAAACCCCTCCTATTCCATATGAGAGGCCTCAGCATTTCCTTCAGCCCCTGAACCTCTCACATGATTGCACTGGCACAGAAATCAGGAAAGTTTAGTCATGGCCTCTGTCCATCCTGTGCCAAGGAGGACAGAAATGAAAACAACCCCATTCAAAGCCCATTGAGGGACTGAATCCCAGCCCAGGGCTAACGAGCTATGGACACAATTAGCCCAGGAATCCCATTAGCCCCACAGCCACCCTTTCAGTTAAATAAAAGGAACCCCCAATTCAAAAAACCTGAAGTTTTAGGCCAGTGATCAAATCAGAAAACCCAACAAGTTGAGGACTTTTAAATGAAGTTCATGTTGTTATTTCCCAGTTTTCCCAATTTTTGTGAGTTCTGCCTCAAGGAAATGGCAATGATCCTCCCTCCCTGCAGCAACTGATGCTGGGGAATCTCATCTCCCTCTGGTCTCCTGCTCCAGCCTTGCCACTGCCCCTCAGGAAGCTGTGCTTCCATCTCTGCCTCAGCTCTTACAAAATAAAATAAGTCAAATATCGGGAAAATCCTAATACTGCCTTAAAAGTAGGAGTTTTAAAGAAAAATTGATGCCATCTCTGTTCTGTTTATTCCTGTGGGCGTTAGGGGTTTCATGCTGAAACTCACCTGTGAATCCTTCCCCAGGAGGGCTGGAAACTCCCCCCAAGCTGGGATCTCAGGGCAGATCCCAGAGCTCTCTGTGAAAAGCGGGCAGCTCCACAACCCGTGACTGCTGTGGCTTTTGCTCTCATTTTTCTTATTTCTAAAAGAAGAAACAGAGCAAAAGAAAAACCAGTTAAATCCTTTCCTTGGTTTTGAAGCAGAAATTCCTGCTTTGTCTGTTGACACCACCTGAACTAGTCACTGCTGAAGGAGGGCTGAAATGAAATCTTGCCATGGAGCAAGGGCAGGTGAAGTCAGGTTTTCCAACACCTTCCCCACCCTTCCAGCTCCATGCCCAGGTCATTGTGCTGGAAGGCAAGGCTGCAAATATACACAGCGTGAACAGCTGTGAAATGGATGCAATTTACATCAATTCTGTAAAAAGCCCCTGCTTTTTGAATGCCTTTGAAGGTTTTGAGAAGCTCCAGTGAGCCAGACTGCAGGAGATGTAAGAAGTGGGTGAGAGCTTGGGGGACTAACATGGATAAAATGCCAAGCTGAGCTAGGCGGCAGGGGCAAGCCGTGAAACTCCACATGATAAATCAGAAAAGAGAGGAGTTTTGCTCCAACAAGAGATTCACAGAGACCATCAAGGATCTTTCAGGAAGGAAATGAGTGAGAGGGAAAATTCTGGAGTGATAAGTGGGCAAGTCATGATCGGAGAGAACAAATTAATGTGGGGAGAAGTTCACTGCAAAATAAGAGCTTGCATTTGTCAAAATGATGGGGAAACTCATATGGAAGAAGAAGCAATCCAAATCCCTAGCCCTTAAATGGATAAAAAGGCTGGGATACATTGGAAGCAACATCAGGACACACTGTCCACAAGCTCTGGCAAGGCAGAGACCACAGGATTGATGAGCTGTGGGCAAGACACTCTGCTCCTTCAAGGACATCTGGGAGGAACTGGTGTCCAGAGCTACTCCTAAACAAACATGCCATCTGGCTAAATAATTCCTCTGGAAAAACCTTCAGGATACAATCCAGCTGTGGCCATTTAAGGGTAAAAAAAAAAAAAAAAAAGATAAAAATTGTGGGAGCAGAACAGAAGCAGCACCTCAGGTCTCAGGAAGGTCACACTGCCCAAAGCCTTGGGACAGGGCTAAATGGTGAGCGTAGTTAAAACTAAAATCTAAATAATCCTGCAAGCCTAGAATCCCAACAGAGAGAGGCTGCATGCTCCTCTGGATGGAATGATGGCTCATTCCTGGGGTGAGGAGTCCCATGGACTCCCATGGTATATTTGAGTTTTCTCCACTGGCACCTAATAGTTGTTTCCCCCACACTGCATGGATGGACCTTGACTGCTCTCCCCTTTCAAAGAACAGTCTTTTGCTGCTCAACCATGCAGATAAACCCCAAATATAGGATTTTACAAGTTCCCATTTTAACTTGTATTAGCAACATGCCTGAAACATTCAAGCCCCAGGGAATCTAACCAGAAGAAGTTGGATCCCAGAAAACAGCAGCTTCTTTTCAAGGAAGAATACATTATTTAGGTTTAAAGTGACATCTGGGGGATTTTATAGGGTGCAAAGTGCCCTGGTACTTGTCAGATCTATGGCAAACAGTGCTGTTCTCCTTCTCTCAGGCACTGTGGGGGCAAGGGACACTCTGCAGTCACAGCCACCCCCTTGCTGCTCTTGCCCCCAGTCCACATCCAGGAGCAGCATATGGGGATATTCCCATGTTAGGAAGTGAGCTGTTACTTCACTTCTTCTGGCCAACACTGGTTTGTGCAATTTGACACCGATGAGGGACAGAGCCCTTGCACAACACACTCCACTGTCTCCAGCACTTTCAATTTTCAGCAGATCTTCCTGTCCCTTTGTGCTCAGTGATGGTTGCTTAGAGTACTTAGAAAGGCAAGGTGCCAGGACTGACTCTAGTGGAAAGCGAACCTGTTCAGGGCTTGGAACAAGAGATTTTTAAGGTCCCTTCCAACCCAAATGACTCTGTGATTCTATAATTTCAGAACCATCCTCTGAAAAAAATATCATGGGGATGTAAAATACTGCTTTGAAACATTTCCTGACTGGTAAAGGACGTGGCTTTGATCTGGGCTGCATTACAAACCAACCCTGTGGGGCAACGGAGCAATCCTTCCTAACTGGATTCCTCCAACTTCCTAACTCTGGATGAGCTGGGCTGTCCCAAGGCCACCCACCAGCCCTTGCCTCCAAAGAGGCACCTCTGAAGAGTGGCAGCAAAGGACATGTGGTGTGGTGGGACCATCAGAGATGTGCTGCTCTCCTTCCCCTCAACATGGAAGGAAAATTGCTTCCCTCACCCAAAATATTCTGGCAGCGGATGTGGCTTCCAGGGCACCAGGACCACAGAGCTTGGGAAGAATTGTCCATCACTTAACAAACTGCCCATAATGAGTTCCAGAGAGCACATGCTCAGCCCCAGGCATACCAGGAGGGAGGGATAAAGGGCTGGAAGCTCTGGGATCAGGCTGTTTGGAGGTAGGACATCCACAGTGGGCCTGCAATACGCCCAGGGCAGGCACTTTGATCTCTCTGTGAATGCATTAATGTGCAGAGCAGAAATATCTGGTGGTCAGCTGGGACAACATACAGCACAGCTGGGGACCCTGGAGGAATCTCAGGCTTTCTGAACTCCTCTGAACACTTCCTTCTCCCCCCCCCCACCCCGGCACCCCCCCAAATACTCAATTTGCTTTTTTCCCTAAAAAGTGTTTCTTTTCCCAGGGAGAGATATCAAGTTCACTATGTAATAACTTGTGGTGAGGGCTGTTCTTTAAGTCAGTGGGGATGTGCAGTCAGAGAAATATGAAAAACCCTGCAAAAATTACCTTTAATAAAATCAGCCTCCTCTCACTCAGCACAAAGAACTGATCTTTAAATGCAAACTTTGCCTTCAGATACATTAACCCCAAATTTGCAAACATCATTGGTATGCACCCAGATAATTGTGCCTGGCTTAAAAAAAGAAGTTTTTGAGTTGCTAGCCCTCTGTTTACTGCACTACTGAAGAAATTGTTCCCTGTGAGGGTGCTGAGGCCCTGACACAGGGTGCCCAGAGCAGCTGTGGCTGCCCCATCCCTGGCAGTGTCCAAGGCCAGGTTAGACAGGGTTTGGAGCAGCCTGGGATAGTGGAAGGTGTCCCTGCCCATGGAAGGGGGTGGAATGAGATGAGCTTTGGAGTCTCTTCCAACGCAAACCATCTATAATTTTGGGATTCATCTTATGATTAAAGCACAAGTCAGCTGCCCAGGAGCTGGGCTGGCCATTACCAACCTGAAAAGAGAAATTAAGATACTACAGAGTTCTTCAAAGATCTTCGAAGTTAAATGCCCATCTAAACTACATGTGCAGGACTCTGCAACTGATGGAAAGAGAAAGAAGCAGTCCCACTGGGTGAGTCAGTCTTCCCAAAGATAGGTGGAAGGAATGTATACTTGAGCCAGCCTGCCATTCCCTTGGGGAGACAAATCCCACTTTGCAATATTTTATGTTTTATCCCAACAATACAGTAATTTCCAGGAACCTTTTGCCCCCTTTTTGTTTTTTCAACATCTGCAATGTCTTTGGGAGCCTTCTGGAAGAAAGGGCCTCATATCCATGAGTCATTTGGAGGAAAGGGAAGCCCCTTGGATGTGAAGATGTGGCTGGTTCACAGGGCTGCTTGGAAATCTGGAAAAGCCATGAGCAGCTGTGGGCATGGAAATCTGTGCAGGGACTGGGAACAGTGACCAGTTAGGTCCTGAGCCAAACCAGGGCAAGATTTTTGCCCAGTGAATCTGATGAGCCAAGGGAAGAATTTGACAGGAATGTCACCAGAATGACAGCCATGGAAATTGTTGGCAAAAGGCACAGAGCCAAAGGAGTGGAAAGAAGGGAGAAAGTCTCCACAGAGTCTATCCCACGTACTCCCTTCCCATCAGCAAGTGGCTATTTAATAGGCTGGGGCTTTTCCAACCTACTCCTTTTCATCTCCTGAAGAATACCACAGGCTTCCCTTAATTCAGGCTTTCCTGAATGAGTTCAGGTTACATGGGAACATTGGGACTGAGGTTTCAGGGCACCCAGAATCTTGCACACAATACAGATTTTGCCAGGCTGAGGACCCACACTGCCTGTGCCAAGGTATTTCAGTTACACACAAGATTAGGGAGAGGGAAAAAAATTTTTTGGCTAAAGTTCTTGCATTTCTGGAGGCCTGAAAAACCTGCAAATGGCCTCTACAAGATCATTTCTGGACATTGGAAAAGGAAGTGGCAGGGAGCAGTGACTGCCCTGGGTTTGTGGCTACATGAAAATGATATTTTCCAAGAGGTGAACACATCTCTCCATCACTGCTGGTGGTCCCCACCCCGACAAGCAGCTCAAGGCTATTGAATAACAAGAGGTGGAGACACAAACCACAGAGCTGGGTGGGCCATGTGAAATGAGATTTTCAGCCATCCTTACCTCTGGCTCCTCATCCTGGGGAAAACAAGGGTGTGACAGCATCAGGAAAGGCTTCCTACACCCGGGGATCTCTGTGTGACTCCCATATAAAGTGTCTGGGGCATAAATTTTCTGCAAGATGTGGTATTTTGCATGCTGGCAACATCTCAGTGATGTATGAAGAGGAGGGTGGAAAGTCATGTAAAAGCACTGGGCCATGTGCAAAAGAAAGCAGTAGCACAGATTTCTCTATGGGGAGAAAGAAAACCCAACAAAACCCAGCAGATCTCAGAAACAGAGGTAAAGACAGCCCTGGCCAGCTGATATCCTGTGCAAACCCTTACCTCCTCCTCAGATTAAATACCTCTGGCTCCAGTCAGAAATTATGTCTGAACATAAGAAACACCAAAAAAATTCTAGGACTTAGGGTTTGGGGGTTCATTCTTTTGATGGAAAAGTCTAATAATATAATAGTTGTCCCCAGGTACATCTGGTAGTACTGGAAAGATGTAGATAGGTGTCTTTATGCAATCCACTAGCATGAATTAGTTCTTTGTGGCTCAAAAAGCAATCTCCAAAGTTAAAACTGGTGGTTTTGTCAGGATAATTTCCTCTTGGCTTTGAATGCGAGCTCCAAAGAGATGGAGAAATCTATTTACTCCTGTCACTTGAGCTCCTGTTTCTCCAGAGTTTTGTTAACAGAACCCTGCTCTGATAGATTTGCTTTGAACAGCAAATCAAAAGTGCTCTTAGTGGAGGAGTTAGAACTATATTTGGTTGCAAAGGAAACTGTTTTCCCTAGAAAGCTCAGGGAATGGTGAAAAAAAAAACAAGCTCCAAACAACACAAAGAATGGAACTGGCTTGGCCAAAACATTTGGTAGGTAACACTTGAAGAAAGCAGCCCCTGCCAAGCTGAATGTTATCATGTTATCTTAAACCAGATTATTCTAAGCCTGGGTAGCTGCAATATGGGCAAAAGCTGGAGGATGGACTGCTTTTCTCAATACATGGAAAGGGCAAGCCCTTTCCTAAGATGTTTCACTTCAGGATCTTCTTTACATGTAGCATCTAAAGGTCCTGAAAAAGGCAAGACATCACAAAGCACAAAGGCCAGTCTGAAATGTCCTCAGACTCCTGGATTTCCATGGGGCTGGGGAAGCTTGGGGAGGGTCTCCTTGGATAAAGGAACAACTGTTTAATAGCTATTATTATTTTTTAATTGCTTTTATTATTTAATTACAGCACTTTGAAAGCTGCAAATCCAAACGAACACTGCTGCAGGGTTGTCAGTCTTCAATCCCCCTCTGTAAATCTGTCCTAAAGCACTGGGAACTCCCTCTAATTCCTTACAGGGGACAGCAGGATTTCTCCAGAGCAGGCAGGGCTTGCAGTCTCCACTTCAAGCCAGACTCCACTGCACCAGATTCCTGCTTGGGTATTCCACAGATATTCCAGCCCCTACCCTCCTTTTGCAGTCAGGCTGCCCAGTCCTTGTCATTCCATCCAGTTTCACCCAGATGGAGTCAAAACTCTGCTAGCAAAGAAATCAGACTCTCCTCTGGATAAACTGGGGTAGAGGCCATGCATGTGCTGCAAAGATGCACTTCTTTACCTGAGCAGGACCAAAATAAACTGGTTTTAGCCCTTTACTACACCCAAGCTGGGCTTTAGAGTTTGGAAAAATCTTGGTAAGTTGCTAACTGTGAGCAAATTCAAAAATATGCATGTATTGTCCATCTCTCTCATCTTCAGAACGCAAGAATTTTGGATGGGCCAAAGCTGTTAAGAAATCAGTTTTATACAGAATCATGTAAATTAATTTCCTGTGATGCTACAGCTGAAGAGAGCAGAAGTTTCAAGAGAGGGAGGAAAAATTCCATTTCCTCAGGGACAGAGTGAAGTTTTAAACAGTACAGAGTGGATGCTCCTGAAAGAGATTTACAGAGCCTCTTTTTACAGAAGGCTGGGATGTGAGAAAAACATTGGCAAGACAAGAGGGAAAACACAGGTAGCACCTGCTGGACCTGCTGGGGGTCCTGATGCTGTGTGGGAGTTCTGGCACCAGTGTTAATGGTTTCACCTCCCTTTGATTCCCTCCACCACCTCTGGAAAATAGTTGCTGTCTCCATTCCCAAATTCCCCAGGTTATAATATGAGGATCAACAATATCCCTCTGGCTCTATAGGGCATCCAGCCTCAGAGTCAGTGAAATCCCCCTGAGTGAAGTCAGGTACATGTCATAACAGATATAAAATCAGTAACATTAAATTACTGCAGCTTCTTCTTGCCAGACCACTTGAATCATGAAATAGGCTTATAAAGGGACTCTCTTACTAGTGAAATAAATGCATCCTCACAAAAGGATGCAAAAAATGCATTCTGCAAAAAGACCCACACTCATGTGGGCTGGGAGGTATAATTTTTGGTCTCTGGAAAACCCCAGTGTTTTTCTATAAGATCCTAGAAAGGCAAATAAAATGAAAACTCTGGAAATTATTCCGTGAATTGCTTAAAAAAACACCCAGAAACATCAGTATAGTTTGATTTAGTAAAGGTGATTTTTTTTCTGATAGCATAAAATCTCTTCTTCTCAAAGATGTAGAAATAGTGTGATGCACTAACAGCTAAGCAATAGAGCAGACTATTAATATACTATAAAAAACACACAGTCTATAGCATACTGTAGCTAGATTTTGATAAAAGCATCTCCATCAAAAAGAAAAAAAAGGAAAAAAAAAAAGAGTAATGTTTTGACAGTGTCAAAACAAAAAATGTTCTGTCAAAGCCTAAGAAACCTACGCCAGCCTAGAAACACTCAGCTCCCTTTCCTGGCTGCAAGCAAAACATCCAGACATTTTTATCACATTGTCTCCCACTTGATTCAGATTCCTGATAGCTGATCCATGAATACTGATCCTGGGACAGATGTTGATGTGCAGTTGCAAAACTACACAAGCACATCCCAGCTCTCCTCCAAGCACCCACAGCTCCCTCCAGACCGCAAAGGATTTGTGCACAAGTGACAGCAGCACCAAGTGGCCTTGCCCCATAAAAGAGCTTCATCAAGGTTTCAGGGGGTGATTAAATCCAGGAGACCCTGGTGCTCCTTGTAGAATTTGCTTCCTTCTTGGAGACTCTTCCTAACCTCTGAAACAGCCCTCCAAGGGATAGCATGAGTATCCCAAAGCAGAGTCATTCCACTGGCCACGGCTCAGCTTTGCAGAGAGCAAATGAAATCCAAAGCAAACCCTTGAGCATTTCATGGAAAGATTCCCACTGGCTCCAGCAGGCTTTCATTTGGGCTACAGCCCAAAACACCCAAGTTCACCAGGTGGATTTGAGGGCTAACACCTCAGAGATCCTTGGCTGCAGGTGGAAGCAGTCCTAGCAAGGGGCTGGAAGGGATCCTTGCTTGGCACACCGAGGAAAAGGTGACTTAGAAAACCACATTGTTTTTGCCTTTGTCATGCAAATAGAGCTCATCTCCCTGAGAGCTGGAACAGCTGTGCATCTTCCTAAAGGCAGAAACCGCTGGAAGCCACTCCACTGGAATATTTCACAAACCCCTACACCCTGCTCTGTGTTCCTGCATATGT
The DNA here is from genome assembly GCA_013400575.1 of Peucedramus taeniatus. Classification (NCBI taxonomy): domain Eukaryota; kingdom Metazoa; phylum Chordata; class Aves; order Passeriformes; family Fringillidae; genus Peucedramus; species Peucedramus taeniatus. The sequence continues at coordinate 330,306 of WBNO01014730.1, forward strand.
GAGCATATGCTTGCCCTACACGTCCTAGGCTACACAAGTATTTTTTATTTCCTGGCGATCCTGGAAACTATTAATGACCTCAGAGCATCACAGATGGTCTTGCCCTGATTGAGGAAAAAAACCCACAAAAGCAGGAAAATTTGCAACACCTGCTCAGAGCCTTGGGGCCAGCCCTGCTCGTGAAAGCCCAGCAGTCCAGAGGGACCCAGCTGCTCTGGGGACAGTGTGGGCTGGGACAAAACCTTCAGGGAGCTCCCTCTCCGAGCAGAGACTGTCCTGTGGCTTTTTGTAAATGTGCCTGGCTAATCCATGCTGCTATCTGGCAATTCCGAGGCAAATCCTGGCTCCTTGTCCCTGGTGCTGGTCCTGAGCAGAGAGAGGAAGAGGCTCATTCCCTCATTAAAGAGGATATCATGGCAGCAGCTACAGCCAGGAGCCAGCATGCTGGGAGATGGAACTGCCTCTGTTTTAGACAGCTGACAATCCAAACAGCTGAAGAGAAAAGTACCACCCCATTTAATTGCTGGAAAATTGAGGCAGAGAGGAGTTTAAAAGGTAGGCTTAAGGTTGCATGGAAAAACTTCTGGCAGACCACGATCTGAACTTGCTGTCCTGAAAGAAACCCACATCCCATCCTATCCCATGCTATCTCTCTGACCCCCAGCACGACTCCTGCATCAGATCTGTCCTTCTCAGGGTGCCAGCAATCCTGGGGAAACAGGATTTTTGGAGAAGAACTAAAGGGTGGGGTGAGATAAGAATGACTATGAGGGAATTGGGGATTATTATTATCGTCATTGTGGTACTTCAGACTTTTTTTTGGTCTCTCTCCATTTTCAGTTTTGCAGATGGAGGAGGAACTATGGCTATCAGGACTGAAACTTCTCCCTGGCACTTTGACTGTTGCCCTGGCTCTGACCCCTTTTGGAAGCAGAGTTGGGAAGGGAGGAATCAGCAGCTGTGAGCAGCACAGCCGTGCAGCTTCCTGACCTCTCTTCCTCTCTACAATTGATACAGGATTTACAAAGCTACAGCCATCCTTGGTCCTAACTTCTGGAGCAGCTGAGCTCCTTTTCACCTCATTAAAACCCTTCTTACACAGTCAGCTCATCCAAGGATGCACCTAAAAGCAGCCAGAGGAGCCGTCAGCCCCAACATCTGACCAACCCTCCTATTTCTTATTTCAAATTTGCGACAGGAATTTCTGTTTCTCATTTCTCTTTTAAGCAGTTTCCTGGGGGCAATAACCCCTCCCTTTGGCCTCTCCCTGCCTGGGGGCAGTGGGTGCTACCACTGTCCAGATAGCTCCAGGAATTTCACAGCAGAGTTCTCCCAGACTCAGTCTTGCCAGTCAGGATTGTTGGTTCTTGGGACTGCTGTAACATTTTAAGGCCTCACCACAGAGCTCTTTTACCTCAGGGATGTCACATGGATTCAATCATCTCCCAGTAGCCACCCCCAGTTCTCCCAACAGCTGCACAGAGAGGAAAATACCCGCAGCCATGAGTCAAACAATAACAGTTCAAAACTCCCAAAGTCTAATTTTCTCTGTTCATTTGGGGCTTTTTCCCAAGTCTACTGACTGCCTGGGACTCTTCCCACTGATCTAAAAGGTCAGGGATTGGCTAAATGCCATCAGGCAGGGACTGCATCCCCACTAACTGCTGAAAAGTTATCTGGCTGTGAGGTGAGTGTCTTGCTCACCACACACCACAGGATTAATTCCTGCTCTCCCATCTCCTCCCCACCTTTCAGACCACACTGCATGACAAAATCCTCCAGCAGAACATTAAACTTCTTTGGGAGCTTGGATTAAAAAACCTTCAGGGAAGGTTTTTGTTCATAGCTTGGGGTTTTTGTTTGGTTTTGTTTGTTCTTTTCTACTTGGAAAAGCCCTCTGACAGCAATTCACCGTGATGCCTTATGGCCCACTCAGAAAGCAGCCTGAGGGCCAAGGAGCAAAAAAGATAAAAGTGGGAAGCTGGAACCAAGTGTCAGGTCCTGTGGAGTCTGGGACCTTGCACAGGGAGCCACGGGAAGGTCAGCTCTGCCTCTGGCAGTGATGGTAAAGAGCGTCCTCAGGGGAGGTGATTTCAGCTCCTGGCTCACACACGGGCCTCCTGCCTGACTTGGCCAACTCCATCTTTTCTTCCTTTATCCAGCATTTCTTCTGCTTGTCACTGTGTGCCACAAGTTTTATGGAGGAAGGGTAAAGCTAGGCATGTGCTTTCTGGGGGTTGTTGGAGCATGGCTGTGATTCCAAACAGCTGCTGGGTATGATCCCAATGTCTGCCCTGCTGGAAAACTGCAAATGCCCCTTCAGCCTAAAGAGGATCCTGGCTCTGCTTAGGTTTTTTAAAAACCAAATAATTATTACAGTGATGCCTCAGCTATTAGCGTATCATTAATCAACATATCACAAATAAAGAAGCTTTTTTTGCCATTTTGGGGCCCTCTCCAAGAAATTATTCTAATAGTTGATGACTACTTGGCCTATACTCTTATGATGTGCTTTCTTGCTGTGTGTTTTTGAATGCAGTTTTCCCCCACTCCCCTCATGAAAAATCTTGTTTTGTCAGAAAAATAAAATGTGTTTTTATTAGAAAGGAATTTATCTACATTGGGGAAGAGTTTTTTTTCAGGTCTGGAATAAATTTTCTAGTTAGAAAGGGAACACATCCCAGCACGTGCAGTGCTAACCTGGGGATTAGCAAAAATTTTGTTTTATCCATACGGTGACATTGAGCAGCACTTTAAAGAAGTCTTTCCAAACCCCACAAAGGATTGGGGTTGACTCAAATACTGGCTCTAAATGGGGGCCATTCTCTGCTCCCATTTTCATCTGTGAGAAAAACAAGCCCTTTCCAGGAATATTTCTGAGATGACTCCTATTATCATGGTACGGAAAAAATCTGTTCTGAAAGCAAGACCCCATTTGGTGTTGATTAGCCTGAATACTAACAGTGTGATCAAGGCACTATGGTGAGCCAAAGAGTGCACCCAGAGAGTAGCTCTGAGCATTCCTTCAATGGGGGAATGGCCACCATGCTGGGACTTGGGCAGCTGAAGGGTTTAGAACAGCTCTGGGGAGGAGTTCAGCTGTGTCTCCTGAGGAAAGGAGGCTCAGGGGAAACCTCCTCGCTCTAAAACAGGAGCCAGGTAGGGATTGGCAGCTTTGCCCAGGCAACAAGTGACAGGATGAGAGGAATCGGCCTCAAGCTGTGCCAGGGGAGGTTCAGGAGGAATTTCTTCATGGAAAGGGTTGTCAGGCTGTTGGGGGTTGGATCTGTTTCTTTTGTGTTTGTGGAATTTTTTCCTGGTGGTTTTGCTAGGTAACTAATTGCTGGGTACTTAACTGAAACAAAAAGGGGCGTCAGGTTGCTCCTGGGGAACAGCAGGGAACAGGACAGTTCGGTCAGAGGACACCGCTCCAAAAGGACATGGGGAGTACCAGAGGACCCTGCTTGTTTTTCTTTCCACTGGATTTTTCTCCAGAGGAAGACTGGACTCATCTCGTCACCACTGGACTTTCCTACAGGACTATTTCCACTTCACAGAACTGCATCTACTNTTGCCTGAGAGCCTCCAGTTGCAAAATTATAATAATCTGGGGGGGGTGGGGAGGGTACATTCTCTATTCAAAAGGAGATTCCAGCTTTTTGCTGGCAGGTACCTGTCTTTCAAACCAAGATACAAGCATTGAAGGGGCTGCTTGGGGATGTGATGGAGTGCCCATCCCTGGAGGTGTCCAAGGAGAGCTTGGATGTTGCACTCAGTGCTCTGGGCTGGGGACAAGGTCGGGACTGGGCACAGGTTGGACTTGATGGCCTTGGATGTATTTTCCAACCTAAATGATTCAGTGATTCCATGATTCTTTAAACTGATAGAAGGCAGGTTAAGATTTTGTATTAGGAAGAAAATTTTCTCTGTGAGGGTGCTGATACCCTGGCACAGAGTGCTCAGAGAAGCTGTGGCTGTCCCCGGATCCCTGGAAGTGTCCAAGGCCAGGTTGGACAGGGCTTGGAGCACCCTGGCATAGTGAAGGTGTCCCTGCCCATGGCAGGGGGTGTAGCAAGATGGGCTTTGAGGTCTCTCCAAACAAAAACCATTCTGGGATTCTTTCTGGGATTCTCTGGCTGCTGCTATGGTTTCCCAGAGTCAGCCTGGCCACGGCAGCTGCAGTGGAAGCAGTGGAAGGTGTATTTGGGAGGCCTTATCCCAGCAAGGATCTTGTAGACAGTGTGACCTTACACAAAGTAAATCCTTCATCTTCCTTGTTCAAAAGTGACATTGGCCTCACCCATTTTCAAGCAGTTCCCCTTCCACTTTCAGTGGAAGTTTTATCCTTCTCTTCCACTTCAGTGTTAAATGCCTCATGGTTAATTCCAGCTGGGACCTAAAAAAGAAACAGAACAATATTCACTTTTTATGCATTTTTTTCTCTGTTCCTGAGTCAGCAGGCAAAGCTTTATGAGCTGATGTTTTCCTCTCCCATCTCCCACATGCCCTGAGTCTGCAAGTATTTGCCTCAGGATTTGACACACTCAGCCCACGAGAGGTGCTTGGTCTCTTCCACTGTGCACATGATTCTGTCCAGGTCTGTACACTTTTCCCTAGAAAAGTGGAGCCAGGAATTGCATCTCAGCTGCCGACAGGAAACTGGCTCCCATCACTTTTCCAGTGCACATCCCCAGGGAGCAATTCAGGCCTCCAAAACTGATGTCAAAAACCAACAGACAGGAAGCAGAAGAGTTTCTGTTTAACAAAGAGAATGCTCCTGAGGCAGGCTGTGTTGAAGAGGAGGAGGGAAGGGCCTTTCCAAGACTGCCATGGAAAGGGAAAAGCCCTTGGTGTTAGAGCAGCCTTTTGTCTCCTTCCTTTATAGTTTCTGCAGGTTCTTTGAATAGAGATGAACATAGAGAGCTGAAGGCTCCCTGGCAACTCTGCTGCCTTCATATTTCTGTTTCCATCACCACAATCCCAAGAAAATCCAGATTTGCACCTTCTCAGCCATGTATACATTATTAACAGGGCCCTGGGGATGCACAGCTTCTGCCATAAAAGCAAATGTCAGCTAAGAGCTGTTAATTCTATTGACTAGGAGGGAGTAACAGCACTTATTTTTGTTAGCTGGCAATATCTAACTCTTTAAATTATATCAGATGGGCATGAGTCAACAACCTTGCCTCCAATAACAGGCCAGTCAGACTGCCTAAAAATAGATTTTACTTTCTCTCTTTCACATAAAGCTACACACAGCCAAGGGGTCTGCTGGGGACAGGCACACACACTTGCCTGGGGTATTGAAGTAGCTGAAATTCCCTCTAATCTCTTCCTGCCAGAGGGGCCACTAAAAATACAGGAGCCACCAAGTTGCTTTAGTTCTCAGTGTGGCTGGGTGGAGCAGGAGCAGGGAACAGCAGCCAAATTCTTCCTATCTCCTCAGTCTCAGCTGCAAAAAATAGCTCCAAAGCAGATGATAATTAAGCCCTTAATATTTCCACTTAGATTTCAAACAGGGTTATTTTTACCAGGCTGACATGGGGAGCCAGAAGCTGCACAGATTGGGAGAGGCAGCTCTGTGCTGCTGCTGACACAGCTGGAGCCTTCATATCTGGGACAGGGAGAACTTCAACAAAAGTTGGCTTTTCACTCAGACTTCAGTGGGTTTTTGCCAAGCCAGGTGATATTGAGGATACTGCTTTATTTTAATCAGCTACAGGAAAGAGCTGTATCAACTCCTTTTGAGAGGATACAACATTTTCTAGTTGGGACTCAAGAAGAGGTCCCTGGAGGAGTGGAACTGAAGTTCAGCCTTTCTCCAAGAAATAGGCTCAGTCACTCATGGCTTGTGGCCCCCTGGGCTAGCCAGCAGCAAGGAAGTGAAACAGCATTCCTCAAGCCAATGGAGAACACAACCTTAGGCAGATGAATCAACCAGGGCTGAATTCTGGTGGGAATTCTAATCAAGTAACCACTTGAAGACTTACTGTTCAACTAACAATATCATTTTATGCCTCCCTCCCTCAACACCATCTTGATCTATTTACATTACAAACATTTCAGACAAGAGCCACTCACTTCCTTTATCTGCAAGTCTCAATCTCACATTGTGTCATTGATCCCAGGTTGAAATTCCCAATCTCTTGATTAAAATAAGTAAGAGAAATATAACTTACCCAGTTTTGGTTTTTTGTTGTTGTTGGTGGTGGGTTTTTTTTGTTTGTTTGTTTGTTTTTGTTTTTGTCTTTGTTGTTGTTGGTTTTTTTTTTTGTTGTTGTTTTGTTTTTGTTTTTGTTTTTGTTTTTTTTTTTTGTTTGTTTTGTTTTTTGGTTTTTTTATTGGTTTGGTTTGGGTTTTTTTTCTGCATTCTTTTAACTCTACAGCCCAGTGACATGGATTTCAGAGCCAGGAAAAGAAAGAATTCTTCCCTTTAAGGGTGGGAAGACCTGGACACAGGTTGCCCAGAGCAGCTGTGACTGCCCCTGGATCCCTGGAAGTGTCCAAGGCCAGGCTGGACAGGGCTTGGAGCAACCTGGCATAGTGGAAGGCGACCCTGCCCATGGCAGGGGGTGGAATGAGATGGACTTTAAGGTCCCTTTCAGTATGATTGTTATTGTGATAATTTTGGGAGAAACCTGTTCCTTCTAAGACCAATGTCACTGTCTGCACTCCAGAGCAAAGGTGATTCAGAAAATGTCCTGATACCTCAAGACCAAGGCTCATTTAACTCAAGATCACACAGGGATATATCTGAAAAAAAAATCTTTTGTTCAGATTCCATCTTTTGCACAATAAACAGAGGTAGAAGCATTCAGGCAAGTTCACAAGAGGTCTCTTCTCCCACACTGTATGCTGAAATGAGCAGGGAAAATGTTATGTTCCTTTGGGGTCTCCTGTTGGGATTTCCCTTCTCGTCCTTAAAGAGAATTCAGGATGGTGAGTGCTCAAAACTTGGCTTGATCTGTGGGATTCTACAAAAATCCTATTGTTGCTCTGACCCTGGTCCCACAAAAATTGAGACTGCTCACCACTTATTTCCACAGAAGGGCAGTTCACAGGGTGAGTGCTTTGGAAAAATCCCATCCTCCATCTCACAACTGATAAAGGGTTATGAAAATCTTGTTCCCTGTTGCAGGCCATAAGAGATGAGCTCATAAGAGATGAGATGTCGGAAGAAATGTCCCACAGAACCTGGAAATTATGATAAGGAGGAGATTCAGATGATGGAATCAGGTCAGAAACTTCCTATTCCTCATTATATGTTGATGAAGCCTTGTACCACGAGGCTTCTGGGGAGTTAAGAGTAGAGGATTTTTGCAACATGCCACAGAAAAATTCCCAGTGAGCGAGCCAAGAAGAATCAATCCTTGTGTCACATACTGTATGTACTGGGGCAGGGTGACCAACTCAGCTGGGAGTTGAGTCATCCCAACCTGTAGAATGGGATCCAAAGGTTTCCCCACTTGAGTTGATAGACACATTTTTAACAACTCTCTGATTGCAAGGCAAATTTCCTTCTGTTGCAGCTCAGGGGAGGGTCATGTTGCACCATAGAATATAAATCAGTCACAGCTTAGAGCCTGTCAGATAAGGTCATATTTCTCTCCATTTGTGCTTTTTTCCTGCCCGCAGGGTGAGTTTGAAAAACGATTAAGATTTTCTACATTAGTCAGAGATTTCAGCAAGTGTCTGAGAGACCTGCTCAATGGGGAATGGGAAATCAAGCTCTCAGAGAGTTGTGTACACATTGTGCATCCAGAGTAGACATGGGCCTTCCACACAAGAAGCTGATTAATTTCTGCCTGAATGCACTGGGAAATCCCAGTAGCCACCCCAAGAAGGGGAAGCCCCATCTTGCTGGAGAGAATCTGCTCCAGCATGGAAGGAATTATAGAGCCAAGAAATCCTCAGGGAGGTGTGTTTGGCACGGACTTCCTCACTACTGTCAGCCCCTAGAGCTGAAATGAATGAGCAGAATCCACTCCTGCAATGCTCTAATGTAACATCATGCATGGAATAACAGTGCTCTGAGACACTGTGCTCCCACCTGGAACAGATATCCCACCCTGCAGTAGGATGCTGTCTTTCCTGGGATTCAGCACTGTCCCCCACACTCAGTCCTGACACTGAGCTCTGCTTGGCCCTCACTTATAAATTCAGAGACTAAGGCCAGAAAGAAGCATCACATGACCACAATCAAATATTGGTTTTAATCCAATTATCCTCCATTATGTCTCTCTTTCCATCCTATTCTATAGTCCACAAGGGGTAAGGAATGGTGAAACATAAAATGCAATGCACAGTCCAAAGTCAAACACAATACAAAAGTCAGTAGAAATGTCATCTTGTTTTACTCCCAAGCTAAAATCTTTTTTCTCCCAGAATATTATAAACCCATAATTACTTTGGAAGCTGTGGACTGACCCTGAGATCTACCAGACCATCACAGAGGTGAAGGAAACAAATACCTAAGGAGAAATCCTGAAGGAAGGAGCAGGAGACACCCTCAGGAGGAGGGAGACAGTCAGACCTCTTGGGGCACAGCCCACTCAAGAGAGCTGGAGGCTTTGACGAGGCAGCTGTTTGTTTCTTTTGAGGTCATAGCAACAGAACATCACAGACATGGCATGTGAGTAAATAATGAATTTCCAAGGAATACCTCCTTCCAAATAATATAATCAATTTCTCATCTTCATGGAAAAAAAGCCCAAACCTATACAAACCTGCCAGGCCAGAGAGACAACACTATCTTCCTCCAGCACATCTTCTGTTTTTCCAAAAGCATTTCCCAGCTGTAATTCCAAGGCGGTGAGTCCTCTCATCCCGAGACTTGAGCAGCCTATTCTTGAGAAATACAAATCACAGATAAGGAGGTGACCCAGACAGTTCTCAGAAACAGTAAAAACTCAGTGTTTGTTTGCTTTCAGCTGCTTCCTGCAGGCCGATCCCCATGGCTGCTGCTGGGAACTGATCCAACAGTTTCCAGCTCAAATAAAAGCCATTATCCCACAGCAGCTTTGCAGGTAGTTCTGGTCACCCTTACCTGCTACAGTCCAGCAATCCTCCAAGACTGGACTAAGATGAGGGAGTTTCAAGGGAATGGGAATTCTCCTCCAGTCCCTGGCTGGCTTCAGTTTCACAGAATCCCAGAATGGGTCAGGTTGGAAGGGACCACAGTGGGTCAATGGTCCAACCTCCCTGCTCCAGCAGGGTCATCCCAGGGCACAGGATTATGTCCAGATGGCTCTGGAACATTCCCAGTGAAGTGTCACCAGCTATCCTCGTGGGCTAATGGCAGAAAATGTCCTGACATGAGGAGCAACACTCCTGAATACCTGTTTGCATTCCTCCTTTCTTTTCCAGCTCCTTTTGGCCTGGCAAACAGGAAGAAATAAGTGTTATAGCTATCCCATTCTTTTTTCATGGAATCATTTCAAGTAACTTCTTGAATCACTTCAGGGACTTTTGGAAATAGCTACAGAGGGGTAAATCCCATTACAGACAAAGCTGCTGTGACCCTGCTATGTGGGAAAAGTGAAAGCCACATTAATCAGCAGCTTAATTAACCTGTGGGGAGGTAAATGATAATTAGGACAGGTCATTGATACCACATGCTGAATTACTGTCTGCTGGGGTTTAGCAGCAATAGGGACACACAGAAGGAGAATCAGGGAGATTTTTTTCATCCTGGGACAACATATCCCAAGTGGGATGCCTCAGGTTTTATTCTTTACTATTATTTATTGTTTATTCCCACTTGGTAATTAAGGAACTGACGCCAAATAAACCACGCACCAGTGATGCACTGCAGGGTCAGGCCAATGCACACAGTTTACTTTGTTTCTTTGCTCCCTGATACTTCAGAAGGCAAAAGGTCATGATACAATGTTGATTTAACGTCGCACATTGAACAGATACTGCCCTGCAGCTGATTTGTTTCATGCTCATGATGGTTGTGAATCAATTACATATTGAAAAGTGCATACAATTAATATTCACAATTAGGGATATTTCCCTAAAGCTATGCATTCTTAACTGATATTCCACAATATCAGTTTGATTCTTGCCTCCTCTTCCATCCAAATCCAATAAATACACAGTTTAGTGGAGTAAGCCTGGATGATTACATTAAAATGAGACTTCGAAAAGTTTTTGGTTGAGGATTTCCATACTGTATCCAGATGCTTCCATGACTTCATACATATGACAGAACTCATCCAGCCTCACCTCTGAATGCCCTGTCCTTAATGACATTAGAACTATGAAGAAAGCAGCATCTGAATTAAAATCTTGATTGTTCTTGGAATATAAATGGAGACTTTTTTTTTTAAGTTTCAAAACTTCACATTCTGAAAAAAAAAAAGCAGAATACACATTTCTTGGTAGATAAAAAAGTATTTTTTCTAACTAAACATTCTGATAAGAATGTGTTCAGAAAAGCCAAACATCTGCAGAAGGACATTTAATGGCTGCAGTTGCTTTGGGATACTAATTCCTTTGAGCCCATTTGTTTATCAACACAACAATTTGTCACAGGCTCTCCATCCTCACTCTTGTACTCCGATGATCTGGAAAAAACCCCTGTGTGCTATCCATGGTAATGTGTCTTTTAGTATTTAGGTATGAGAGGAAAAAAAATGACAACTTGAGTTTGCAAAAATAATTGCTGCAAGCACGAACACTCCAAGAATGATTGACTACATTGCTATCCAAGATGAAATCTTTTGTAAGGGGAAACCAGTTCATTCGTAAAGAACTTCAGAAGTCCAAGATGAAAACTACCTCTGGGTGGGGAAGAGCTCAATCAGGAACTCATTTTAAAATCTTTTCTCAAGCTGACTCCAGTCAGATGATCAGATTTATGTCTGATCTTACTCTCCCTGGGGCCAACATCTCTCTCTGCCCTGAGGCATGTGCTTAAATGCCTTGTTAAACACAAAGGAAAGCTTCCCAATGGGAAGCTGACTATTCCAGAGCATCCAGGTGTGAAAAGCTCAGCATTAACTTTGGACAACATCTACTGACTGCAGGCACTTTCTTTTCTTTTTTTTTTTTTTCTTTTTTTTTGGGGGGGTGGGGGGTGCTCAGGACCCAGCCTTATTATTTATCCCACTCTTACTCAGCATTCCCACTGTTTTTCAAGGCCAGGAAGGAGCCTGTTGGCTCTTCCTGCAGTGGTACCCAGAGGGTGGTTGGTGCCTGAGTCAGGGCTGCTTTGGGACAATAGTCCATGTGTGATTACCCACTGGAATTCAGTGGGAGACTCTAATTACACCCTTCCCTCCAGAGAAATAGGGAGCCAGAGAATCCCTGAGGAGCACAGATGCGTTACAAACTCCTCCCACAACTGCACAAGTGTAGCCAGCAAGGACACAGACCAATCAGCCCTAAAAAATAGATAGAGGGAAGCAGTTGGGCTGTAGTGCCCCGAGCACCAAAAAGCAGTTTTGCTAAAAATAGTAAGGGTCTTGTAGCAAACTCAACCAAGGCCAAAACTCTGCTTTCCTCCAGTGCTGTCACCAGCTTCTCCCAACTTATTCCAAGCTAAACAGATGAGGATTATTTTCTGTTCATGATCCAGTTTTCCCACATGAAAGAGGAGGATAACTGTCTATAACTTTTTGCTCCATGGGGGCCATGGAAGACATAGATATTATGCTCACAGATGCTCAGACTGACCCTCATCCAAGGGTTACCACAGTCAAAGGAGAATTTTCAGAGAATTTTATGCTTTTAGTCTAAAAACACGGGAAAAAGAAATTGGCATCAGCAGAGACACATTGATGTAGCTTGATGTCACAGAAGAGACATCTCCCAGTGATCAAACTTGTTCAATATTCTAAACAAATTTGAAATGTGTTTAGTCTGTAAGTGATTATTTTGCTTATTCTGATGTGTTTGATATTTAACTGCACACTGCATATACGGCTAGGTGGCCCAGATCCAACGCAGGAAGAGAGATCACAGCACCACAACCAAAAGTGCATTACACAGGACTGAATAATACAGATACACCATCATTAGAATCCCACAATTTAAACTGTGGAGCCAATGTTTTATGGTGGCTGGGACAAACATGATACATGTTCTCCATTTTCAAATCCTGCAGTGTTTCAGGATACATGGGAAAGCAGATGTTTTTAATAGCCTGAATCCTAAATAAGCTTACTCTTCCAAAGCAACTTCATGCAGGCAGGAGAGAGACACTGCTGCACAAATGGGGAAAGTGTTCCATCTGTCCTGGCTCCAGTCAAAAATGTATATTTTCACATTAAGAGAAAACAGAGATTTTCACATTAAGACTAATTTTTCCCCAAAGTGTTCACAGCCAGGTTGGACAGAGCTTGGAGCAACCTGGTCTAGTGGAAGGTGTCCCTGCCCATGACAGGGGGTGGATTGAGATGAGCTTTAAGGCCCCTTCCAAACCAGATGATTCTGGGATTCTGTGATACTGCTGTCCTTACACAGAGTAAATCCATGGATACTGCCTGGCCATGCACCCACTGTGGTGTCACCTGAGGTGGCAGAACCAGGCCCAGATGCAAGGGGAACCCACAGACCTTCTGTGGTGCACTGACTTCAAAATGTTTGAGGAACATCAGTCACACCAACAGCTGGGAGAGGCTTGAACACACCACAGGCTACCACAGAGAATGTTCAGAAAGCAGGGGTAGAGAGCAAATCGAGAAGCAAACCAGCAGAGTACCAGCCCACAAGGAAAGAAACCAGAGAGGGCTATCAGGAAGCTCTCAGGAAGCACTGTTTTACAGGCAGGACCACAAGCACCCAACACAGGAAAGCTTTTGAAAGAAATGTGCCGTGAGCTTAGACCAGAAGCTCTAAAGCACAGCTGCCCTGATTGTCTTAGACTGTTAAGAAAGAAGGGAGAATGTTTCTTGGGAATACTGCTCCTTCCCACTGCCCAGAGAATGCAGGCTGCACGGATGATCCTCCCATCCTACGCAGCCCATAAGGCAGCAATCCCTCCACTTAGGCCAACAGAGTCTTCCCAAGAGCAAGCAACCAGGAAACCATCCCCAAATGTTACTCAGGTTATGTCAGCTACTCACAGATCTCTCTGTCCACATCTTGCTCGGTGTCAAAACCCTGCTACAGCTGTCCTGTGCTCCATGTGCCAGTCAAAAGCTTCATGATGTGAAGATCATAATGTCATGGACTGGTCTGGGTTGGGAGGAACCTTAAAGCCCACCTTGTTCTGTCTCAATTGCATCCAGATCCTGTAACACTGCCCTTCTTGCCTAGAAGCAGCCTTCAGGCTGCCTCCCAGCTCCTCCAGGTGCAGGAGTTAAAACAGCATGGAAAGTTCTGCTTCTGAAGTGGGCAGCTCCTGAACAGGAGGACCTGATGGACATCTCAATTTTGTATTCAGTCACTGCTGGCTGCACACTGGGGAACTCTGTGCTCCTGTGAATGCCAACTCCTCCACACTTGGAGGTGTATTTTCCAGGAATTTGTGGGAGCTGCACCTCTCAGGTGTCACAGGACACTCAGAAGTGCTGAGAGGACAGTGCATTGTCACAGGTTACAGAGATGACAGGAAGAGAGTGGTGAGCACTAACAGAGAGCAAATCCCATTATTCCCTTTCCCAGGCTCCCACTGAGCCATCCAGTGCCACACATGAGATAGGTGTGTCATTCAGCAGAGCAGCAGCTCAGCTCCTTGATTTCCTTAGGCCAGAGGATTTTAACTGCAGCTGGATTGCAAAGGCTGAGAGCAAGGGGCATGTGGCCCTCAGGGACAATCCACATCAGATGCAAGCAAGAGAGACACCAGCAAGGCCTCTGCCTCCCAAACATCAGGAAAGATGCACTTGCATCGTGCAAAATCCCTTTAAAGACATTCCCAACTTTCCTTCACAGTAACAGCAAGGAGGGAGGAACTGGCAGAGTCCCCTCTCCCAGCTGCACACAACTAATCCAGCTGAAGTTTTTTTCTGTCCTGATTCATGGAAACATTTGCTGTGGAAGAAGCCAAGCCTTTTACTGCTTCCAGCTCCAAAGATGCTTCTCGTGCATCATCCATTTTCTGCCAGCTGTCTGAGCTCATGGCCAAGTCAGAGCAGAGCTGCAGGAGCAAGCCTGCTCCCTTCCAGAGATGGAGCACAGGCTGCCTCCTCCATCCCAGCCACTGTGGCCTTGCCCTCCCTCTTCTCCAAACTGATCAGTCCCTGCCTCTCTCTTGTGGGTACCTCCATCCACGAACACCTGCCAAATTGCTCAGAGCTTCCAGGAAAGCCCTGATTTCCCTGAAAAGCCTGTATCCAGCTCAGAATTGCACTTCCCTTGCACAGCATTATGAGGGAGCATCATCTCATACCAGCTCATCTCATCTCACCCCCCCTGCCATGGGCAAGGACACCTTCCACCAGGCCTTGTTGCTCCAAGCCCCACCCAGCCTGGCTTTGGACACTCCCAGGGATGGGGCAGCCACAGCTTCTGTGGGCACCCTGTGCCAGGGTTCTACAGGGAAGAATTTCTTCCATATATCAGCTTTCTCCAGGCTAAACAGCCCTAATTTCCTCAGCCTGTTTCCATAGAGGAGGTGTTCCAGTTGCCTTATCAACTCTATGGCCTCCTCTGGACTTGCTGCAACAGTTCCATGTCCTTCATGCATTGGAGGCATCAGAACTGGTCACTATATTCCAGGTGGGGTCTCAGGAGAGCAGAGCAGGAGATTCTCCTCCCTGTGCCTGCTGCCCACACTGCTGGGGGTGCAGACATCCAGTGACTTGAGAGAGCTGTCCTCCCACCTCTTTCCAAGGACAGGTGGCACAAGAGGGAGAACATCTGCTCTTCAGGTATTGATATATCCAGCCTAGCCTGTGGAGAGCCTGCTCTGGCACAGCCCAGGTGTTCCCAACCTGCTGATGTTACACTCACCAGGAAACAGCACTACTTACTTTGGAGTAGGAGCTGGAGCTGCTGGGAGGGACACAATGCCAGGAATCAGTGACCTCCCAGCAGCAAAGCAAAGCAAAGCAAAGCAAAGCGAGTAACCTCTGCTGTCACCTTGTCAGGTCAGTGCCCAGTACAGCAACGCCTTCACACCTACCATGACATGACAGGCAAACCCTTACCTACATGATCCAAACCCCAGGAAAGCACACCAGTTCCCCTGAATCCCAGCTCTTCACTCCATTTGCCACAGGAAACCTTAAATGCCAAGTCATATTTTCCAGCCCTACAACCATTTCCCCCTAACTAACCAAAACCAAGTAATAACAGTATAATTTTCTCTTCCCTCCTCCTCAACCCCCCCCCCCANCTGGTGCAGGCTGTGAAGTTCACTACATCTGTGCAAAAAAGCAGGGGTGGACAGACACATGACATGAGCTCTTGCGAAACCAGGTCCCAGAAAAATGACCCATATGGTGGTGACAGCTTCTTCAATCATTTCTTTTGGTATTTAGCTTCCCCAAAAGCTTAGTAAAAAGAAAAATAAAGAGGAGGCTGCAAAAAATAACCTCAGGCATTTGGAGGGAAAAGGAGTTATTTTGCTGAAGGCCTTTCATTAATAATCCCCTTAATAACAATTTTTATTAGTTTGTAAATGTTCCCTTTCACTCAGCCATTTGATGGCATCCTTGGCAGTGACAGCCCATAATTCTTCATTGCATGTGTGTCTGTCTGCTGTTTAAAATTTAAATTAAAGCAAGGCTTGTGGTTGAGGCTCTAGAGCACAAAAAGGAGAGGAAGGCATCAGCCTATAAATTAACAGTGTTGCTATAAGCGTATCAGCTTAAGACACAGAAAAATCCTGCAAAATTGTATCACCCTCCTGAGAATGGGATTCAAACTCTGGCCTGATCCATCCTGGTCTGGAACATTTGAAGGGATGGGGCAGCCACAGCTTCTCTGGGCAACCTGTGCCAGGGCGTCACCACCCTCACAGGGAAGGATTTTCCCCCAAATATCTGATCTAAACCCACTCTTTTTCAGTTTGATGCACTGAAACTCATGAGCTGTCTCTTACACACTGCTCAGTTTGTTGGTGTGACTCTCTCCGGTCTTTCAAAGCCACTTCATGGTGCAAACAAGAATGGAAGCTGTAGGACTTTGGCTCGTCTCCTGCTGTCCCTCCTGCTCTCTCTTGGTTTGGTTATATGGAGACTTCTGGAGAAGAAGCCTGGATTAATATACTCAGGATAAAAATGAGTAGGAGGCCTGGCAAGCAAGTTTTCCCTTTCCCCATGATTCACGAGGAAGTCAGACAAGGAATGTCTCCATCAGGAGACAAATGGGCTAGGTTTAATGGCATCTTTCATGGTGACATATTTCTTTAGGAACTGCCAGTTAGTTACTGGAACAGCCTCAGTACAGAACAAGAGTGACTTCTAGTGCAGTCCAGGGATATGGCAAGAGTTACTGCTTGGCATTGTCCCTGCATGTGTTTGAACTTATCAGCCTGTGCTGCCTGATGCAAATTAAACTTGGTCTGAGCTGCAAAGTGCCTGTAAAAATGATGGGGATGTGGCTGCCCTGGTGGAAGCAAAAACCTTGTCATGCTCCATCTTACGGACATGGAAAGCCAGGTCATCCAAGGTGAATTCATGAGGAGACAGCACACACATGGCTGCTCACTGCAGCAAACTGGGCTTCCTAACTCAAGAGCTCATTCAGCCTCTGCAGAATTTTCAATTCCAGTGATAGACACAGTTACTCACACTCAGTGACCAGTGTAAGAGCTGGGAGAAGTCAGACAGCTGACAGCAGCCTGGTTGGTCTAAAACTTAAGAACCACAGTCCCATTATTTCCACCACTCCCTTCCAGAGTCCCTTTCTCTCTGCCTGTATTTTTACAGCTTCATACTATCCTCAGTCTATGGCAAGTAAAAACAAGCCCCCTTCCCACTTCTACTCCATGTTTTTTAGATAAAATAGTAGACTGGAAAGAAAAGGATAAAATAGGAGTATCAGAGGAAGGTAAAAAACTAAATTGTTAACGCAGTTTTTACGTGCTGCAGCCTTGATGCAAACATGTCAGCTGGAAAATGCTGGCCAGCAAAACCAATAGGGATGTATGTCAGCTGAGCAGCATATATTCCCTGGAAAAGGGAACATGGATTTGCCTGTAACTGCACGTGGCTGTCCTGCTTGTACAGGATCAAATTCTTCCCTGTGCACGTAGTAGCCGTCCAGGAATCACAGCCCATGGCATCACGCAGGAGGCACAGTGCCAAATGTGCTCCTTGTGGCTGTGCTTCCCACAGACAGAGACATCAGAACACCTGCATGGACCCCACAGGTCATGTGCAGCCACTGCAGGTGAAGCCCTGGGTGCACAGGGGTCACAGAATGCCAGGATGGTTTGGGTTGGAAGCGACCTCAAAGCCCATCTCATTCCACCCTTGCCATAAGCAGGGATGCCTTCCACTATCCCAGGTTGATCCAAGCCCTGTCCAGCCTGGCCTTGGACACTTCCAGGGATGGGGCAGCCACAGCTTCTCTGGGCACCCTGTGCCAGGGCCTCCCCACACTCACACGGAAGAATTTCTTTCCAATATCTAATATAAACATTCTCTGAGTTTTAAACCATTCCCTCTTTTCCTATCACTCCGTGCCTTTCAAAAATTCTCTCTCCATTTTCCAGCACCACCCAGCTGATCAGAGTGACTAAAGGTATCTTTGAATACTCAGGCTCTCCCTATTGCAAATACACCTTGACACATCTTCTCCCTTCATAGAAAAGGTTCTTTGAACAACAGTTTGTTTGAATGCAGGGAAGAGACTCTTTTTTATGGGCATACATTGTTTAGGAATATTTCAATAGAGCACTGGAGCAAATAGAGACCTTGTTGAAAATTAAAGTATTCATAGGAAAGAGTGACTCCACATGAGTTTTAAGTTTCAAATTTCACAAAATGTTTCACTGTAACATTTTTCAAGGGAAAAGTTCCAAGTTTAGAAGTTGGTTTTATTTAAAACAATGTTTCTTTCTTCTACTAGTTTTCTTTTCCAAGCTCAGCTGTTGAAGCTGAACTGAAATATAAGACATTTTTGTGTCCTCAACAGGTCCAATAAAATTCTTCTCTCTTTTTTTTTTTAGAGGTGTGATTTTTTTACCCCCTTGGATTCCAAACAGAAAAAGTTACAGCTCATCTTTTTTTCATTCTTGTTGAAAAAAACTCTTCCCCACCCTAACACAGTGAAGAGGAAAACAAATAAAATCTGTGGCTTCTTCTCCCAGATGTAAAAAAACTAAGAACAACACAGTGCCTCAGGCTTTCTAATTCAAGTGCATGACGTTTCCTGGAGCAGTGGAGCACGTTCAGCTTGGGGAGCAGAGGTTTAAGGCTAATAAGCAGCTGTTTTGGCTCACAGAAGTGCTGTAGCATTCCCCCATGGCACCCATTCCCCATTTCCCAGGAAAACTCCAAGAACCACTGGAAGACAGTCTCAAAGATTTCCCTGCAATGGCCATAAGAAGAGGCTTTAACCCCACACCCAACGTAAGAACTTGGTGTACGTTCCAAGCTGCTGCCAAGGCCCTGACTCTTTTTCCTGCATCCGTAGTTCCTGGGCAAAGCTACATTTCTAATCTGTACATAATGTTCAGCTTCATCTCTTGCAGTTTATGGACTTGAACACAAAGGCAATTTTCACTGCCACTGGAAGGAGTGAATCCCTTCCCCTCATTCCATGGAAAAGGAAAAGCAGTGTCTGCCAAGGCAGACACTCCAGCCTAACCTTCTTTTCATATTACACAAGGAAAAAGCACCTCTAACTCCCTTGCAGTGATGAGATCAAGTCTTGGGAGACATGGGGTTTATTTCTAGCTCTGACACAGATACCTGGTGTGAACCTGCAGATGCTTGAAGACCTACCTCTGGCTGAACCAACTCTTTTAAATCTTATCACATTAGACAAAGCTGTGAGAAAAGCAAAATGCTTAAGAAAAAGTCAGAACCTCATGCTGAGATTCTCTGCAGCTCAGCTGTGAACAAAATAAGCATCTTGCCTCTGTTGTCTAATGACAAATTTCTTTCCAAAACAAATGTTCCCAACCCTTAGTGCCAGCCTAACTGGAGAGTGGTTTATCACTGAGCTGGGGAGAACCTGCTTCCCTCCACAGCCAAGACACAGCCCAGCTGTTGGGAGGCACTGAGCTCCACTCCCAGTCTGCCCAAGGTCCTTAGGTGGTTAATGAAGACAGACAATGTTGTAAGGCAGCTCAGATGTTGATAAAGCTGAGTCACCCCTCTCTGCAACCTGAACACCCCAGACATGACTATAAAGACAGTAATAATCACCATTCTGGGGGACAAGGCCAATTTTTCATCCATCAGTCACTACCCAGACTGTGACCTCACTGGGGGTTTAGTCCCTGCTGTGTTTTTTTAAAGACCTGAACAGCACAAATGAAAGCTGCCTGAATGCCTGGAGCCTCAACCAGAGCCAATGGAAGCTAAATTTTCCATGGAAAGCTCTAGCTGGAGGACGGGGAGCAGGGTGGAGCTAAGAATATCAGTTACACAGTGACAAACTCCTGCCTGGCATTTCCTCCTCAAACCATGAGACAACTGCAGCCACTCCTGCCAACCTTCAGCATCCTCAACCAGCTCAAGGGGCTCTGTTCATACTGAAATTCTTATTTTATGGAGCAGATCCAGCTCTGGGAATCTCTTTGAGGACAAGATAAGCCTAGTGGGATTTGGCCTCTTAATGCCTATCCACTTCACTGGGTATCCAAACCCCAACTCAAAGAGTATGGGATTAACATCCTTGCACTACATCCAGGAAGAAAAACAGTCAAGAGACCATCCTTATTTCATGGATATGGGAAAAGAAAGAGGAAGAGAAAAACACCACTCTTATCACCCCAACATATGGTAGAAAGGGCAGTAGATGCCTGTACCTTCATGCCTAATGTTCCAGCAACAAGGTGGTTTGCTTGCACCACTCCCCACCAGCAGGAAAATCCCTATCTTTTCCTTTCCAGACACTGCTAATATCCCAAAAGCACAAAAGCTTTGGGTGTTGCCTCATACTCCCACCCAGGTCCTCCAAACCAAGCCATTTTAGTGTCCTACACCAGTCAGCACATGCTTTTAGATGCTTCAAACAGTCTACACTGCAGGAAATCCCTGCCACTAGCTAAAGACCCAGAAGAAATATCCTCCTTAGAAGAAGGAGAATAGAAGAAGACCCAGAAGAAATATCCTGGCCTACTACCAAATACAAATCCCATGAAAAATGAACAGAGTCCCTCTGGAAGCTCTCAGAGCTGAGAAAGCTTCTCAAGGCACCCACATAGAAATTGAGACTGCTTCTTGTCCAGCTGCAAGATATTCCTACAGCTCGAACTGGTAAATCCATCCTCTTCCTGCTGTCACCTGTGTTGGTGATGGCAGTGGCAGCAGGAACAGGGGAGATCAGGGGCAACTGGATGCAGGAACACACATTTATTGCTTCAAGTCAGCTCTCTGTCTTTTCAGAGAAGCCTTGGATTCTCTCATCTCCCTTTTGCACGGCAGCCTGCAGGACAGATGGAAAAGATTCTGGAGTAAAGGTGGGATCTGGTGTGAATAAGGGTGGAAGTATTTTGGCTGGGGAGTCGTGCATATGCAAAGGCGTGGGAGTTGTGATTCATAAATGCTTCCCTCCCCCTGCAGTTCCCCACCTTGCAAGGAGCCAGTTGTTGGTGCTGGGAAGCAGGGACTCAATGGCCAGGCATTTGGCAGGAATGTTTCTGGAGCAGGCTCCAAGGCTGGAGCTGCGTGTCAGCCAGAGTATCTCCTCAGAGCAGCTCTGATGGAGTATCACCAGGAACAAAACAACATTTCCTGAAACTACTGCAGGACAAGATAGAAAATGCATCCAGACCTTGATCCAAGAGGGCGTAAAATGCACTAGGATTGTGTTTTCTCTCCAGTTCCAAATAAAATCCCCAATATGGATATGTTGAATGGTCCCAAGGAGCAAATTCAGCAGTAGCTGTGCCTGGAGAGATCACAACCAAAAAAAACTGGAGTGCAAACTGAGCTGCAGCAGCACAGGATTTCTCTCTCCCTGACATCAGGGACTCTTGTATCTGTACATGCTCTCTGTCCAACACTACGAATGATCTTTTCCAACCACACTGGTGCTTGTCCTGACCTCAGTTCCTCTGTTAGGGAATGCATAAGTAAGGAAGATGCTCCATGTGCTTCATGTAGAGCCTAGATTTTAATCCATCTGCCTCAAATCCAGCCCGGGTACTTCCCTCTTGCACAGACAACCTGAGGATGAGCACATCAAAATTTTAATCAGATTCTCAGCAATATCCAACACCACTGAAATGTTTAAAATTGGCACAGGGAACAAGCCAATAACACTCTGCACAATCAATGCTGTCAACTCTCAGATTACCCAATATCTTGTTCAAAATGCTGCTCTGGGACTAATTTTGTGAGAAAAAGCACTTCAGCAGCTACAGTTCAGGAAGGCCTGGGAAATAGGAACTAGCAAGCCTTAAAAGATTTAGAAACAGAAGATGTGGAAAAAAAGTAATTTTGATTTTATTTTTCAGTCTTTGAGGTTCTGACTTACTGTTTCTAAACCACTAGGGAGCAACAATACTTACTTAAGACCTTGTTAGGAAAGTATCAAAGGCTGTCAAAAGTATGAGGGAGTCAGCTTGAATTGTTCCTAAGGGGAAACTTCAAGACCAGGAAGAAAGAAATCAGTTTCCTTATTAACTAAGGGAGTTAACCCATTAAGCATCAATAACTTTGCAGAGCAGAATATGAAGCAGTGGAACCAAACAGTTTGGATTGTGCATATGAAGTACTGAGCATGACCTGAGATGCAGTCAGATCTCAAAGTCTATGAAAACAGGGGCAAATCCTGAGTGAAAAGGTCTTGCATGCCTTTGGAAGGAAATGTGTATCTGCTGCTTTATTAAGAAACAAGATCCCTGCAAAACCATAGTTCACATACATGCACAAACACCAGTTCTCCATGCTCCTGAGCCACTGGCAAAGGAATGAACCTTCCATGCTCAGATTAGTATTTCCACTCTCCCAGTCCAGAAGGCAAGTGGGAAGGCCGTGGACTCACGGTCAAAACCAGAACCACAGTGGAAATTACAGCTCCAGCCACCATGAAATTATCTGGGAACCAACTGATGCTTGGCATTCCATTCTCCACTCTCTCCTGAGCTATGCAGGGCTGCTATGGAGGCAATCTTCCTTCCTAGTACTCTGGGAAAGAAAGTGCAAGAGCAATCCCAGCTGTCCTGAGCACAGGGCACTGCTCTCAGCCAAATTATTATTAATGCAAGTGTGCTGAGCAACCACACAAAGGCACACCTGAGCCTTTGTGGGGAGACTATTTAGGAAGGGCAGATGCTGAAGGAAACATTCATCTCTGTGGGGTGGAAAGAGCAACAAATATGTCCTAAGAGCAGGGAAGATCATTCACTGCTTCTCTTTCTTTGCCTCCATTTGTAGTTGAGCTGCTAAAGAAAACGGATCTCAGAAAAAGAACGTTTTCTTTCCTCCCAACCACTACAAAAGGGTTTGCTAAATTATGAAGTAGTTATGTATCAAATGGAGTTAAAATATGATTATGACCATTGGTGGCACAAATGCAGCAGATGGAACTTGAGGCCAGTTGAGAGACGAGAGAGGGGATGGAGGTGGAGCCCTGTCTTCCCCTAGTGATGAAGAAGCCTGTGTGCCATGGGAGATCTCCAAAAAGCAAACTCCTCCTCGACCTGACACAAAACTAAACCTCAGGTTGGATCTTGTGTGCCTTAGAAGTCACAGACAATATAAAAAGCTAAAAATAGCCATCAAAACAAGATTGGGAAGCTCCCTGGATTATATTTCAAAAATGGGATAAAGAAATGTTGGGGGTTGGATCTGTTCCTTTGGTGTTTGTGGAATTTTTTCCTGATGGTTTGCTAGGTAACTGATTGCTGGGTACTTTATGGATACTTGACTTAAACAAAGGAGGCAGCAGGTTTCTCCAGGTGGAACAGCAGTGAGCAGCAGTTTGGTCTGAGGACACCGCTCCGAAAGGACTGGAGTACCAGGGGACCCTGCTTGTTTTCTCTCTCCCCACTGGATTTCTCTCCAGAGGAAGACTGAACACATTTTTCTCCACCATCGGACTTTCCTACAGGACTATTTCACTTCATAGAACTGTATTTACTGCTCAAGGAGGATTTCATCTGGACTGCTTTCACCACCCTGATACCCAGGGTGTCAGGTCACATCCCTGACTCTGTCAGGGCATTTTCTGAGGTTTTGTTGTTTCTTTGTTTTTGCTTGTCTCTTAGTGCTATTACATTTGTATTTGTCTTTGCTTTGTCCAATATTCCTAATAAAGAACTGTTATTGCCACTCCCAAATCTTTGCCTGAGAGCCTCCAATTGCAAAATTATAATAATCTGAGGGAGGGGGTTTACATTCTCTATTCAAAGGGAGATTCCAGCTTTTGCTGGCAGGTACCTGTCTTTCAAACCAAGACAAGAAAACAGTGCTTTACTGAATCATGGGCTTTGTTTTTAGCTGAATATGCTCCCAAAATGGCTAAGTGATCATTGTTATGGGAAGAATTTAGTTCAGTTCAGTCAATACACAAAAACTCCACTAGTCACCACTACCTGCTCCTCATGACTGTGAGCAAACCTTCTGGTCAAAAGCCAGGTCACAGTTTATTGGTCCAGAACAGGAACAGAAATAGAAGCATTAAATAAATGTCTTTGCCCTGTCCTGTTCCCTCTGCTGTTGTTGCAGCACAGAACGGCTCCAAGAAGCTTGTCAGTGAATTCATCATAGTATCCATGAAATTGCTAGGACATGGCAGCACTCCTCGGCAATCAGCTTGGGGGGTAGAAGGTTTTATTCCTCTCTCCTCTGAAGCCACTGAGTACATGATTCACAGTAGATTGGTGTTGCAAGGTTCCTAGGTTCTCTTCAAATGGAGGGGTGGTGCTTCCCACTGCTCCAGAAGCAAAGCAACCAGAGCCAAACACCACACATTAATGGATTTTTCCACATGCTGAGACCAAAGAGCTTAAAGAAGCTCCTAGAAACAGAAAGCTTCCTTACCTGCCTTGGAAAAGTTTGCTTGGTACTCTACAGCACAGTCCTGCCCATGTTTATGAGGACACCTGAGGTCATGAGTAAAAAAAAACTTCACTGCCAGTTTCTGTTCAATTCTCTGAGGAAGGAAACAGTGTTTAAAGCAGATTTGTAACCAGAATGTCCCACCATCCCTGTGACCACCCAGGGCAGAGTCCCTTCCCAAGGAGTTAAGGTGGGCAGAACACATTCAGGATATGAAGAGCCTCACCAAAGGATTGCCTCTCTCAGGGGCTGCAGAATCTCTCTCTCCAAATTAGTGCTTCATGTTGTAAGTTTTAAGTGGTAGCAGATGTTGGCACGAGCTCCAGACCTTTGTTTCCCAGATTCCCAGATAACTGCTGCTTTTGTGCAAGACCTTCTCTAGCAATAACAATAATTAAGTGTCATTTATGTAAGGTCTTTCATTCAGCAGTCCCAAAGCGCTCAATAAATTTAACAAACCATTAAATACTCAACATATTTATTGGTGTGCAATTCTAAAAAGGCTGCATTCTTTTCCAGAATCCTCCACATTCCCACAAGTGGCAGGTACCCTAATTACCACAACTACCATAATCACCATAATCATCTATCAGTTTGCAGAGAAGCAGAATTAGGAGATGCCAAAGGCCACAGTACATTTTGCTAATAACAAAAGGATTTAAGCAGAGTTCCTGGCCTTTAACTTTGTTCCCACTGTGAGCAGGAAACCACCCTGCCTCCAGAAATTCACATGGGCTGATAACTTCATCTAGCCAGAACACTGAACTGAAAGGCAAGGATGCATTCCCAGAGCACATGAAAAATCACTGGTTAAAGAAAGCCAAGTCCAATCCAAGCAACAAGAATTTTTTCACTAGGACACATTAAGCTCATGAAAATGGCCCAAGCAGGACATTGAGAGAGATGCAGTAGTCACAGTAACTGTAATCTTGCTTACACATCCCTCTGGATTCCCCCTAAAAAAAAATCATGGAAGGTATTGCTTGAGAGGACAAGTCTTGCCACAACAACAGCGCAATCTCTTTATACCACCTAGATCAGAAACTCAATTAGACACACAATTGTAGCCTTACAGTTCCTGAAGGAACCTGCAGGAAAGATGGAGAGAGACTATTTCTAAGGGCTTGGGGTGACAGAACAAAGGGGAAAGGATTCAACCTGACAGCAGGTATGCTACACTCTCCCAACAACTGACCTTCCCCCCTAGAAAACCACAGGAGCTGAGCATGCAAGACTGGGCTGCACAAAAAATGAGGAACAGCTTTTGGCTAAGGCACAACTCCCACAGTTATCAACTGTGAGGGTGTGGGCAGGCAGCAGTGATTCCTTGAGCTGTGTCTGAACCTCAGTGCAAAGCAAAATACTTATTTTTATTTCTTAATCATAGAATATCTTGAGTTGGAAGGGACCCACAAGGATCACTGATTCAACTCCAGACTTGACAGAGTCTGTTTAACATTTATATTTATTATGCTGCTGCTACTGAAGGTAGTTCAAGATTTGTCACAATATTTGAATTATGTTGCATTTGTTCCTATTTTAGGCAACATAAAGAAGCATTTGCAGAAATCTCAGGTAGTTTGAGATCATGGCTCAATAGTCACAGTAACATAAACTGCAACTTAGCTGTATATCTCAATTCAAAGTTGTAATAATTAGAGGTTCAAGGGTTTTTTTACCTAAACTTTATCTACTTATAATGAAGACTGCACAAAGTCCAACGCCACATCACAATCATTTTGTAACACATAACGCAATAAAATACAGTGTTTCATTGTTGTACCTCATGCTGGATACAGTGAGAATATTCCCACCCTCTCCAAAGCTTCCTTCCCTCTGATTATCTGAACTACTTCTCCTACTGGTCTCTCACACTCTGTGCTTGAAACAGGAATTAGAAGTGGGAACCATGGCTATGGGAAGGGCTTCTTTCTCTATCCTATATTTCTCTACCAAGCGTATCTTGGATAACTGACCAGCAACCAGCTGACAGCACAACCCAAGGGAGACAAGGCCAAACTCTTCTCAGCTGAATTAAAATAACAGCAAATAAATAATCTGGATTGCATTTAGAAAGTCACAAGACCAGTGCTTGGCCTGGCTAGGGGTGAGGAGAAGGCTCATCCAAGGTGACACCCAATTCTTTTCAGCTGAAATAAATTAAATTCCTACCAAGGAAAGCCAGGTTTCACAAGCTCTAACAGGGATAGCGTTCACTGGACAGAGACTGTGTGAATGCATAAGAGGGACTAGACTAGGGCCCATTTTTTTCATCATGCAGAAATGTAACAGCTTTTTATTCCATTTTATGAGTCAGTGTTCCCAATGGAAAGAGCACACACATCATGGCTTTGGCACTGCACACCGCTGCATTTCCTACCAGCCCCATCCCGCCATGGATCTGATCCATTTGGTTAACCTCTTCAAGGAGGGGTTTGTGCCAGCTGTGCTCTCCAGGAGCAGGAGGGGGGCAAGGCAGGGATGTGTCAGAGGAAGGATGAATCCCCTCTCCTTGCAGTCCCTGCAGCACAAACCACCCCTGGAAGAAAAACAAATGAGCCCAGAAAGCAGTCAGGAAATTGCTGAGAGAAAGGTCCCCTCCTGGCATGAGTCAAGCTCCAAAACAGTTCAAGGAGTTTTCTAGCTTGCCATGGGGACAAATTGTCCAGCAGAACCTCTGACAGCTTTTCTCCTCACTGATTCACTTCTCAGTAAGCCACTGGGCTGACAGACACAAGGATGCCACAGGTGATCATGCAGGACACAGGCATTTTAACAGGCCTGTCACTGTCCTGCAGGGTCACAAACACTGCAAAGTGTTTGAGAGAGCCCTTGAAAGTATTTGAGAGATTCCTGAGTTGCCAGGCTCCAGAGGGTTTCTGTTCTGGCCACAAAATATGTCTCGGAGCGCTGTAAAACTGCCAGATGCTCAAGACCTAATAAAAAAAAAAAAAACAGAATCAAAGGATCCAGCTCTAAACCCAGCCTCAAACCTAGGACAAGCCTTTGGTGAGTTAATGAACTTGCCAATAGATCTCTGAGCCCACAGTGTCTTATCTTCCCTCTAATTCTAAGCTCCTTCCCCAGGTTAAATCTTGGGCTAAAAAAAATCTCCTCAAATCTTTGGGCTAGATTCATCTCCCAGATGAAGGGTCCAGAGTGTTTAGGCACACAAAAACATCACATATCACATGTGGGGGAAGTGCTCCAAATTACGGTAATTCTTATCATTTCCCTTTCTGACTCTGTCCCCCAGTCACACTCATGTTGTGAATACACGACTAAATATCATAGTTCCTCCTCAAAGTCCCAATCTCTCTCCCTTTGTCTGCAACTGTGTTGGGGGTTGGATTTGTTTCCTTTATGTTTGTGGAATTTTTTCCGGTGGGTTGCTAAAGAGCTAAATGCTGGGTACTTATGGGTACTTGACCAAAACAAAGGAGATGGCCAAACACGAGTTTTGGGGCTGATGCTTTCTGATAACGGGCTCACCACTGATATGACACACTACATCATCCCACTGTGAGATGCTCTACCCAGTGAGGGGTGCACCAAGCATTCCTACCCAGATAAAAAAGGAGACCTGGGAGCACCAGGTTATCCTGTTTTCCACTGGATTCCCAGAGGAAGACTGGACTCATCTCGCCACCACAGGACTTTCTACAGGACCATCTCGACTCCACAGCACTGCATTTATTACTCCAGGAGGATTCTTCTGGACTGCTTTTAACACTCTGACCAACAGGGTGTCAGGTCACATGCCCAACTCTGTCAGGGTTTTTCTAGGGTTTTTGTTTGTTTTGTTTTGCTTGTCTTTCGGTTCTACTACATTTGTATTTTTTAATATTCCTAGTAAAGGACTGTTATTCCCACTCCCAAATCTTTGCCTGAGGGCCCCAATTGCAAAATTATAATAATCTGAGGGAGGAGGTTTACATTCTCTATTCAAAAGGGAGATTCCAGCTTTTGCTGGCAGATACCTGTCNACCAAGAGGAGATCAAGAGATACAAAAAGCCCAGATAAAGAAACCCCTCTGTCTCCAAGCTCATTAAGACCACGGAATACCCAGATAAGGACCAAGGGACCAAGAAGCACATGCGTAAAGGAGAAGAGGATCAAAAGTTCATCCTCAAGGAAGACCACAAATCTTTGGCCTCAGAGACCACCAGAGACCCCCGGACAACCACCACAGCCAACAAGGCATACCCAGAAGGGCGTGGATCTGATTAGCATACGAGGCGAGGACAGGCGGGGCCAGGGGTTGAATATGCACGGAAAAGTTGCGCAATGTATTGCACATGGAATACCTTTGTGAATAAAGCTGTGGGACAGCCCGGGGCTCGGGGCACAAGTCCTTATGAGAGCTATCTCGCTTGTGCCGGGCGCTGACATACATACCCACTGCATAACTAAACCTAGTTGTGGAGTTCATTTATTCCATGTATCGCTCCACCAGGACAAACTATTATTACATTTTATGAGTTTTAGTTAATTTGGACTGCCTGAATTTGCAATTTGCCTGGCCAAAACATTAAAATGAACATGCATTTCAAGTGCAGTCACTTGAATTTCACCAAATTATTCCTCTTGCTGACTGGTTTTGCTGCTGTAAAGCTGACCTCTCACACGTGACAACACACACACTGTGGAGGCAAGGGCTGGTATCAGCTCCACCAACAAGCACAGAACACAAACAGCTAAAAACCCAATAGGATGCAAACATGAATGTTGAAGGATGCCAAATTTGTAACAAATTCTACAGGGACAAGAGGCTAAGAGTTGTTTCGAGTTTTCCAGCTTCATCTGTGATATACAAGAAAAGTCCTCCAGTAATTCTGAATAAGACCTCTTTGGAGTCAAAACTTTGGTTTTTAAGCCTACTCTCCCACTGCATGACTTCTGTCCAAGGCAACTATTACAGGGAAAAGCATCATTTGCCATTGTGTGGGATACAACAGAACCAGAAGAAAGTATTCTGGAGTTCAGTCTCCCCTACTAAATAATTTTGGTGCCATAAGTGGTAAATTTACTCATTTACTATAATCTAAATTCTGTAGTACATGCCTAGAGACAGCATGAAGCTTAGACGGAGAGGCAAAAGCAGCACTGCCTTCTCCCTCATGTAGAATTCACTGAAAAACAGAAATAAATTTGAATTTAAAATTAAACAGGTCCATATTTGTTTATTTTTCCTTCCCCCTCCGCTGTTTCCTATGCTTTAGGCAGTCTTGTTCTCTGTGGCTTCCTAACAGAGCCTGCAAAATTCCTTACCACAGTTGTCCTCTTCCCACTGCCCAGATGTGTTCTCTAGAGTGCTAGATCTGAGATGGGATCCTTGTCCTCTCTGAAGTCACTGGAAGGTTTTCCATGGGCTTCTGTGAGAGCAGCACTGCAACAATATGATTTAAATCCTGCCTACAAGGAATAGGATTTGGTTTATATCCTGTCCTGGTTTAAGG
>WBNO01014732.1:0-13273 GCA_013400575.1 Peucedramus taeniatus
ACTGGTTTCTCTCTTTTTTTTTCTTTGGGCTCTGTTTTCATTTAAAAAGTAAAATATACACCTCTCAGTGATGCAAAAAGATTTAGCTGTAGATAACCCATTTCCACTGTTAAGCACTCTATAACATCATGATGATTCATGTCTTATATCTCAATTACTCAGGTAAAGAGAAGAAAATCTTGTGCTGCAGCTGCTGATGCATGGCAGACATTGTGTAAGTTGAGCTGCAAGTTCTAGATCCCCGATACCAGACCTGACTAGAAATCTTATTGCCCAAGCCCTTGAAAGGCTTATGCATGTATTAGGGACTAATGTGCAATGCTAAAAAGCAACTCAAGATTGAGAAACTGGCAGGGAACTTTTACTTCCTGAAAAGAGATGCTCACATGTGGATTTTTCAGCAGTGAAGATGTAGGTTGTCATTGCAGGCATCACACAAATCTATGGTCCAGGATCTAGTCAAGGATGTTCCCCAAAAGGATTTGAAATACTCTTTGCTCATCTAGGTTAGAGTTTTACTACTAAGCATTGGACAGAATTATCCAATGTCTGGCCTCAGTTTCAAATAAAAAGTTTAAAATAACATATCAGAGGTTACATGAGCACTAAAATATGCTATGGTACAGTCAAAACAGAGTCTGGTCTATGAATGTGCAGTAGATTTCAAGGTGCTTTACTTTTTTTTTGGTCACAAGGGGTTAAGATCTGACTGTTAGAGAGACATGCCTCTGTCTGAATCAGGGTTCAAATAAGATCATACACCAAAGTCAATAGCATAAATTTTATTTAACAGTAAATGCGAGGTAGAGAGAGAGAGACAGAAAGAAATAGAAAAGAGAGGAGGGGGAGGGAGAGAGATTAGGTAGAAAGATAATCACCCCCCCTTGTGGATCCAGCAGTGTCCTGCTGATCTTCATATTCTGAGGGTTCTTCTTCTCAGTGGTGGGAGTTTTGGAAAACATAGGATTAATATGTGTTCAGGTATCTGTGGGAATGCCCAGGTGCCTCCCCTACAGGGAGGAGTTTGACACTGTCTTCTGCAACAGACTCTAGATCTTTTGCATCACTTTGGGTCATGTGAAATCCTCTGGTAAAAGGCCTCAGGAATGAGTCTGGGGGGTGCTTCAGGGGTCTTTGATGGTTTATGACACCTTCTAAGAGGTAGCAATGAGAAATGAAGACACACAGATTCCTTTTGGCAGTTGCAGAAAGAAATTGTTTATTGCAAAAATCCAGGCCATTTTATGCTGTGTTCACATGCTAAATTCTTATCTATTTAGGTTCTCATGAAAAGACTACAAAAAGCATTGGCTGTGTGCCACTGCAGGTGTTGCTGTTCATGCATTCCTTTGATCATGCAATGTTCACATGTACCCTTGACCAATCAGAACCCAAACCACAAGATGACCATACATTTGTTATACACTTGTTTTTTCCATCATGCAATGTTGCCAGTTAGTTGCCCAGTTAGTTGAACCTTTCCCAGAGTGCTTCCTGGTGAACAAAAGTGACAAGAAATGAACAGAAGTGTTTGGAGGCCCTTTTCCTATAAGATTTTTCTTACCTCCCACACTAAAACATGACAGCTGTCTCTCTCATGAATGTCCTGTGTGAATGTGGCCTTCCTGGGGTAGGGGTAGTTTACAATGGAGACAGATTGTGTAAGGGAGGACTGCCTGCCAGGTCTGCTTTTATCTGGCTTATAGCCTCTGATGATGGGTGTTCACCCCTCTGTACCAGAGGTTTCACTATCACACATCCAAAATCTCCTCCTCCCCCTCAGCTGGGGGGTAGTGTGTGCAAACCTGGCCTCAGCAGATGAGCCTGTGGGCTATGGCCTCTCCACCCTGAACCCAGCCAGAGCTGATTTTCAGGAGAGCTGCTGGCTCTGGCTTTCTTGTGGATGCATTCTTCTCCCTCAGCCTTGTTTACTTCTCCTTAGACCTGAGTAACTGGACAATAGTGTCACCTTCATCTTATCTCAAGTTCCCTTAGGGGGCTTAAGTCAGTCCAATTTCCTGAAATCCAGGGGGCATACTCAGGGGTGTGGTGGGCTTTGGTGGTCGTAGATGAGCAGTTGCTTCTTTACAAGAGTGTGCAAATTCCTTCTGTGATCTTGACAGTGCTAAAGAAAATTATGATTTTTGAGTCTTTTACAGCAGGAATTAAGCTGAATAGTTCTAGTGACTGATAGTGTATCTGTAGTGTTATTTATTTATAATACAAAAATCTGCACATCTGAAAAAGCACTTCTGCCGTGACTGAGTTGCCAGAACATTTTAGCTCCTGTATAAACTGCAAAAATGCCTAATACTCTACCCCCTCCCCACCTTAAAGGTCTATAATTATAATAAATTTTGAATTAGTGATTCTTGATTGCTTCACAGGTAGGCAAAAATTTCCTTGTTTCCAGGCATCACAGTACATGTATTTTTATGACCTTGGGATATTGTAGAATGTACTTAATCTAGCTACTACTACTTGTAATTGAGGTATTTAATGAAAAGCAAAATATATACCTACTGAAAAAATACTGTCTATATTTACTGTATGGTAATATGGAGCATGTTAATATTTGGATGAGTTTTAGAATAGACTCTATTGTATTAAAAAAAAACCAAAAAAAACCCCAAAAAAAATTTTTCTCCAAAAGCATTCACAAACTAAAAACTACTGTCTGAGGCTAAAGCAATGAAATCAATTTGTTGAAGGTCAAAAGGCAGGAATTGAACCTTAATCCAAGTTTATCACTTTATTATCAGAGTACCTGCTTACTTGGCTCCAGATAGCTATTTTTCATGGATTTCCTTGAATTTTTTTACTATTTGTTCCTTTGAAAAGACTATGAGAAACTTTGTTGAAGACAAATTTGAATTACTGTTCAATTAAGTGTAGCAATGACCAGTTGAACATCCTGTATCTAAATGTGCATGGCACAAACTGTCCTATTTTCATTAATTTATACAGAGTAAAGGAGTTGGAATAGATGACATCTACAAATCTGGAGCATGCTCAATTATTTTTTGAGACTCTTTTGTTTAATATTAAAAATATTTCTTGAAAAACCTGAGTAATCATGGCAGTAACTTTTAAAAAATATATTTAGATGACTTACAAATGCCTGTATCTATCTTTGGAGAAACTCCTGCACTGCACCTGTATTGCACAATATAAAGTTCACAAAATTTGTTAGCTAATTTATTCATTTTCTAATCTAATTTGCACTAGATTGCTTTGTTGTCTCTTAATTTATAAATTTGCTTTGAGACTTGAAAATACAACCATACTCTGGTAGTTTCAGAAAAAAACTGACATTTCTTGCAAGCAGTTACATAGTTTGGAGGAAAGTCTGAAGACTGGGAGCATGCTACTCTTTTGATGTGGTTTTGAACCCAGCTGGAAATTAAGCACCACACTGCTGCTCACTCGACCCTCCCTTTCTCCTCTCCTCATCCCCCAGTGGAATGGGGAGGAGAATCAAAGTCAAACTTGTATGTTGAGATAAGAACAGTTTAATAGTTGAAAATAAAATAAAATACAGTAATAAAAATAAATTATAAAAAAGGAAAAACAAGTGATACACAATGCAATTGCTCACTCCCCCTTCCTGAACCCAGATTGGCCAATCTTCTGGGTAATTCCCCTCAGTTTACACACGGGGTATAACATCCTCTGGTGTGGAATATCCCTTTGGTCAGTTCAGGTCACCTGTCCCAGCTGTGCTCTCTCCTAGTTTCTTCTGCATGCTCTCCTCGCTGGCAGAGCATGAGACAAGGAAAAAAATGGCCCTCGACTGAGGATAAACAAAATTTAGCAAAAAGCCAAAAATCATTGTGTTATCTACACACAAAACACATCAGTGTAACAACTACTGAGAAGAAATTAACACTATCCCAGCTGAAAATAGGACAGCTTCCCTGTGGGAATTACAGGCCATTCACTTAAGAGTTGGACTCAGTGGTCCTTATGGGTCCTTTCCAACTCAGAATATTTTGTGATATCTATGAATTATCTTGATACCTAGCTCAGAAGAAAGGGTGAAACAGTAAGGACTGTGCATCAGGACACAGAGGGAAGCAGAGCATTCTTAGATCTGAGGATATGAGAGATACAGGTTGTTAAACCCTTGAACTTCATTTTAAGGGCTTTACATTTTTAAAAAATATTTTTATCTCTTTAAGCTTTTTCTTTTAAGCCTTTGCAGTATATCTGACAAATGAATAGTGAGTTCTCATTAAAACTAGTAGGTGAAAATTTTGTGTGCTCACTCTGGAAATCCAGTTTCTCTGAGCTAGATTTAGGCCTGTGACTCTAAGTGCTGTGTATCCTGACAGTTCTGCCTTTTGATGTCTTAATGTTACTTTAGCACTACTTGGAAGTAGCTTCTTGAGAACCTGACATGAGTAAACGTTGTGTATTTCTTCAGCTTCTGGGAGTTTAGCTGACATGGAAGGACATGTAAATAGTCATTAAAATACTCTTGCTTAGTTTGCAAAATGTTTCATGATCTTCTGGTAGAAAATTTAGCTCTTGAGTGCCAGTACAGTAGGAAATTACTTTTGTGACTGAACAGAAATGTAGATGGTCGAGAAGCTAATTAAGTTGGCTACTTCCATATTGACCCACCTTTCAAATATAATG
Organism: Peucedramus taeniatus; assembly: GCA_013400575.1. Lineage (NCBI taxonomy): Eukaryota > Metazoa > Chordata > Aves > Passeriformes > Fringillidae > Peucedramus > Peucedramus taeniatus. Next base: position 4,642 of record WBNO01014732.1, read on the forward strand.
TAAAAAAATAATGATGGTGCCAGATGCACTCAAAAATCCATAAATTTGTTAGGAGTTGTTGAAATGATCAAGCTTCTCCATCTACAAAAAGGAAATTGCCTGCTGTGATTGTGCACACTCTGCCTGCTAAGCTGATGCTGACAGACCACCGGGGTTCTTCTGATAACGTCGTCCCTGTCTTCTGTTTCTTTCTCCCTCTCTCTTTTTCCCTCTCTGCTCTCTTTTCTATCCCATTTTAGTAGAAACATTTACCCTTTTTTATCAATAAATGGTTCTCAGATATAATATTGCTGCATTTGTGCTTTATTTTCGTCTGAGAAATCTATCAAAAATAATACTCCAAGTCCTGCTTTTATAGTGGAACAGGACAGGTTAGTATCCATTTTCCATTTTATGTCTGGCAAAAAGTTTTCAAGGCAAATGTCTGATCATGCAACTTGCTGTCAGGTAAATATTTATTTACCTCATGTCTGAGATCTAGAGAAGTTTGATGGAGAGTCTGGATTGAGAAAAAAAAAAAGGGAAAAGAAAACAAACAACAACAAAACCACAAATTTTTTAAAAACCAACCAACCAACTGAAAAACCTGGTCAGACAGGATATTTTGAGTTGGTTTAATTCTAATGCTTGGATTTTGAGTGAATTGGAATGATAAAAGTAGCAAGGGGTATGCAGTGAAATCCTTGAGAATAATAAAGATTCTTAAGAATAATAATCCTTAAGAATAATAAGGAATTTTTTTCTTTAATGAAGACAGGTAGCATGCTCTCTAAAGTTCACAGAGCTAGAGACAGTGAGAGGTATTTCAGCTTTGACCATCAACTTTACCTTTACTGGTGAGGGGATTTTTTTTTTAGGACAGCAAAGCTATCCAGAGCTCTGTGATGGAGATGGTGAGTTTTGTTCTCACCAAAACAGGTGAGAAGCAAGTAGCTGGCTTCTCTTAGACATTGTAATTATGGAGAGGTAATTGAATCAAGATTACAGAACCACAGAATATGCTGGCTGAGTTGGAAGGCAAAGGATCATCAAGTCCAATGTTTAACTGTGCATAGCATAATCCCCAAGAGTCACACCAAGTGCCTGAGAGCATTTTCCAAACACTTGAATTCTATCAGGCTTGGTGCTGTGACCACTTCCCTGGGGAGCCTCTTCCAGTGCCCAGCCACCCTCTGGGTGAAGAACATTTTCCTGATATCCAGCCTAAACCTTCTCTGACACGACTGCAGGCCATTCCCTCATGTCTTGTCACTGGTCACTACAGAGAAGAGATCAGTGCCTGCCCCTCCTCCCTCCCTGTCTTGGTTTAAGAAAATCTAAAGGAGAACACGCTGTAATGAGTTGCCTCCTTTTAGAGGTTCAACCAATCCCTGTACACCAATAAGGAACAACTACGACTAGATGCAAGTGAAAAAATAACAGTTGACTAACAAGTGGAATAGCAACAGTCAAGACATAACTGTAAATAACCACCAGATTTTAAAAACCTGCTAAATTTTGTGGACTCCCCAGAACAAAGAGAGACCCAAAAATGCTGGGCACAACCCTCTAAGATGGCACTCTGCAGCCAAACCCATGGTTTGAAGGACAAAAGGAAAATGGTGTCAGTCTTCCCCCCCAACTCCTGCCCACACTCTGCTTATCTCCCTGATGGCTGGAGTGCCAGCTGATATTGTCTGGACCAAGGGGCTAGATCCCACTTGAGGAGGGATTTCACCCTCCTTTGTTAGGAGATGGCAGGAGCAGGCGAGGCAAGGTGGCTGGGCTGGAGCAGGGCACTGTTGGTGAGTTGCAGCCACTATTGGTGAGTTTGCTGACGCGGAGGCCGCTCCGCTTGGTGTGGCAGTGGCAGGCAGGCACTTGTGGAATTCACTCCAAGGCTGTTCAAAGCCTCTAACCACAGTCTTTCTGAGATGAGAAAAAAGCCCAAACAAACGAAAGAGAATCCAAAAAAAGGGAAAAGCCTCTGCCCTGCTGCCTCGGCTCTAGAGCAAGAAAAGCAAGAGACAAAACTAGGTGGTCTCTGCCCTAAGGCAAAAAAACAAAAAGCCCAGCAAGGCAAAAATCATGCAGCAAAAGACCACAAACTCCCTTCTGGAGCAGATATTAAAAGCACCTGAGGTACCACCCCACCCCAGTTTCCTGGCTGTAGGGTCTTAAAGAGAAAGTAACAATTTGGGGCGCAGATAGATATGGAATACCTGTATTGGCAATGGTTACCCATGACATGAGGAGTGGCCAATGCATGCATTGTCTTTCAGGTGTTTTTCAATACCTCCCATGTCACTGTAAGTTAGGGACAGTGAAAATGAAGGCGTCATGACTCTATGCATTCCAGAAGGCTTAGAAGCCAGATTTATTAGAAACTACACACTTTCTCTAGGCAGGATCATTCATCTGAGACCTGATAGGTGTTCAGCAACACCTCTACACCATTGGTTAATCAGGAACAACACCTTCTTGTAAACATCTTACCATAAACATCACGTTTCACATGCAGCATGTTCTCAAACAACAGGTGCGGAGAGCAAGACAAGAATTGTGTTAATTCTTTCTCTGAGGTTTCTCACAGCTTCCCCAAGATGTTGCCTGTAAAAGCTATCTGCTTCTCTCTGTGACCAGAGAGCCAGCACACCACACTCCCAGAATAATCTTCTCCATAACTTTACCTGGCACTGAAGTGACACTAACAGGTCTGTAGTTTCTGGGGTCCTCCTTCTTGCCCCTCTTGAAAATCTGGACAACATTCATCAGCTTCCAGTCAGCTGGGATCACTCCAGATTCCCAAGACCACTCAAAAATCATTGAGAGATCTTGCAGGGACATCAGCCCATTCTTCCAAGGATTTTTGGATGAACCCTTTCAGGCTCCATAGCTCTGCAGGGATCCAGCTGCAGCAGCAGATCCTACATAATTTCAGGGTTGACTGAAATTCTCACAGTCATGGTCCTTCAGCTCAGGGCACTCTCTCCATGCTGAAGACAAAGAATGCATTAATTGCCTCTTCCAGTTTTTGAGGTGACCATCCTCCTCCAGTAATAGGATGATATTATTTTTACTCTGCCTATTGTTATTAATTTATTTGAAAAACTCTTTTTATTTTCCCCTACAGTTCTGTTCAGCTTCAAGTCCAATTGAGCTTTGGCTGCATGAATTCTCTCCTCACAGCAGGAGGAGAGCCACTGTCTGAAGGCCTCTGACACAGCTGGTTCAGTGACTCCCACAGGTACAGAGGATTAAGCTCTATGGGCAAATCTGTATTTGGCATATCAATACCACAACTGAAAAACTTACACTAGGATGCTAATAAGACTGGGCTGAAGTGATCTCTTTGGGCTCCTCCTTGCCAGCTACTGAGTCTGTTTGCTGCCTCTACAGGCTGCTCCTGGATGGTCAGAGAAGACTCCTGCCTGTGTGAATTGCCATGCCATGTGCTCCAGATCACTTGCACTCCCTAGAGCCATTTAAATTTCCCTTGGATGCTCCCAACATCACCCCCTCCTCATCTACTTGGCTGCTGAGGGCTGCCAGATCTGACAAGGCTGGGGGCTTCTGATCAGGTCTAACCCTCACGCCAGGATTTACCTCAGTTGCTGTCTCCTGACTTGCATATGATTTTGTGTAAATCCTTTTACTGTGTTCAAGGAGAACTGCTTGGATATATTTTTTTTTTAGAAATTCAGCATGTTTATTGAGAGGTCTTGTGAAGGATTGTTGGACTTCCAAAAATGGTATACTTTCTGTGTAACCATACTGAGAGTTTTCTAATTGGACAAAACTTAATGAATTGCCAAGAGTGGATAGCATCAGGGAAGAGGGCCTTTGGATTAGTACATACTATGTAACAAAAATTAATGGAAGATAAAGAAATGAGTGGTTTTGACTAAAAGAAAATGATTTATTTTTTTCTTTTACAAAGCCTTCCTGAGAAACAAGACATCCATTTGGGGAATTTGATGACCCTAAAGGTCTTTTCCAACCTTAACAATTCTGTGATTCCAATTATAAATAAGATTAAACTGCTGATAGAATGTATTATTTAATGAGAAGCTGGAAATGAGCACTGCCTAAGTGCTTTCTCTGGTAAAATCTTGATTTTTTAAAACACATTTCATTTTTTAATCTATAAGTAAATTCTACTATAAGTTTGTACATTTATGAATAATATTGCTAGCTTACTGTAGTTCTCAGTCTCAGCAGTGCCCCATATTTAGCCAGAGTGCTTTTGATTTCTTATATCTAACTATACATTTCAGGTGTTGGAATAAATTCAGCAAGGTGGTAATTATCATAGTATACAATGATTAATTCTGTAACATGTCAGATACAGATACAGTTTACCAGATACACAGACATGCAGCATATGCGTAACCACTGCTCAAAATAGTTTCCTCATTAATAAGTAACATTCCTCGTTTAAAGAAATATACACTAGGTCCCACAAGTTCAATGGCATTCACTGACCTTGTTTTACTGAAATTGAGGGTGTAGAAAAATAGAAGCATGCATCTCCTGGCTCTGAATTCTGAGGCTTAACTACTGTATCTGTAGCAGGTGAGTAAAACCTGATCCTTAATTGCTCTGCAGGCTTTGTGAACCAAGACTATATTTGCTATTTTCTTCCCTATTCCAGGTCCTTCCTATTTATAGTCTTTTTCTAAACCTAGTGAGAAGAATCCAGTTAACTGAAATGTGGTTAGAAAAAACAAAATAAAGGAATATTTTGGCCTGGATCCAAATTCCTTTTGTTTTTTTATCATGCCTTCATCATAGTGTTATATATTCCACAGAAATTATTTTTATAGCTATGTATTTTGTTACATTATGCTTACTCTACTATCATAATATTTGCAAAAAAAAAATCAAGTCATATACATAAAAAGTATATATTATCCACGAGTACGTATTGCATTATACAAAGGAAGAAAATAAACATTCCCAATCAGATATTTTTGCAGTCATTCAAACAGTCATTATCTCTGTTATAACTGAAGATATGTTTCTAGAATAGATGATTCTTATCAGGGCAGCTGTTGGAGAGAAAAAGGAAATTAAATGCAGTTATATCTTTTGGGAGGGGGCAGCTATTTTATTTCAACTTAAAATTCATCTTGCTGCCATTATGCTAATACAAAGGACAGTGCTAAATAACAGCTTTATTGAGTTTCTCTGAAATATTTTTGGTGTTACTAAAGTCATTAATAAATACAAATAAACATGGTTGGGGAAAATACCAGTCTTGACTTTAAGGTCATGACACAGGCAGTTGTGTGTAATTATGTTAGATGTAAAAATAGCTTATCCTACTTGTGCTAGTTATCTGAGACTGTATTCAATTCAATTGCTACCTCTCATAAGTACTGTACTCAAAGAAGACTTGCAACAGAGCTAAAGGTGAAAATTCTAATAGAAAGCTTTTGGCATGTCACACAGCAGGTAGCTTTCATTCAGGTGGATTGTATAAAGGTGTATCTACATACATTGTGTGATTTAATATTGTTTCTCCTACCTGGTTATTTAGGTCATTCATCTTTTCTGTGAAATCATAAAGGACACTAAGCTTCTAAACAAGCATAAAACTGATGTTCTTGCCCCTATGGGCAAGTGTTCTTTTTTTGGCTAACCTGTACTTTTCTCTTTATGAAAATAACTATGAAAGCTTTGGCATCAGTCACTGTTCACATGCTGGATCCTCTGTATATGGGATTTGTAATTTTTTATTATCTTTTGCTATTGTTTTTAAAACACAGGCAAGGGTGGTGGTGAAAACCCTCAAAGAAAAAGAGTGAGGGATGGGAAGTCTGATCCTGTGTATCCTCATGGGCACCCCATTCTGTTGGATTACAGTTGAAACTTGAGGTTCTGTAAGAATTTTCAGGCCTTTCTGTGTTCTGACAGTTGATATTGGAAAAATTCTGATGCTTATAATTTATTCCATATATAGCTATTCCGTGATTTGTATGCAAGACAAGTTCTGAATATAACAAGGCTTAAATTGAAAAATCATAAAAAACCCAGCTGTGGAAGTAACATGTGCAGTCATCACTGAGAGAAGTATGTGTCAATAAAAAGAGACTCTGACAGCAGATTTATCTCTGGATTTCATTGTGGAGGAGATCAAATAGACATAAAGAAACATTGGTAGAAGAAATAACCATCAAAGAAATTAGTCTTGCAGATTATGTTTTTTTATGACAGAAATGCATTCAAATCACAAGACAAACATTTTCCAGTGAATGAGAGAAGAACTATACTGTTCTTATATAAATCTATAAATCTATACAGTAGGTTTCTAGTCTGGCTATGGTAACTGTATAATTTTATTTTTACTTTGCATAATACCAACAGACTCAATTCTCAGTTTGTCATTGAATTTCAACTTATGTATAAAGCTGGAATGTTTCTTCTTTTTAACTACAGTTCAAGGCACTAAAATAGCCTGGAGTGTGCTGTGTTGGAATACAACAGAATTACTGAATGTAAAAACTCCTTGACCAGAATGAAATTTAAATTATGATTGAAACATATTTTGCCCTTTACTCTTCATCAGTATATGGCCATACTCTGAGGTTTCTAGTTAAGCAAGTAATAAGTTATATGTGTGTGCATGCATCTAAAAGAAACATATCAAAAAAATCAAATGTATGGCAAAAAAGATCAAGTAAAGAGTATTTAATAATATTGAAGGCTCAGAAGATTTGAAGGGAGAATAAAAATGCAGAAAACAAAGGTGAAAGATGACAGGAAGATTTCAGAAAGGTCTATGGTAAAAATAAGAAACTTATGAGCAACAAAGGTCAATAATGGAGACAGCTAAGCATCTGTTTAATAGCAGTACTAATTTACTAACAAAAGAAATTGGACTGCTAAGAAATTAAATCAATTCTGTTTCAATGCTTGCAAAGGCAAACAAGAGTGAATGCCAGAACCAGTCATGAATTTCCTCAGAGTGAATAATAGTACTGAATAAGCCACAGGTTGTGCCAAAAGAAGCATTTTAGAAATTAGAATCTCTGAACCTCTGAGCTAAATAGATTGCAGAGCTAAAGCTTGCATGACTACTCCATAGCTGTGCTCAGCACAGCTAAGGGAACCTTTGTCCTTTTCTTGATCATTTTTATTTTTCTCCTCTCTGGAGGGAGTGTCACTGTGGTAAGTGAGAGGATGTTCTGCAGGGTCCCCTCTGTCTCTGAGCAGGAAGGTACACTTTTATCCTCACTTGGTTTTTATATTTTATAGAGAATAGTTTGGATTTTTTCTAATACAGTAGTTGTGCCAAATATATTATTGCTGTAGCTATGCCACACCAGGTGAGTGCTTAGATTGAGCAGTTAGAGAACAGAGAAATCTCTCCAGGGAAGTAAAGGAAATGTGGTGTACTTTGTCTGAGAGAGAAATAGGGCATTTGAAGATGAATAACCAAGTGGGAGTATGAGTGTGTGTTGAATACAGAATAGGAAAGCTTGAATAAGAATGAAGTAGAAATACAGAAGGTTAGAAAATGTATTTACAATTTAGGGAAGGGTAAAAATGTTCTGCAAGGTAATTGGCTTCTTTAAGAAAGAGGAAATAGTAGGAACAGAGGAAACGTGGAATGCTTTTGGAACATGTTACAGGCTTCCTGCTCAGACAGGCTATTCACTTCCATTGGTTTTCATCCTTCTTCAGTTCTTTAGGAACTGAATTAGAACTGCTCTGGCTTGGGAGAGATCCTGATGGTCTGAAGGTGTTCATTGACAGCTTTACAAGTATTTTGCTTTTCATGACTGTCTGTGGAAAAGTGCAATAAAGCTTGAAGCATTAGCTTTAAAAGCACTGCACTACCACCTCTGGTAGAGAGGACTTATCAAAGGATTTAAATACACTCACCAGCAGTAGTTAGGAATGAAGCTATCTAATTAATCTTATATTCTTTTCTGTGGAGAAGATTTTGTAAGTTATCTGTGAAAGAAAATGTAAAATACTTCAATTTTAAATTGTTTCCCACAAGTGACAATATATAAATTTACTAATAAAACTTGTGATCAAATATGATAAATTTGAAAAAATCTTCATTGTTTTGTCTCTGGAGAAGATGCAGCTTCATCTAAATAAGTCTATCCATGCTTTGATAAGGCATTTAGGGGAGAAAACATTATCAATTATTTGTTTGCATTCAAGAGCTTCCAAAACTTCTCTTCTGAAATTTCAGTTTACAATCTGCTGTATATGGAATTAGAAATCTCCACAGATCTTTCAGACAGTCTGGAATTACTGGTTGGATCCTGATGTCTTATAACTCTATTTGCTTAGGGTACTCACAGAGGAAACATATTTGGCTTTTTGAGTGTGTGAGCAGGAGGGGAAAGGAGGTGTCACTTTCTGGTTTTTAGCAAGAGACCTCAGAATTCATTGCAAAATTGGAAATGTAAGATATAGCCAGACAAAACCTTTACTCACAGAATAAGAATTAAAACGTATTAAAATGGGTGGTCCTTTGTTTTAAGTTTTTCGACAGTGGTAACAGAGCAGTCTCATGGCATTGTTAAGCACTTCAAACTATCACTAGGCAATCTTGTGTAGTGTGCATCATGAGCATGTTTGTCATCATAATCAGCAAATTAAGCAAGCTGTGTGTTTCCACCCATTCAGA
>WBNO01014734.1:3072-16485 GCA_013400575.1 Peucedramus taeniatus
GTAGTTTAAATAGTGTTTTTTTTGAGGAGAAAAAGTTGAAGAATGAGGATCTGGAAAGAGGATAGTCTAAGACTGCCTTATCCAAGAAAAGCAATGTCTTGGAGAAAGGAGGTCTATGCTTCTTGTTTTCAGGAAAAGTACTTTCAATGTATGGTAGATGGGTAATAGTACAGGTACTTGGAATAGTATCTTGGACAGGTCACTTAATTTAATTCAAAACAACTGTAGCATTTTCATTTTCTTATTTTTTTTATCCCAGGTGAAGATCAAGTCTCTTGACCTTGTTAAATGGATGCAAATATATGTTTGCAAAACAGCAATGCTTTAGATTTTGACAACAGAAGCTGTAAGTCATATCAGCATCAGGATGAAAAGCGCCCTACTCCAACTTTGTTGATTAATAAAAAAAAAATCACTGGGTTCCAAGGTAAAAGATGAATCCTTGAGGCATCTAGTTATACACAGGAAAATAATGTCTTGTGGCTCAATTCCTTTGATTTTCAAATATGCACCTATGTAAAAACAAGACTAATATTTACTTTCATTGGCTCCACTGCTCTTAATGTTCTGACTGTAATGCTTTATGTGCATTCTTTAAATATTGTGTCTCCCCTGTTTAAAATCCAGCCTTCAGTTTGGAGGCATACAGGTTGAAATTCACTTCCATTTATTATTTGTACAGAAAACATCTCTGGTAATAGATCTGTTAGAGGGTTTAAACATAAATTGCATAAACAAGTGACAAAGAGCATAGAAGATGAAGAGTTAAGTGATGATATGAGCAGAAACTGAGCTCAAAATTGGAGCTGTTATAAACTGAGAAAACAACATAGCTCCAAGGTGTTTTAAGACTTGAAAGCTATAAATCCTTTACACAAAGTTACTAATAGTTACCTGGGTAGGTTGTATTAAAATAATGCTGAGGGTTAACTGGAGCTTACATTTTAAAGGTGCATGCTTAATTAAATTGTATGCTTTATCTGTAGTAATAAAATATGAGACTCATCTGAGTTAACACAGTTTTACTATTTGAAGGTCTGCACCATCTCCAGTATCTCTGTGCAGGGCTGTTTGGTATATGAGCCATAACAGCCATTCAGGAAAAGTGCTATTCTCTGAACCTTTCCATTGGCAGCTAGAAAGCTGTTCTGTTCATCATGCTGGTGTTGTATTAAACAAGTAAATAGAACAGCTTTCTGTTCTGAAATGAAATGAACTTATGAACTCAAAAGAAAATTCTAATCATCAGACAGCACTCAGCTTTACATGTGATTTAAATTTAGAAGCACCAGCACAGGATAGTACCACAAAACTAGTCCTTCAAGCCAGGCAGAATGACATACCACAGTTTCCTGTTGATGCTGGAGGACTGAGGAGGACACTTTTACGTAAGGCAGCATTACTTGATAAACCCTTATAAACCACCTGCACTGTTCTTACAGTGGTTGCTTCTAGTCTTTGTTGACAGTGAATAATCTTTCACATTTACTACAACAGACTAGTAAGTGCTTGATTTCAGGTATAACCTGAATTCAGTATGTCCTGTATGTCCTACTGCTTCAGTTTTGTCTACAGGGGAACTGAACTTGCTTGATGTGTACTTGTATGATTTTACAAACTGAATGTCCAAAACTTTGTAAGGAAAACTGATGAACTGATTGGTCACTTCTCCCTTACCATATCACAGCACTTGAACCTTATTATTTTTGAAAACTAAAAGGGCTTCAATCTAGTTCCCACTCAAACCAGTGCAGAAACCCCTCCAGCAGGTTGGCTAATGAGGTTGTCTCCGTTTGGCAAAGAGATTTTGCCAAAACATCTGGATTCAGCTCTGCAAGAATTCCAGTGGCATTGCTGTGTCTAAGAGGAGACTGGGAAGTTGTGTGCAGTATCACTGTTGTGCTTGTCCTGTACACTGGAGGAGCCTGAGCTGGCAGACATCTGCCAGACCATGTCTACCAGTCCTTGCTGCAGCTCAGGCAGAGAGAAAGGTTTAAAATCTCCAAGAAAGGTTTAAAACCAAGGCATACACTGGCTGGTAGTTATATTACCTGGATGCCAGTGCTGTGCCTGTCCACACTGCATGGCAGAGAGCTGGGATGCATCAAGACATCTCAATGTTTAGAAGAGACTGGAGTTTGGCCTTGTTTTGCTTGTGCATAGACGAATCAGTGCTTCTGAGCCGATTCAGCTCACTGTCCATCTCTCCTGGCAGATGACACTGATGCATCTCCCAAGCTCTGGCAACGGGAACTCTTACTAAACTTTTAAGATAGAATCATACATGGTGACTTAGCCAAAGTTCTGTGTATAAGGAATGATCTGGACAAAACTGAAACAGATGTGCTGAAATCGAGCACAAAATTTCTTTGCAGTACTTTATTGTCCATGAAAATTCAAACAGATTTTCGTGTCCATGTCTATTGAGGTCCAAGATGATTTATAGAGAAAAGTGATCTGAAATGATATAATCTAATTTCTCAAAAGTGTTTGCTGTATTTTGGCTGTTCTTTGATTGAGCTGGGAGAGAAGAAGGAAATAATCTTCTTTGTTTCTATTGCTATCTTATAATGAATCTTCCTACTAAATGGATTTGCAGTACTCATGTAGCTGCTCTGTTCCCTAGAAGCCAATGGAGCTAACAAAAACCTCTGCAGAAAGTAATCAGTACCTGTACCCTGGCGATCATCATTGATTATCAATGGTATTGATTTGTGCTCATCAGAGGGCAGAACACATCTATCATACAGATAAACAATCTGTTCTTTAAAATACTTCTTGTAGGTGTGAAAGATAGCTGAGGATTGTTTTGAAAAAGCAATCCTTCTTTTGGGAAAGCATCTATAGCTGAAACATAAGCCTGAAGTCTCTAAAATACAAGTTTCTGTTGCCTAACAAACAATGTTTACTGCATAGGTATGCAAAAACATCTAACACTTTACCTTTGATTGTAATATTGAGTGGAAATGTACCTTTTTCTTCTAAGGTTACTAGCCTCAGCTAAACAAAACCAAAAAGTGACTTTTAAACAACTACCTTTTATTAGCAAGCAATACCTTGCATAATCATTCCCAAAAGTAATAGCATTATGCTGGTGAAAGGAAGCCATGAGTCATTCAAGGCTTGGTCCTTAACTGGAAATTCTCTTTGAGCAATGATAGTATTCTTTCTTCTCTCTATAAGAGCACCCTGGGTTTGAATTTGAGACTGTAATAAATACCTGTAATAATGCATTGCATGCACATTTATTTGGCAAATTCATATCTGGGATTCATTTTTCCCTGTTTAGTTTGCACCCAAGGAGAAGAGAGGAAGCAAAGATTATTTAGAAAACTATTTTGTTATCATGCCTGACCAGCCTGCCTGTTTTCTGTGGCTGTGTGATGAGAGTGTTGTATACCTTGACTTAGCAAGTCCTTTGACACCATTTCCTGCAGTATTCTGGCTGTTAAATTGGTGAGATCTGGATTAAGTGGACAGTAAGGTGGGTGGAAATTTGGCTAGACCACTGGGCTCAAAGGGTGGCGATCAGCAGAACAAGGTCCAGCTGGCAGTGGATTATTGGTGGCATTCCTCAGAGATGGACACCATGGTCAAGACTTAATGGCTTTATTTACAATGTGGACAATTCCACTAGATGCATAGGGTTATTTTCATCTGAGGAGTCACAAAATAGGTATGGTTGAACACAAGCACATGTGTGACACTGTGAATATGCTCTCTCTCCTTACTTATAAGGAGCACTCACAGTGCTTGACAGACTGTGTAGATTCAAAATTATGCCAAAATTATTTTTAATATATTCTTCATACATATTCGTAGCTCTATAGACTATTATTGTATAGTTACATAGCTCCTAGATACTCCAGTCTTTTTCCTATTAGACAATACACATTCCTAGGCCCCAATCCTCATCTTGCTTCTTCTGGGAACCAAGAATGAGCCACTCTTCAAGACACTTTCTCATAAACAAAGTACATCTAGTAGCAGGAAAGGGGGGCTCCAGAAGAGGTGGAACCAAGTAGGGGGAATTATCTCTCTACCAGTGCTTCTAATTGGGGATTCTTGTCAATTATTCTAACTTGCTAAACTTACAAAATTGTCAAAGCCATATATCACTATATCACAGAAGGTGGGCATTCTTCCATACTTGCTCCTGGATGCCTCCAATTAAGATCAGCTTTTATATTACTTCCTATATGATCTCAAAAGTGTGTTGTTTTTTTTCTAGATTTTTAAGGCATCAAAACCACACTGACTTCATCTGTTCCATAGGAAGGAAGTGGTGTCGGACTGGGCTGGAAAATTGTGACCTAAGTTGGTAATATTCCTGTTAGCTGATTTTCTACTCCTGGAACTGCCTGTTACATGTAAAATCAATCAGTAAACAATGGTATTTTCTCTTTATGCTGAACAGGTAAGAGCAGAGAGGGTGGATAGCCTTTGTGTCAGTAGTACTCTGCCTTCTCTTTACCTATCCAATGCATGTTTCTCTACAAACTGTCCCAGTTGCAGATTTGCAAATCTTTCTTGGGACAAAAGTGGTATAAATACTACTGTGGTGGGCATTTATATGAGAAAACAAAAAAATTGCCCTGTGGTAGACAAACAGTTTAGTATTTGACTGGAGAACAGTTAAAGCAGAACAATGCAGAGTACCCAGGCAGATGCAAAGGAGAGCTATTTGATTGCAAAAACCAGGCCTTTTTAAGCAGTTAGACCTTTATCAGTCAGTTTTAAAACATAAACATAATCCAACCAACCACCATACACCACAATGTGAACACATAATGGTTATATAACTTGGTTTTCTACCTCTAATTCATCTGAGTCACTTTCCCATAGTCCTTCTCTACTTAGCCAAAGCAATAGCCATGATTTTACAAGGGCAACAAGGACTTTGTAAGGTTTTACCTATATGCAACATATCCCCCTTTCTTTGTTCCTTATGCGAAGGCTTCATGTACCCTGATGCCAAAACAGTCTGCACCTGTAAAACCATTGTCTTATTAATACTATTACTGGTCATCTGCTGGACTCAAGATACATGGAATACAGTTCGCAATCAATACAAACCCATCAAATACAACCACACCACTGAAAAAGAGATCCGCAGCATAGAACAACAAAAAAGGTAGTGTCAAATGTCCCCAGGAAGTGGAAATAAATGGCCGCTGTTCCAAAGCTCATGACTGGAGCTCAGGGGCCATGCTGTTTAGGCAGGAAGGGAGTCCATTAGCTGCAAACACTAACTTTGACATTTCTGAATGTCTTTCTGGAAGCATGGAACAGGGAATAACTGAAGAAGGTGAGCAAGAACACAACATGATTGTGGGTGCAGGGGACACAAGCCTCTGCTGGCAGGCTAGCTCTGTAAGCTTGCAGACACAGCAATGTTCCTGGCAGTCCTACCCCTGATCCTGCCTTGGCTACAAGGGCTGGGTGGTGATCAGATCATTTCTCCTCTCACTGGGCCTCGTCTCCTCAGAGGTGATGGTTGTTTGTTGAGACAAGGAGGTAACCACTTTAGACCTATTGGCAATAAAACACATGCATACCTTCTCCCCTAGGTTAGTAAATCAGCTAGGCCTTGCCATTGCACACCCAACTGTAGATTCTTACATAAAAACTTTTTGAAATTGGTTCCGTACATGAAAATCCTCAGAGCAGTATCGCTCTGCTGGGGATCAGATTTGATGAACTGCTTTCAAAAATTCTAGTGTAAATATTGCATGTAGATATTGCATGTAGATATTGTGTGTAGATACTGCATTATCTAAATGTTCTTGAGGAGACATATTCTCCCTTCTTTGTTTTTTGTACAGCATGCGCGTCTCTCACTATGAACATGAAGGCAACATTAAAGTAAAACAATACATACAACAAAGCAATACACTCACACTGAGCAGAAATAAGCAAGGTAATACACATAATCAGTAGCACGAGACAAAGGATAGTGATTTAGAATGCTGCATAATCAATTGCCTAAATACCATACCATTACCCAGAGTCTGCAGTAGCTGGCAAGCCCTGTTTCACAGTGAGGACCTGGAGAACCATTCCTGGGAAAAGTTTCCAAATTTACCTCAAAAGGGGTCCAGTTTTTATAAGCCCAAATGGCAATTCAAAGTGACCTGATTACATTTTTAGTGCAGAAACACCTGGGTCTGTTTGGATATGTTTGACCAGCTAGGGCCAGGACATGGTCAGAGCCAAGGCCTTAACTGGGAGGGTCTCCCTAACATATCCTACAAACAAGCCTCCAGTAATAGCAGCTGGGAAAGTTTCTTAAAATTATGCGTCTTGCATACAGCTATGGTATATAGGAAAGCTTGTAAAGCAGCTGGCTCTGTCATTTATCTTTAGCTAAGTAGTCAATGGTCCCATGAACAAACTGCCAATAACCAAAGGAATGCATATGTGCAACATCAAATAATATCTTATGGAAAATACCCATTATAAAAAGTTAGTGAATTCACACTATGACATGAACAACATATTCAGAATCATTAATACAGCAGCAGTAAATGTCCTAAGAAGTTGAGATTATATTTTTCCACACATCCATGCATATATGACAATAAAGCAAAATAAAAGCATGAAAAACCACTAAATAGCTTACAATTAATAACAGCCATAATTTGGAATTGTTACTCATTCTTCTGTGATACCTCTGGAAGATAAAACAGTGAAGATTGTTATGAATAGTTATCCCAATTGACCAGTGCAGAACACGTATACCCATAGACTCTTTGATAAAATGAAGAATCTAATAAACCACCATCTTCACATATTTTCACACAACTTATTATCTTATATTCTTAAACAGTTACTTACCAGTTCTTCATCATAATTGTTTCAGTTGGTTCCATCTTATATCTGTAACAAAATAACTGTATCTTGTAATTTAAATAAGCATATTTCAACAGAACTTAAACGTAATCTCATTCAAACTTAATGGCACTTACGTGACAGAAAGTACACCTAACAGAACTTAAAGTCAACATTACTGAAACTGAACAAAAATTAATCTTAATATAACTTAAACTTAACAAAACTTAACAGAACTTAAAATAACTTTAACTGAACAACACTTAAACTTAGCTTCACTTAAATTTAACAACCATTAGACTTGACAGAAATTAAACTTCAAAGAACTTAACAGAACCTAAACTTAACAGAACTTAATGTAACAGAACTTCAAATTACAGAATGTAAACATAACATCAAATTCAGCAACACTTAAACTTAACAGAACTGAACCTTAACATCACCTGAACTGTACAGAACTGAAACATAACAGAACTGAAAAATAACATCACTTAAATTTAACAAAACTAAAGTCAAAGTTGAGAGTGTTCCTTTAAAAGTTTCAGATACAACAGAATTTAACTCATTCTGACTCTATCATTACAAGAAAGTTATTGAAAATATGTCATACAGCAGTTAAACATCAATGAAAAATATGTAGGCAAACAACTGATTTGTAACTGATATAGTAGCAACATGGATTTACTGAAGAGATTATAAAGGTGTGGCAAATACATTGTGATTTTATGTAATTTAGTTTTGAGAATACCTCATGGTAAGTGCCAATATTATTGAAGTACTTTTCTCGTGTAAGCATAATTTTGCCAGGTATTTTAAAGTGCAGCTCAGAAAAATGACAACAATGTATATCTTGGCAAATTGCACTTCAAACCTGCTTAGTTCACAGATGGTAAGACAGATTTTTGAGATTGCCTGTACAATAGATTTGAGCTTGGACTATTAAAGGTAATGGGATATAGATATTTAAGGCTAAAACATCAAGGACCTAGTTATATAATACTGCCATGAGTTTTGCACAAATAACTTGGTTAGGTCAGTGGGTGTGTAAGACTGACACTTGTGTATAAACAGCTACAAAATCATGGTTTCAATTATTCTTATGGAGTGAGCTACTGTTTACTGCACTTGTGGTCCATCAATGAACTGAAACAGTTTTGATATGAAGTCCAATTTCAATTTATATATGGCAAGGAAGAATAACTACATTTGAATCACTAAATAGCTGTACCTATCTGAAATGCTGTCAGATGTTTCTTCATGGCAAAAGATTCACAGTAAAATTTCCTTATCAAAACTGTGGGGTAAAAAGGCAAGTGCATAGGCAAAGCTAGCATAATTCTGTCTGTTTTTACAGAGGAGTTTTGTGTTCTAATTATATCTAATTCTCAAATAGCTGCTGCAGATAAAGCTCAGGGTTCGCCTTCAAGTGAACAAAGGAATGCCTGATTTATGACCCAGCTAATTGCTCCCAGTAACTGTCATGACCATGTAATGAGCTGACACTGGGCTTGAAAGTTAATTGCTGTTCCATTAATATCCACCTGAAATATTTCCAAGGAGTGATCTCCCAAATTTTCTAAGGGGGCACCAGGTTAAATATTAACCTTCCTGTTCACAAGCTAAAACATTAGCCACATAGTGATAAATTGTACTCTCAGGGTACTGACTTGCGTATATTCTACCAGGTATACAATTTTCATAGTAACAGCTAACATCATTATAACTGAGCAAAGAATCAGTATAAATTCAGTGCAATCAGACTTTAAAATCAAAATTTTTAAAACGGCAATATACATCCTACATGGCAAGTTTTACCAATCATGCAATATATCAGCATTTCTGTTCAAGAATGTAGACCTTGCCGTGCTGCTGCTATACAGGAAGACACTACATTCACACAGACAGCCTGGAATCCAATAAACAGTCCTGTCAAAATCCACAGCTCACTGAAAAGACAAGGTTAGTTTTAACAGAGTTCCGGTAATTATGTCACAAATACCACGAGGATAGCCTGACTGCACTCTGGGATTTGAGTACACAGCATAACCTGTTAACTGAGTGACAAACTCTCCCATACCAATATCTCTGATAATAGAGTAGCCTAATATCTCCCTGTTTCAATGCATCTTCTTGGCATTCTGACAGCAACGTGCCGTAGCATCAGCACTCCGTGTAGGCCATAAATCCGCCGTGAGCCATGATGTATGGTTCTGGGTTTGGAGGGGTAGGCCGAGCCAGGGTAGCTATCAATGGCTCACAACTCAGAGTCTGCCAGTGTGCTGCGAGCTGGTGGCTCAGCCAGGGGCCCCAGAGGGGGCGACTGTGCCCAGGGGCCAACTGAGGTCAAGGAGCCAACTGTAGCCGGGGGGCTTCGAAGAGTTGCGGGGGTGACTGTGCTCAGGGGGCCAGCTGAGGCCAAGGGGGCTGCTGCTCGCTGAACAGCCAGGGAGGAGGGGCAGCTGGCGAGGGAGCCGCTGAGGGGGGAGCTGGCAGCCGAGAAGCTGCTTCTGTGGGTGGCACCATGCAGAGAGGCCTGTGGAGCAGCTGCAGCAGGAGGGACCTCCTGCTTCCACGAGGGGCCTTTTGCTCTGGGAAGGAGCTTCTTGCTCCAGGGGTAGCTCTGTAGGGGCTTTGCTAGTGCCCATAACATCCCGCGCTAAATTGAGGATCACTCCATTCACTGGATCCGTGCCCAGGTTTGTTATCAGTATCTTTTCTAGCACTCCCTGCTGCAGCTGCACACAGGAGTTTTTAGCATCAAGGCCTCTCTCACTTAAGAAAGAGTTAAGGGATTCTTTCACCCATAATAAAAGTTGCTCCAATGTGTAGAAAGTGCTGCAATAACTTCAAGCTGCACTGACACTACCAGGACACCTCCCCAGTCCCAGGATACCCACAGTCCCATGGTTTTTTGTCCAGTGAACACACTGTCCTAACCGTACAGGCTGTGCCAGCATCTTGCTCTCCGCCGTATCGTGGTTTGCAAAGAAAGTCCCCTGTTGTTGTAGCAGGGTCCGAGTTCTGCTCTCTGCTTGCAGGCTGAGGGTTCCAGGCTTTTAAAGGCTGCCTAGCTGAGTTGTAGTCCATCTCTTCCTAGCAATCTGGTATCCCAGTGTTCTGGGTCTGTGGAGCTTTGTTGTTAACCACAGTCCTCCTCTTCACTGTAATCTTACCTCCCATCATTCGGGCTCCAGATTTTAAAGCAGAGTGACACACAGTCCCCAGGCAGGTGCAAAGGAGAGACATTTTATTGCAAAAACCAGGCCTTTTTAAGCAGCCAGGCCTTTATCAGTTACATAGTTTTAAAACATAACAAACATAATCCAACCACCACACACCATGATGTCAACATGTAATGGTTATATAACTTGGTTTTTTACTTCTAATTAGGCTGAGTCACTTTCCCATAGTCCTTTTTTACTTAGCTGAAGTAGCAGGCCTGAACCATGATTATACTGGGGTAACAAGGCCCTTATTTTGTAAGGTTTTATCATATGCAACAGAGAAGAAAAACTTTCAGTGTCCAGGAGAGAGGTGGCAGCCAGCTTGTTTTTAATGGTTTGAGGTTTAGAACTTTTTCATGGTAAATTGTTTTGGGGTGGTTTTATTTTTTTGTTTGGTTGGTTTTTTGTTCCTTTTGGTTTGTTTTGGTTTTGTTGGGGGGGGGGGGGGTTTGGTTTGTTTGACTGGTTTTCTGGGTGTTTGTTTGGGTTTTTTTTTGTTTTTTTGTTTTTTTGTTTTTTTTTTTTTTTTTTTTTTTTTTTTTTTTTTTTTTTTTTTTTTTTTTTTTTTTTTTTTTTGGGGGGGGGGGGGGGGTGTTTTTCTATGGACCTCTGTACCAAAACAGAGGTTTGGTATATTCTGTATTCTACTCTTGAAGCAATATATGATTTTGAGAAAATAATATTTAAAAATCCTTTGGCATTTTACCCATTGGCTAGTTATTTCTAGACACCTAGTCCCACCTGGTGTTTTGTAAACTACAGATTTAAAGCACTGGAAGTAGTCCACAAGACATTCATCCTCCTATCTTCTGCCTTCAGTGTGCCTGACAAGAGTTATTCCTCTTACTTCTATACTTCCTGACTATGAAGAGCTTGAGGTGAGACTAGGTAGGTTTTTTCCTCTCAGCTGCTATTTTCTTTGGGAGTAAAGGGCAGAGAAAACATTTTGAAGTAAATTTAGTGCTTAAAAAGATTGCCAGAATTATGCAGGAGCTTATTTTTTTCAATGAAATGTGAAAAGGCACAAATTTCATTAATTTATGGCCAGGATTCTTCTACCATGACCTGAAAGGAAAGCCTTAAGAGGACACTTCATTTTATATACCATCTGGGTTTCTCCACCCCACCTTTGCCTTGTGTTTTTCGTTCCCATTTATATTCCTGCTATTTATTTTTATTATTTCTGACGTATTTCTTTCTCATGCCTCCCTCACAAACCTTTCCGACAGCTGCATTTCAGGCTTCATTTCAATTTCTCAACTTCCTTCTGATTTCAACTCACTACTAATTATTTCCTCTTACTTGTGTACCAAGGATCTAAATTATACACAAAGTAAACATCTCATAGTATTGTAGAATCACATGGTCCATGAAGGCTACTGCCAAGAAACCACCAATACTTCTCATCATAGATCATAGAATAGTTTGGCTTGGAAAGGACCTTACAGACCATTAAGTTCCAACCTCCCTGCCATGGGCAGGGTCACCTTCCATTAGACCAGGTTACTCCAAGCCCCATCCAACCTGGCCTTGAATGCTTCCAGGGACAGGACACCCACAACTTAGCATCCATCTAAAGGGAATTATGTATGGCATACCTGATAACATCTAAGTCAGGTTAGATGCCACACATGGTAAGATGCTTAACAAGCCAGTTAAGTAATGCTCAATGCTATTTCAGAGCAACCATTCTTTCAATAAACACTACTTACACGGCTATTTCTTTCTCATTTCCTATTTTAGCATATATACATTTTTTAAAGAAGCACAACTGGGGGGGTGGGTTCTTCTTTTCCTTATGATTTTTATGCTCAGGTTGGGTTTTTGTTATTTGAGTAATTTCTTGTGGAAGCAGAAAATCAATAATCACCTTCAAAAAGAATTAATATCAGAACCTGATGGAGTAAAATGCATCCCTACCATTCATAAGCCTCCAACAGATTCCACAACTCTACTATAGTCCCTTGTAACCTTCAAAAAAAACCAAACAACGAATCACAAGAACAACAAACCCAACAAAACAAACAAACAAACAACAAGAACAACAGAGAAAAAAATAAGAGAAAAACTAAAATCCAGAGATTCTCATTCTGAATACTGGACTTCTGATGTACTTTGAAGTCAGCAATTCATTAAGTGTGCTGTTCTGGTCCTGGAATATAATCATTATAAAACATTAACATCCTCTAGAAACATTTATCATTCACTGACAGGAACAATGCATTTCTAGAATATCCTAAAAGATAATTTTCCACTTCAACACTCAACCACAGCAGAGTTTATAGCACAGGTGGTGCTGCCTCAAGTAAGTATTTGCCAAATAGACAATGATCTATGACCAGACTGGATAAAGGAACTTCCACCCACAACTTCCACTTGTCAGGACAGTAACTTACAAGTTTTCAGCTGGATTTTGAATTGACGCTGAATGCTCTGCAGGATCATTCCATTCATGCTGCTGATCTGAATACATCCATTAACTTGGTAAGCTATGCAACTTAAAACATTCTAATCAGGACAGAGTTCCTTATAAAATTTTTAAAAATGTTACATTTGCTTTATTAGCTGTAGGAGCTTGGGAAACATTTATTAAAACAGTTGGTTTTTTACAAGCTTGGGGAGGAGAAAGAGGATTTAACTGCTTCTCCTCCTACATTCAGCCTTTCTAAGGCCAGCAAAGCTCACTGTTTCATTGCTCAGAGATAGTGCCATGTTCTGCTGTTGGGCACTGTGAGGGATTCTTTTAAACGGATGGCTGGGGCAAAAATAGACACAAATTAGGTCAATATTATATCTGTGAACCATTTATTGATGGAGAAAAATAAGTGGCCCTAGTGGAGGAGGATAGAAAAGGAGGTGGAAGTTCAATAGGCAGCTGGCAGCGTGTCTCCTGCGTCGATGAGTGGCGGGACGCTTGAAGAGTCAGAGCTCCGGCAGGTGTGGCAGGGAAGGTGGCAGAGCAGTGGCTGGAATCGTGGTGGGATCGCGGCAGGCTGCCGTGGGATCATGCGGCACCAGTGGCGGCAGGAACGGGGATAGACGGGCAGGACAGTGGACAGGGACTGTGCAGCAGTCTGGGAACCCAGGGCACAGGGAATATTTCTCCGTCTACTCTGAGGGGTCCTGATCCCCAGAGAAACACTCACTTTGACCCTTACCCATGGAAAAAGCTTCCAGGACTTCAAGATAGGCTAGAGTCTACAAGAGTGTGGGGCAGATAATAGGGAATAGTATAGTATGTCACTTGGGTGAAAAATTTAGGTTTTAAAGTGTTTTAGTATGCAGACAAAATGGAGGATATCTGGCATTGCCCCGAGCTGCTTCTTCTTCTTCTTCTTCTTCTTCTTCTTCTTCTTCT
>WBNO01014737.1:7383-54610 GCA_013400575.1 Peucedramus taeniatus
ATGGCTGCCCGTATTTTCTCTGAAATGCAGTAAATGAATGATCTCAGTATTTCAAAGATTTCTTTTTGGTCTTGATTAATCTTTTACATAGCAGAATGACAAGCAATGCCTTGGAAAATAGCAAGATGCCAAACAATATTGATTTCATGCTATGGCAGTGACCTGGAAAGTGCTATTTCTCACTGAAAGATTATGTTGTGGTTTTCCCCTAAAAATAAGATGATTCAAAATCTAGGAATGTTTCTGGATATTATTATATAATTATTAAAAAATACTTTTTTTTTTCCTCACTGAAAGGTTGTAGAATTGTTCTATGATTAGATAAAATAATCCCCTGAATTGTAACTACCACAAAATCTACATCTTACATCTATAATTTGCTTTCTAATGAAATTTCTGAGTAAGGATCCTCTTTTTTTTTAATTCATGTCATTGAAACATTCTTATTTGGAAGTTTAACTGATTTGGAAAGAGTAAAACCCTAGACTTACCGCCATACTCGCATTCTTAGTTTTGTGATTTGAAGTAGGAAGTGATGAACAAGTGAAACTAAAACAAGAATGGATTCTTCCTCTGCAAATTAATGTTTCCAGTTTTCATCATGAATTAAAATGAAAGTCACAAATTTTTAAAAGAATGATTTCTAAGTGAAACAGAACAGATTGTCAAAAATCATCAGTGTCCCCCTTCTTATAGATCTGTAAAATAGATCTGAGAGCTCGGATAAAAATATAAAATCTGTGAGCCTACCCCAGCTTTGCTGTTTACTGACAGTTCATCATGGGGAATGATAAGATAGTAAGGCTAACTCATCATGTCTTTGTGTGCACTAAATGGGAGGTAACTCACTCCCCAACTTTGAATAGGGAGCTGAAATGTGTAATTAATTAAAAGGAAGAAATTATACATGAAAAAATAGGCCCACATTGACTTAAATTCTTTATATTCCTTGAAATATATTGTGCATGTGTCATTCAGAAATAAACTATGTTTTTCATGTTGCTTTCTGTTCCACAGAATGAACCTGTGGAATAAAATGCAATAAAACCAGGAAATGTGTTGGAATATTCATAATTTAAAAAAATTAAGCCTTTCAACTTCAACTTCATTAGTAATGAAGTTAATACCGTTTGTTAGCATTCGTTTTTATTTGGTGCAAAATCATTAACAATTTCCACAAGCATTTAGCATTTTGAATATAGTTTTATGTCTTCTGCATAAGACATGTCATGTCTTTGTTTCAGCAGTTTGGTCAGTCTGCAGAAGGAGCAGATCAAATGACTTGTTTAGAAAATAAAGCTTTATGAAATCTTTCATAGGCACCTTTTACTGTCAGTACGCTCTGGATGGCTGTGCTGATTAAACTTATAGGCTTTTATGCACAGGAAAGATTCTTGGATGCTCAAAGATATTTGAGCCACATGATCAGTGAGGAATTTACTGTTGCTGAACTTGGAGTCCCCTGTTGACAAAAGTTCATGTACAGTCATTCTTGCTCCAGTTTAAGTGAGTTACCCTGTGCATGGTATAGAATGCTATGTGGTATAAATTAGAGTATCTCATGACTCACGTGGTTCATGTTACTGGGTCAAATATTTTGTCTGCTGATTGTGCAAATATGTTTAATCACATTAAATTGTGGAACAGCATAAAAATAAAAATAGGAAGCAGATATTCTTTGCAATTGAATTAATTGAAGCCTTATTACCTAGAAGCTCCATAAATGCTCCTTACCTTTTTAAGAACGTAATTTGTATTATATGCATGTTTAGTATCTTTAAAACAGTTTTTTAGTTCTAATCTCCTTCTAATTTGTAAGTCTATTGATTTCATACTATATTGTTCTATTTGTTGTTAAAGACAGTACATGAAATAAAGGGAGCATAGTAGGAAAAAACATTTATCCATTGCCTATTTTTCTGCCATAATAAAAAGTGCAAATAATAAATGTAATAAAATTCAGGATGTAGCCAAAAACTATTAAAAATGAACAGTTTACACCAAGGAGTGAATAATAACTCTGAATAGCAGTTATTCAACAATTTTAATATACCACTCTAGTTTCAGTATGACATAATGTTCCCTGTAAATTGCTAACATACTATTATTTTGCTTCTTTCCTGAAGATAATTCCTTATTCTTTCATAATGTACTGGCCACAAAGTTCTGTTCATTTCAAAAATAATGCCATATTGTGGAATTTAGGTTTGATTTCCAAATTCCTCACTTCTTCAGAAAGTTAAAGTATATTATTTATCAGTAACTCCTCTCTTCCCAATCTAGTATCAAACCAAATTAAGAATTCTGATGAAGAAGCAGGTTTTTATTCAGCAAAATATTTAATGATATGAAGAACTGTGAGCATGTGAACATTTATGGAGATGTAATATTTTTGTATCTACTTAGATTGAATGGAGACCCAAATGTACTTAAATTCCTCCAGTGAATTCAGGGTGTTTTCAAGATTTCACAGTGGGGAAATTTGTATGTAATCCAACATTTTCATAACTTATTTATAGCATGTACCTGAAAAAAAATTGAAGGAGAAAAAAGAATCCTCTAACCACTAAAGGTGGCGTATCAGCAACATGTATCAGCAAGAAAATGAGCAAAGTAGTCATCTCCCCCAAAATCTACAGCTTGGTGAATCAAAGTGGAAGAGGACAAATTTAATTGATGCTCACAGGCTGCTTCTGATGACTGGCTGATGGCTGCCCTGCCCACTCAGACTGACCACCATTCCTTTGCCATGCTGATCTGCTCAGTAGTGCATTCAGCTGTAACGCAGTGTGTTTGTCCTTCGTCCTTTCAACTATTTATTTCTTTACTTGCTTGGAAAAGCCAGAAGGCAAATCTGAAACTGAGATATAGGATAATATTGTTTGCTGCTCTTTAGAACATTGACTAAAAGTCATGTCTCTTGCTTGTTAAAAATGGTTATAAGGCAGTCTGTCTTGCAAAACTGATGTTTCCATCTCATGGCCTAGATGTGAGTATTGTGTCAGATCTCTAACTTTTTTTAAGCATGATGTGAAAAATGCTTTCTAACTCTTCTAACACAAAAACAACTGAGGAAAGAAATTTTTACTCAATTTTTACAAGCTTTTCAAAGGATTTGTAGGTGAAGACTCTTTGAAACCTAGCTGAAATTTACAATGACTGTTTATCAATTACAGAAGGCCAAAGTCTTGTCTCAGTAATACGAATGCACTAAATAAAGAAATTATATCTTGTTATGCTTCAAAGTCTTTTCCTTTACGTGTGCTTAACAACATCTCCTGGTTGAATGTAAATCTCCTGCATTATGGCAAAAACCATAATAGCATTGTAGTATGCCACACTTTTTCAACAATTGCATTGATGAAGGAAATTTTATTGATTGACTGTTTAACTCTGTGTTTCATAAAAATGTTTAAAATGCTCACATTTGAACCTTTATTTTTTTTTTTTAGCCACCAAAGGGTTTTTTTACAAAGATGGCTTTTGTACAGTGCCAACTTCTTATCTTTTGCATGCCATCAATCTCAGATAAATCAATTTGATGACAATATCAGGATAGGGAGAGAAGACATAATCTCTGCTATTACAACAAGTATGTAGAGCTAACTCTTCTAATCTCCATGCATAGTAGTTATGAAGAAGCTGTATTCTGTTTTGAATGACCAGTGTCTGCAAAACTAGATCTATTTTGAATTTGGGAATATATTTTTGAATTTGGGAACATATTCCTACATGTTTCTGGCAAGTGCTTTTCAGTAAGGGTGGTTTTTTGGGATTTGTTTTAAGTAGCATTGAACTATTCCCTACAGCTAAAGTATCCTTTTTATTTTTCTGGGTAGAGCAGGGAGAAAGCATCTATTGCAAATCTTCAAAATTTTAACAAATTAGTTGTCATCGGTGAAGTGCTGCACTTCTAATTACAATGAAGGGCAACCACATAAGGCATCAGATCATCTTGTTGATATGACAACATTAAAATATCCAATGACCTGCAAACATTAACATCTGTAACATCTGAATGAGTTTTAGGGCTGTCTAAGACTGAGGCAATGCTGCCGCCTAATGATGGGAGTATATAAGATGCAGTACAGCAATATTGCTTGTTTGGCAAGCAGGCAAGGCTTGTGACATCAATTGAAGACTATAAGTGAAATGAAAAGCAATAAATATTGGCCCATGGACTAGACTACATGATTTGATGGTGTGCCAAGAAATTTATTTCATTCAAAGCTAAAAGCAAACTAAAACCCCTGGAAATTACATCAAGTCTGTAAACATTTTGTTTTCTGTGTATTAATGTCTATTATGATTCTAAAAAGAATGATACTCCACTTTTTTTCTATTTAGATAGATGAGTTTTTTATTTCATATATCTCCTAATGCTCATCATTATAATAGCTATATCATTATAATAGCTATCTGAGAAATTTTATTATTCTCTGAAGTATCCTAATACAGTTTTCTCATAAATATTTTTAGTTCAGAAATAAGAATAAGTAATTTCTCAGTGCTACATTGATCTATGCATCACTGGCCTTCTTTATTTAGAAAAGTTTAATGTAGTCTAGTGGCTGAGAAGAATATTAATAGTATTACTGTCAAGTTAATTCATAGACCCATAAAGAGTAATAATACTCATGTAAGGCACCTGCCAATGTAACCTGTGACAGCTTGTACAACCAGCAGATCAAAACTGAATCTAGTCCTGCAGTGCCTGCTCCTTTCTCAATTCTTCTGGTAGATCTTTCAGTTTGTGCTCTATAGTGAAACATAAAACAGCAGAGAACTTGCTCTTATTTCCTCACCTTTTTATCTATGTTGTCTCTTCAACTTGAAGTGTTATTGAAAAAGCATAGAAAATCCAAAGTTTTTTGTTGATTTATGCCTTACTCTGACAAAGGAATTAATGGAAAATTGGTCAGCCCTTGAAAAATTATATTTTGGCAAAAATTAATAAGCTGTAATAAAAGCATTATAAAGGTATTGATTGGTTAGTAGGCATCCCATTAAATCATTATAATTATATTAAAATATGATTAGGGAAATAGATTTAATGTACTTATAGCCTGTGCTAAAGTTTTTCTGGTTTTTTTAGTAAATGGGAACTCATATTTCTTTTGTATATGTTAAATTTTTTAATATTCTATTCCTCTCATCTGGGCTGACTTCTAGCAACCAGCATCATCACAATGAATTCACATCAAAGCAACAGCCTGAGATCTAAATCTCCCTTCTGCTTCTTCACAACAGGTGCAGGAGGTTGGTCTCCATCAGATAGTGATCATTACCAATGGCTGCAAGTGGATTTTGGGAACAGGAAGCAGATCAGTGCTATTGCAACTCAAGGCAGGTATAGCAGCTCTGACTGGGTCACTCAGTATCGGATGCTCTACAGTGATACAGGGAGAAACTGGAAACCATACCACCAAGATGGAAACATCTGGGTGAGTAATTGCTATGAAATGGAGGTGTGTGCTGTAATGATGTTTATTGTCAGTGGTTTTTTGGAATGGTATGACATGTACAACCCTTCAGTGTTTATATCAGGAAAGAACAGAGCTTTGCTCAAAACACATTGATTTAAGATGCAGCTGCTGTTAGGAGGTCTATTCCCAAATTAACAAACGCATTTTGGGATGACAGTATTTAGCAGAACGTGCAAATATTTTTCAGTTGCTGATATTGCTCAATGTGTGTCTTATGCTTTGTCACCTCTTTCCTTTTAACTAATTTCATGGAGTGAGATAAAATAGTGGTTTTGAAAATTCTTTTGTTAAAATTTTGGAAGGTAATTTGTCTTTGTGTGTGTATACATGTGCTGGAGAGCAATTTTATCATGTACCATACAGATGCTACAGGGATGTGTTTGTTTTAGCTGTGATGGAGAGAATTTTCTTCACAGTAGCTGATATGGGGATGTGTTTCGGATTTATGCTGGGAAGAGCGTTGCTAATTCAGAGATGTTTTCATTACTGCTGAGCAGTGCTTGCACAGCCTGAAGACCTTTGCTACTTATCCTTCTCCAGCACATAGACTGTGGGTGCACAAGAAACTGTGAGGGGGGCACAGCTAGGACAGCTGACTCCAAATGACCACTGGGATATATCCCTTACCATAAGGAGTCACGCTCAGCATGTAATACTGGGGGAAGGAGGAAGAGGGCTTATTTGGAGTGATGACATTTGTTGTCCCAAGTCACTGTTACGTGTCGGAGTCCTGTTTTCCTTGGGATGGCCAGACAGCTGCCTGCCCATGGGAAGTGGTGAATGAGTTCCTTTATGACTTTGCTTGAGTGTGGCTTTTGCTTTACCTAAGAAACTGGCTGTATCCCAACCCATGAGTTTTCTCACTCCTCCTGTTCTCTCCCTCATCCGACCATGGGGGAGTGAGTGAACAGCTCTGTGGTGCTTAGTTGGTGGCTGGGGTTAAAACATGATAATGAGAATTTTAGGAAAAAGCATATAATTTGGCTTTGTGTTTTACATTTTTTTCATGGATAAACTGCTAATTTCATTCTTGCTGAAAACACTAGCCTTCCATTTTGCTGACAAAAAATTATAGCTATTAATTAACATGCCTATACTCATAGCATTCCTTTTAGATGGTATTCTTTCTCAAAAGTAGATTTTGAAAACAAAAAAATGTTATTATTCTTTCTGAAACCAAATTAAGTGATTAGCTATTATGTTAAACCAGACAAGATTTAACACAGTGATATTTTATATTCACATTTTTGCCAGGAGCTTCTTTTATTAAGGTCTGTTATTAAAAATGAATGTCAAATATAGACCATAAGGTGAATGATTTTTATCTGTATAAGAGAAACTCAGTTAATATGTAGAGTGAGTAGAAAGTCATTTTTTTTTACAGTATTGATTTATTTAAAAAATTTCTTCCACATGCTAGATAGGGTTTGGAATGAGGTTGAATTTGAAGCTGGAGAGTTAGACAACTTTGAAGAAGAAAAATACTGGATTTTGGTTTAGATTCCTTAGAACTTGGATATGAATATGATTCATCAGGGTAGGGGACAACTTATGCTTAAGCTTGATGAATGTAAAAATTTCTCTTTTAAGGCCACTTACTATAAACACTAAATGCTATAAATATTTTTATATACCTACTCTAAATTTATAAAAGCTTCTCTAACAACTACTGTTGAAATCACCAAGAATGGGAGAGAGCTTTGCAGCTGGCTGAGTGAATAATATATAAAGCAGAATAGTTAGGCTAAGGAAAAATATGTTCTTAATAACTTTTGGTGATGCCTAGTTTGGTTGATTTAGTCACAGCTGTGATTGCTTGTTTCCAAAGCAGACCAGCTTTCCAAGTGAGGGCTATGTAGCAAGTCTTTATTCTTATACCGTCACTTAATACAAAAATATTGATAGCTTTTTCATGCAAGAGTATTTCCTTTTTCTCTTTATTAGCACTTATGTACGCTTGGTGGATTCAGAGGAATACTACTGGCTTGTTATTGACTATTGACATCACTTGCAAAAGAGTGTGATGGGCTATACAGGTCTGCTGCTTTTATTTGGAATGCTATCTTTAGATATATGTTAGCAAGCTGGTTGCTGCAATACTGCTATTTGTCATGTCCTACAATTTTTATCCAATATTAGAAAAGCAGATTAAAAAATAAATGCTACCATATCTCTGCTTTCTTTTAAGAGTAAAAGTGAGCTGCTAGCAAAAAAATAAAAGGGCCACAGTTCTTGATTCTATTCTAGTTTGATTAAAATAGTATTGCTTTGGTGGTTAAATGATGTCTCAGTTTTGGTTTTATCCTGGAAACACTGTTTATTAGTTATTAATAAATACTTATCTTAATATGTTCCAAAAACAGGGGAGGTGCCTGAGAATGGAGAAATTCTGTGGTCCTATTGTAGTAGTAGTAGTGTTACAAGGAGACAGACTTCCCTGATGTGAAAACAGAATGGTGTAGATTTTCCATCAAATCGTCCGTCTAGTGTCAATTTGTACATGAAATTAAAAGCAGTGGTAGCTGTTAGGACAAGACTAGACTACGTAAGCCAAGTATCTATCATAGGCACTTTAAATTCATAAAAGCAGATTCTTCCTGACTGAAATGACTGCGGCAATCTTAAAAATCTCATGATTCTGGTGCTCTTAGAAATCTTTTTAGAAAGAATTTATTCTTTACCTTTGGATTTGTATCTTTTAAGAGACTTATCCACAGGAGAAATACACTGTGCAGCATTTGTTTAAAAACCCTCTTCCATCATCCTTATGCCTTAATGTAATTGTTTTCTGACAGCAGTAAATTTAAAAGTAAATGGAAAAGCAAATTAAAAGAGGAAAAGAGAAGGGCAAAGTTCAACAATATTTAAAACTAAAGTAGTTATGATATCAATTGACACAGAGGATGAGATGAGAGAAACAAAGGGAAATAAAGCTAAATAAATGAATTGGAGAGAGAGAAAAGGAAAAATAATTTGCAATAGAGTTCTAGTCAGGAACAAACCATTATAATCTGCATAAAAGGCTGAAGTGAACTCTTCTGTATGTGTTAGGGAGGAAAAGGAGTTCTATAATTACCTCCTAAGTAGGAGAGAAATCAAAAGGCTCTCAGGAAGTCTGTGATGGGGAAAGTGCTTTCAAGGTGAATTTAGAGTAAGCTTCCCATTTCTGTAAAATAGATTTTGTGACCCCACCCCTCCTGGGGTTTTGGATATTTTCAATTTTCATGAATTTTAATAAGATGAGTGAATGTGGCCTCTTTCTATATATGCCTAGCAACTAGAGAATTTTGATCACCTCTCCTACCTTCACTCTTGTAGTCTGAGATTTTGATTTTGATAGGTCATGAGGTTTCCCTTTATATGTCAATCCACTGGGGTGTTTCATGTACACAAAAAAAAAAATCTTTGTTTTGGTACAGATGCTCATTTTCATTTCTGTACCGACACTATTTGCCCAATGAACACATACCAGACATGATTCTGCATATAATACTGTTTCTATTTGCTAACTCAGATATAGATGATACAAATATCTCATGTTAAACATAATGCAAATATGCTCTATAGCTATAAGACATTTTCTGAAATATTGAGGCTCAAATTTTATGCATCGGTGGCAGAGGCTCAGCATGTCAAACATTAAAATCTTTCCTAAAGAAAATTGGAAGATCCTTGCTAGAATTTAAGAGATCTTATGAAGTACTGTCTTCTAAAATTTGATTACTCTAGTAGAACTTGATATCAGCTCTCAGCCATCTCATCATTTTATTCTTGGCGATATCAAAGTCACAGAATCAGAGAATAAGCCACATTGGAAGGGACCCACAAGGGTCATAGAGTCCAACTCCTGGCCCTGCACAACCCCATCCCCAAGAGCCACAACATATGCCCCAGAGTATTTTACAAACGCTTCTTGAACTCTATGAGGGCTGGTGCTGTGACCTCTTCCCTGGGCAACCTGTTCCAGTGCCTGACCACCTTTTTCTAATATCCAGCCTAAATCTACCCTGACACAACTTCAGTCTATTCCCTGGGGTTCTGTCACTGGTCATCACAGAGCAGAGATCAGCATCTGTTCCCCTCTTCCCCTCACAAGAAAGTTGTAGACTGCAATGAGGTCTCCCCTCAGTCTTTTCTGTGCTAAACAGACAGAGTGACTTCAGCTACTCCTTATAACACTTCTCCTCAAGGCCTTTCACCATCTTAGTCCTCTCCTTTGGAAACTCTCTAATACCTTCAAATCTTTCTTGTGTGGTGGCACCCAAAACTGCCCCCAAAACTTGAGGTGAGGCCTCCCCAGTGCAGAGCAGGACAATCCTCTCCCTTGCCTGGCTGGTGATGCTTGTGCCCAAGGCACCCCAGGACAGGGTTGGCCCTCCTGGCTGCCAGGGCACTGCTAACTCACATTCAACTTGCCATCAAACAGCACCCTCAGGTACCTTTCTGCAGTGCTGCTTTCCAACATTTCATTGTGTAGCCTGTCCATACATGCCAGGTTGTTCCATCCCAGGTACAAAATCCAGCACTTTCCTCTGATAAATTTCATATTGTTAATGATTTTTCAGTCCTCTAATTTGTCCAAGTCTCTCTTCAGGTCCCCTCTGCCATCGTTGGAATCAACAGCTCCTCTCAGTTTTGTATCATCTGTGAACTTGCTTAGTGTCCCTTCTATTCCTGTGTCCAAGTCATTTATGAAGATGCTGAAGAGCACAGGGCCAAGGACGGAGCCCTGTAGAACCCCACTAGTGTCAGGTCACCAGTCTGATGTCATGCTATTCACTGAGACCATTTGTGCCCAACCTACAAACCAGTTGCTCACCTGTCACATAATTTGTTTATCCAGCTGTGGACTGCACATTTTGTGCAGAGGGATACCAGACAGTATCAAAAGTTATACAAAATCCAAAAATATTATGGTAATTATGAGTTAAAAAAAAGGGAAAGGTAGAGTGTAGGCTCTCTGCACATGAACTTTAAATTTTATTCTGTACCTGATTCTTATCTTCTTATCTGTCAGCTTTAGTGGACGTCAGTGGAGCTGCAAAGATGTAAATGAAAGCAAATTTTGTTTTATTACAGAAAATTTAGTTGTTGACAAAGTAGCCACTGCTAAAATTGAAAGCAGTTATGTATTTCTGATTTTTTTTTCCTTTCAGTTTTAATTTAACTTAGAGTCTATTATGCATAACATCTGCTTTGGTATTATTTTTATTGTTGAAAAGATATTGAGTGAGTACATAGTTTTTACTATGAATAATGATTTCTGAAAAGGAATTTAATTTATCTACTACTGGCTTTAAACATTTTTTTTTAAATTTTAATTCTTCTGAGTCTCTTCTTTGTTTTAGGTGAAATAGGCAGGAATCCACTGAGTTAACTGCAAAATGAACTTTGCATTTCTCTGGGAAATGAGGAATAAACTACTCTTTGAGCAATATATTCTCTTCATTTTTGTGAAGAGAATTTACATGGTTCCCTTTGGTATTGAAGGAAGTTGCTACAGCACAGTGGATTTAGCTTTTACAGGAAAACAAGTTCTCAGCATTTCAGAATATTTTGCTACAGGATTGAGCCAAAAAGTCATTGTGAAAGAAGCTCAAGTGAGTCAGATAATTAACTTTTTCAAGCTGTGCGAAACTTCACGTGTTTGATACTCTTGGGTGCCTTTGGAAATACCAACCATCAGACTGGCCTAAAGTAACATTTAATGACTAGATAGATATAAGGAAATCATATGCAGCTCTACCTAGCTGAAATTATGAGGGAGCCATCTGCTCAGAGTTTCTGTTCATACTGACATGCATTTTCTGGTGAGATTATTCCAAGAAAAAGTTGCAAGACTTAACACATTCCCAAGTCCCTTCCACCTCCTCTACAGAGCAACACTTTCTGCTAACAAAGGACTTCGTGCCTACATCTTAGAGTACAATGATTTGTGTATAACTAAAATTGAAGAGGAATAAATTCTAGCATCCACCCACTATATTAGGACATGCGAGAATTATTTCCTTAGTGAAATCTGTCATTGCCTTTTCTCCCTGAGAAGCAACTTATGTCTATGACCCTCAACTGAATATTAATGAAGGATGATATGAAACAGATCTTGAATTTGATATTTAATGTTGTTTTCCTTTTTTTTTTTTGTTTACTTTATAAGATCTTAACTGGCAACTTACATCATAGAAAGATTTACTAGGTTAATGGGCTTATAGGCCTGGAAATTTTGTCTTTTTTAAAGTACTTCTATTGAATTACATTATTTTATTAAAATAATTTAGTTTACATAACATTATACTTTTTTATAGTTATGGGAACACTTAGAAAATATGAAATGTTATTAGAATGGTCTGCGACTTGCCATTTGATGTTTCTGGGCTGCTACTAGAACATCAGTTACTGTGCAGACCTATTTAAGCATGACAAAGTGGTTTGACATATCACTCAGTGCAAAAGGTTTGGCTAGTGTTTTTTTCTGTTTTTTTTTTTTTTTTTTTTTTTTTTTTTTTTTTTTTTAAGCATTCCTTTCATGGTGAGGGTAGCAAAATTTTCATATTTCTCCTGGAATTTCCTGTGTGACTTTTGTTAATTTCATCTTGCCTTACACTGCCTGGATCCTATGCCTCTGAGTACCTGTCTCCCATAACTTTATCTTATAAGGATTGCTCCATTCACTTGCAACAGCCAACATCACCTTTATGGGTGTATTGAGAGAATGAGGGGCCATAACTCCCACCCAAGTCACTTTGTCTCAGCACTTAGTGGACATTGCTGACCTATACATTGAGGGCCTCTGACTGAAAGGGTATGGACACAGAAAAATATTTCCTTTGCTGTAGTGAACCTAAATTCTCTTCTAGATCTAATGTAATAGTGTCCATTATTATGTCAAATAAATATGATGAAGTTTTGTTAGGACACCTTTAGAAATTCAGGCAGTTGCTGAAATAGAATTTTTAGAAACCCTGAAGAAAAGAAAGTTGCAGATAAGCATCAGTGCTGTCCTGATGAAGTGTGTTTCTTAATCTAATCTTCTCCATGTGGAATCTATTAAGAGAAACTGTGGAGATTTTTTAATGCATTTAGAGAAACATACTTGGGGTTACCTGAAATATCATGGCAAAATAAATCTACACCAAATGCTGTCACAGCCACAGACTGTATCTGTATTAAAATGTCAGAAGATCTGATAGGCCTTTAAATGTTGGAATACTAAGATTAACACCAAACTGGAATAAACAGTAATGCTAGTTTAAACTACTGACTTTTCTGGAAAAAAAAAACCAGAACAAAACAAGAAAAACCCAACCAAAAACAAAACAACAACAACAAAAAAACCATAGGTAGATACTTATTTGTCTCTAACTAATAATTTATTTTATGTATGAAGCTATATCCTGCCTATAAGACCTTCTAAATATATTATTGCTTAGAATCTTTGAATCATATTTTTGCAGGAAGAAAGACCTTTTATAGTATTTTTAGCAGAAACATGGGGTTGTGAGTTTGCTTATAACTTTAAATAACATCTTATAATGGAAAATAAGCTGGTATTTGGAAATTGATTGATCAGATGGAAAGTTATTATTATTTTCAATCTAAGGTGCTACTTCTGTTACTGAAAGAAAGATTCTATAGTTGTGCTAGACTATCTCCAGAGGCACAAGGGGAATAATTTTTAATCTATCACAGAGCATGCCAGGTAGAGTGAAGACAAAATGGTGCAGCAGACAACATCCCAGCCCTCCCCTGATTCTATACAAGCCATTAAAAAAATTGGAATAATGTATGAGAGGTATGCAATGTAGTCTGATAGAACATTTCCATTCTAAAGGATTATTTTCTAATCTATTGTTTTTAGCCTGAGGACTACTTGTCTGTTTATGTTAAACCATCCAGTTTTAAACACAGATTTCTAAAGGCAGACACTTAAATCCAGTTTTTAGCTCTCAGATGGCTTGGTTTTCAAATACCTAAGAATGTCATCATCTCACGATGAATACAATGCACAGGTCCCTAAGCTAGCCCAAAAGACTATATGGTGTAATTAATCAGCTCAACTATGACAATAGTCATAGTCATGGCTCCAGGGCATCACATCTAGGCTAACATATCTTTGTTGAGTGCAATAGTCTCTAAAAATCCTAGCATAGTTATCTAGGTCACCCTTAATCCCCTCTGGAAAGCCTGAGCACATGCTTAGATGATAGAACCAGAGGTGAATTTCAAAGATTATGCATTTTTACAGGTTCTCTCTAGACACACTTTTGAATGTCTAGATTAAGTCTACTGAATGTGACCAAGTAAAATGAACTATAGTGATTTCCGTGGCTTGTCAGCCCTCTTGTTTGGCTACAGTGCATGAATATATCAAAAATTTATGAGGCTGTTATAGAAGAAGGGCAGCATATGACCAAAAGTCTGCTTTAGGGCACTTTTATTGTTGATAGATACTGATTTTTAATTCTATATCATGTATTGGATAAAAAGATCACACCAGGGTAGTGTGGCTAATGTCTCATTTGATAAAAGTATGGCTAGAAACAGGAGTTCCAGTGATCTCCACAGATGTCAAAAACTCCACATAAGTCATGATAAATATATTTGATTTGCTTTAAGTTAAATTAGAAAATGTAGAGTTACAAAGCATGAGTCTTGTGTTTTACGCAGTTGTTATATTTTGTTATGTTAAAAGACTTCTGCAATATATTTGCCTTACATAATAGAAGAATGTTGGGGGTTGGATCTGTTTCTTTTGTGTTTGTGGAATTTTTTCCTGGTGGTTTGCTAGGTAACTAATTGCTGGGTACTTTATGGATACTTGACTTAAACAAAGGAGGCAGCAGGTTTCTCGGGGGTTGAACAGCAGTTGAACAGCAGTTTGGTCCGAGGACACCGCTCCAAAAGGACTGGAGTACCAGGGGACCCTGCTTGTTTTCTCTCTCTCCACTGGATTTCTCTCCAGAGGAAGACTGAACACATTTTTCGTCACCATCGGACTTTCCTACAGGACTATTTCACTTCATAGAACTGCATTTACTGCTCAAGGAGGATTTCATCTGGACTGCTTTCACCACCCTGATACCCAGGGTGTCAGGTCACATCCCTGACTCTGTCAGGGCATTTTCTGAGGTTTTGTTGTTTCTTTGTTTTTTGCTTGTCTCTTAGTGCTATTACATTTGTATTTGTCTTTGCTTTGTCTAATATTCCTAGTAAAGAACTGTTATTCCCACTCCCAAATCTTTGCCTGAGAGGCTCCAATTGCAAAATTATAATAATCTGAGGGAGGGGGTTTACATTCTCTATTCAAAGGGAGATTCCAGCTTTTGCTGGCAGGTACCTGTCTTTCAAACCAAGACAAAGAACAAGTGCAGGGTGCTGCACCTGGGTGGGAGCAACCCCTGCTATTAACAAAGGCTGGGGGATGAACAGATAGAGAGCTGCCCTAGGGAAAAGGACCTCGGGGATGTTGGTGGATCAGAGATTGGACATGACCCAGCAATGTTCTCTTGCAACCTAGAAAGCCAAATGTGTCTTGGGCTGCCTCCAAAGCAGCATAGCCAGAAGGGTGAGGGGAGGATTCTGCTCCTCTCTGGTGATACCTGACCTGCAATGCTGAATCCAGCTCTGGGATCTGAAGCAGAGGAAGGGTATGGACCTGCTGGAGTGAGTCCAGAGGAGGACACCAAGATGGTTAAAAGGATGGAGCACAGCTTTTTTGAGGAAAGGCTAAAATATTTGCGTTTGTTCAGTCCAGAAGAGAAAAAGCTCCACGGTGATTTAATTGCAGCCTTTCAATACCCAAAAAGAGCCTACAAGAAAAATGGAGAGGGACCTTTTATAAGAGGATGTAGTGAAAGAACAAGGGGGAATGGCCTTAAATGGAAAGAGAGTAGGTTTAGATCAGCTATTAGGAAAAAAATTCTTAACTGTGAGGGTGGTGAGGGACTTGAACAGGTTGTCCAGAGAAGAGATGCCCCATCCTTGGATCTGCTTAAGGCGAGGTTGGTTGGACCTCTGAGCAACCTGGTCTAGTGGAAGGTTCACAGCAGGGGAGTTGGAACTAGATGACACTTAAGGTCCCTTCTAACCCAAACCATTCTATGATTCTTTGAATACATTTCTATATGTAGCTGTCAAAAATCTGATCTCTCTTCCTACTTTTTCCACCATGAAGCTCAAGAAGAAGTTGCCCAAAGAGGTTTTGGGGGAGCTGAACCAAGCAACATGCTGAAGTTCCTTACAACCTTTTGATTCTGGATGATGTCCAAGATTTGACCAAACAGCTAACTGTTGAAATAAGAGGCAAATCAAGTCTAATATATTCTGTGTTTGATGCATGTGGCTTTTATCTATCTTTTTAATTTACACTTGGCTTCAATTTCTGTGCATGATAGAATGATGATATGATAGAATATCCCTAAACATTAGAAAACTTCAGATATTAGTTGTAAATTCAAGGTAAACCCCATTGGTAGCACCAATAGTTTACATTTTCCTTTTAATAGTGCATATGAAAAGTGATTTAAGTTCTGATCCATGAAACACTTCGATGCCCAACTTCAAATGTTGAAATTAAAGTAATAGAACTAAATGTTTAAAATTAATTTTACATGGTCAGAGAGCATATCCAAGTGTGGTGGTATAATATTTACAAAAAGAGGAGCAATGGCCTGACTGAAGTTCTTTGTGCAGTACCATATGACAGATAATAAAAACCTTAGTTAAATGCTAGGCAGGTGTGAAACAGGAAATGTTCTCAGCTTTTCTTTGCTCGGCCCTGGCAAAAATTAAACTGTGCACAATGCTGTGGTGCTTCAGTCTGGTGCTTATTTGACGGAATTTTTAAAAGGTTTTTGGTTCTTCCTAATTAATTAATTTCCTTTTTAATTAATTTTTAATTACTTGAATCAAAAGGTACTCCTATCAGGAGAACTCTTAGGTTGAGACAGCTATTCACTGCAAATACTAAAATCCTTATACTGGGAGATAGTCATAGACAGCACTTTATTTTTCTCTCTATTATGCCCTGCAAATATTTGTGTTTGGTGGAATAGATGGGTTTGTGCTAGCACATGAAAGACATGGTTGTGGCAATTCAGTTGAAGAAAAGGCCTTTTGCTGTACAGCTTCTGTTGCCTGGGAAGTGTGGTATGAACAGAGCATAGTTTGTAAAAGTTGTCTCTCATTTTCCCTTTGTCTCATTAGGTGTTATCTTTCCACTGAAGATGAAGTTAATTACCTGGGAGCAAGTGATGGTTGAATCACTGAGCATTCACTTCAATGTATATTTTTGGGCTTGTCTATATGTGGAATTGTACTTTTAGCCTCTGGTTCTCCCTAGAGAATTGGTCCTTGCTAACTCGGCACACTGGAGACTCAGATTTGCAAAAAAAAACAGTGAGATAATGCATTGTGGGAGGCTGACAATTTAAGGCCAAATGTCTGACTTCAAAATCCCACAGTTGATCAAGTAAGATCACCAAAAAAAATTTACTTCACAAATATATGTGATTTGAAGCCCCTTTAATGCTAAAAAGTTGACTCCTTCCTTTATGAAAATCACTTTCCATTCTTTTTTTTTCTGGTATTGAAAAATAAAATTTAAAAAAAGTAAAAAAAGTAAAAAGAAGAAAACACTCTAATTTATTTTTTTGACAGTGTATAAACTGATGAGCTTGAGAGGAGAAATTCATTTACAGGGAAATTTGACAATGTTGCTGCTGATGCACTGTGTGTCTGTGCGTATAGATAACTTCAGTCTGAGGGTTCCTAATCTGACACCTTTTAGGAGTGGTAAATCACCATCAAAAATATGAAAAAGTTAGACTTGGGCTAAGAACACTTCATTGTGCTATTTAATAAATTTTTCTTTTTTCCATGTATTTTTTATTTTTTAAAAATATTCTCAAACTCCTTAAGATAGAGAATGGCACATTGCTTATTGGCACAGATCTTATTCAGAAAGGCATACAAAGAAGCCCTTACCTTTTAGGTGGAACTTAATTCCTGTTGGGTTCAATAGAAAACATGAAGTAAAATGAAAGCAAATATGTGCTTAACGTTTTCCTGAACAGTGCTGCTTTTGTATCATCATACAGACTGTACTCTTGGCAGAATTTGTAAAAATTGTTTTTATATAACAACTTGTTAAAAAGTAGTTGCTATTTTAGTAGTGATAATATTTCTCATTAACTTATATAATGTATGTTCTTATGCACATAGATTATGAGTTAATCTTTACTGTAATCTGTTTTAGTAATGTGAATGAAAAGAAAAAATAAACTGCATGCGTTTTCTGAATTGCAATACAGCAGTGTTAGATATAACAAATTTGTTCAAGTGGCATCAAAAAGCATTGATGTGGATTAATAGTGCTGTAACTCTAATTTCTTGTCGACAAATAGAGGAAAACTTGCTTTAATTTGTTTCCAGTCTCTCAAATATGTCTATCACATAGGCTTTAAACACATAAATTTAACTAAATTGACATCATAGGAACATACAAAGTTATAATAGGATTTTTATTTGTGCAATTTCAGACAAAACTGGTTCATACTGATCTTTAAAACCTAATGTGGAACCATTCCTCTCAACTCTACTTGACTTCAGCCCAAAATACCAAAAGGGAATAAGTCTTGACTGCTCTAGCTATAAAGTCTTGTCTTAGCTATTGTATAAGCCAGTTTGAATGTGCTTTGTGATATCCTTACCAATCGTGATCAGCTGAAAATTGTAATTTTTGTTTTTAAATACTGGCACAAAAGTCGCTGGCTATACTGGATGCTGGGTTGTGTTGTTTTATGTGTGTTGTGTTGTGTTGTTTGTGTGTGCTGGATGCTTGTTTTAATTAGCATATTTTCCAGTGTGCCCAAAGAAATGCTTTGTGAGCGCTTGTCTGTGGATTCATTCTAATGAGATCACCCACAGAAAGAGGGATGTTTGGAGAATTAGATACACTGCCAAAATCTTAGGAAGTGTCAAAATAATTGTTTTGCAAACTGTTTTTTCAGCGTATTGTTCTGACTTCGTTTTGTAAATACAGAAAACTATAAAGTATAATACGTTTCTTACTCTCAGGTCCAGCCACTGAAAATATTAGAAAAAAGCTTATACAATGAATGACCATTACCCTGAAGTTTGTTTATTTTCTTGCTTAGATTATAAACTAAGTAGATTCTAGGATGAAGTTACATTAAAAAAAAAAAAAAATAGGAAAGTGTATATTTCTAGACAGAATAACACCCAGACTCTTTTCCAAATCCAGCTAATTCCTTGTACAGAATGACTTGCAAAGCAAAATCCTTTTAAACTTCAAAACACTGACAATGACTGCATGAAGAGAAAAAATATTCTATTCAGTTCATCACTTACTTGACTTTAGTTATTTAATTCTACTGAAATATTTAGAAAAATGCTATCAGACTCTGACGTGTGACTTTGTTCCCTATACTTTGTTACAGT
Source organism: Peucedramus taeniatus (assembly GCA_013400575.1). Lineage (NCBI taxonomy): Eukaryota > Metazoa > Chordata > Aves > Passeriformes > Fringillidae > Peucedramus > Peucedramus taeniatus. The sequence continues at coordinate 26,331 of WBNO01014737.1, forward strand.
ATTTCAGTGCTAAGGTAGGAAAAAGTTGGTGCCAGCCCAGGATAGATTCAGTCTTTTTAAACAAAAGACTTTTTCATCTTTATTATCCATATGATAGATTTACTGGAAACCAAGCACAATTTTGTACACACACTTCTCCTATTTCCATCAAGCCAGCCTCTTTAGTTCATTACAGATTTTACTGAAGTGCCAGAGAGACAGAAAAAAAGGGTGGAGAGGAGGAAGAACACTGTTGGACAAACATACTCAAGATGTGCCTCCCTAAAGCAGCATTTTCAAAGCAATAAAGTGTTCATAGTCATAAATAGAGTAAATCTTTAAGTGCGTAAAGATATAAGGCAAAGCTGCTGACATGGCACTGTTGGTAAATTTTCTTAGAGAGAATGAGTTCTGATTGGGAGTAACTATAACACAGACTTAAGGCTTTTGACACTTAGAGATTATGATAACTACACTCAGACCCTTTTTCTGTTTAGATATAAAAATGATGGGTCAAAGATTCTTCAGCAGAGGTAAGAGACTAGGTTAATATTTAGTTAACACTGAAGTAGTAAAGGCAAAGGTAAAATTCTCAGTATATTGGGGAAAATGGAAAATATATCAACATCTTACCATGTTAGACAATAAGATCATGAGAATTCTGCAGGTACTACACAGCTAAAACTTTATCATGTGCTGTTTTAAATAAAGTGAAATATGTTTGTTAGCTTAAGGAAAGAGAAGGGAGAGGTAACACAGTCAGCCTTGAATGTTTAATCAGTAGAAACAAGCCAGGAAAGAAAGAATTCCTTGTGGGTGAAAGCAGATGTTAATGACAAGTCTCAAGCTGAACTCTCTAAGAGCTTTCTTACATGTTTATGCTGTCTGTGTAAGGTTAAAAAAAAACCCTCACAAAAGCTTCCCAAAAAACTGAGAGTAAACTAGATCAATATCAAGAGTTTGTTTTTGACAATCTTACTAGACAACCTATTGATTACATCTTTTCTCCCTACTTCATTCAAGTGTGTGCCTAGTGGAGTGCTTTTATTATTGCTTTGGTTGTTTAGCATGAAGTTACTGACAGGTATGTTAGTTTGAACGGCTTTCAGATTTATTATTTTATCATTATTTTCAAGGTTAGGTTGATGGAAAACTATTAAATACTGCTCCCTTCCCTTATGAATACCCAAAGGAGGTAGCTCTAGTCTAGAGATATAGTGTCACTTCAGAATATAATTCCTTTGAGCACCAAGCACACAAGAGCTCGACAATACAGTTTCTGCCCAGAAATGACATACTGATAAAACAAAGCCTCTGTCCCTTTTAGGACTTCTCTATCATGATATACCCTGATATAGGTTGCCACTAAGGTGCTAGAGTCCTACTCATGTTATAGCTAGGCTTTCATTATAAAGGTGACTTATTTTTTTTGTTTCAGGACATAAAAAACTGATTCATGGATTCCTAGCTCTCATACATGCAAATTTTTTCCCATCTTTAGACTCCAGATATGTGTAAGGAATGTCTTGGGACTGATAGATTAATACATAACCTGCTTATTCTTAGCATCTTAGTCTTGGAAATCAGATTTAAAGACTAATCAGTTTTTGAATAAGGGATATAAGCATTAATATTGTAATTAGAGCACACAATTTCTATATATCTAAAGACTGCAACTTCTCCACAATGACTTGTCATACTCATCATACATGCATATGTAAGGACCATGAAGGTAAAAAGCTGAAGAGATACATTAGCTAAAGGTACATCAAATTTCTATCCTATTAGTAACTCATGAAAACATTCCGTGTAATACAAAGCAACTGGTTAAAGCCAATCAGACTACTGAAAAAGGTAAAAAAAGCACCCTAATGTACTTCTTCTTTAAAGTACAACACTGTAGGAAATTTATGTGTATCAACACAGGGCCACTCCCTGGAAGCAGCAGAAAATAAGTGGGTAGTTTCTCTCTCTGAAGAGATGCTTAAGAGGAGTTCATGACTTCCTCTTCTGAATAACATTCAACTCTATGCCTGACTTACCAAGGGAAAGTAAAACTGTCAGAGGTAAACAATGTTCACTGCTTCTTCCTGATCAAGGCATCTGCATAACGACACCATTTCTTCCTCTGGCTATACTTAACCTCTAGTTTGTTTGGTTTGGTTTGACTTTTTGTTTTGCTTTGTTTTCTTCAGGAGTGTTCTTACACACACTAGAGCCACAGTCTTCTATCAACAAAATCTGCCCTTGCTCTTTTCCCTAGTTTGATCCCACTTTCCTGTTGTCAAAACCAATGATATTGGGTGTAATATGCCTGAGTACAATTTAATGGATTCAGCTTGCTGCCAACATTATTCTCTTGTGGTGATTTTCATTGACTTTTCTCAGTTTTTCTGTACTCTCTCTGCATTGAAGATAAGAAGAGACTTCAGTTACATGGGGTTTTTTTTTTTTGACTCTTCAGTTTTTAAACACACCTTTTTTCATGAGGAAAGGAGCACACAAGAAAAGGATTGTGAGCAATTTTGTTCTAGTGTCCTGGTGTTCCTGGCCTGAATACCAGGGAACGTTTTTACTTTTTTTTTCCTTATCTCCTGCCTTCCAGCATTAAACTGTAATGAAATGCTTTCAAATAGGAAAATTGAAATTTTCCGTTTTGTGGGGACATTTACTGAATATTCATACTTCATAAAACCACCAGCCTTTATTTGCTCCAAAATGTGGCTGTAGGGAATGTTATGCAGTACCTAATCATAATAATGAGCCTTACACCTTGAAGCATTTAAAGGGTAAAACAGGAAAATAGTAATACATAAGTAGTTCAATGTGATACTTGAAAGGGTCATTCTTTCTTGATATAAATTTTATTTTAATTTTTTTTTCAAATAATGGCATTATTATGCTGAACAGTGTGCATTACAGAGTATGGCTCAGCATGAATACCTTTTGATCTGTTTAAAAACCTGAGTGTGTGGCAGAGAAACAGAAAAAGTAAAGATCCATAACCTTCTTAAGAGGAATACTTGTAGGACTAGTGGCAGGGTCAAGGGATTTCAATTGTTCTAACAATGTTAAAATACTTGATGTTAGTAGACAGTGTGTAATGTTATTGTTACTAAAGGTTTTCCTGGTGCTATTTTGCTTGATAGCATTGTCTCTTTGCTCATTGTTGAAAGCTGGGGCCCGAAGAACTACATGTCATGAAAAGCAAAAAAAAATTCCTATTATAAATATTATAGAAGATTTTAGAAATGCATTTATAGAAAATACAGCTTCCTGATGTAGTGTTTGTAAAGGTGGATGTCCCAAGTATTTCTTATACCAACCCTGCAAAGCTTTGCTATATTCAATGGGTAATATTTTAAGTTTTATAGGTAGCATTTTTAATGGTTTTTGCAAAAAAATGGTGCTTACTTTTATCTTTCATTAAAAAAAAAAAAACAAACATTTTCATATTAGGCTTTCTTGGTAAGTTGTATAAGAATTTAGTTGTGAGATCTGGAGTTTGAAATAAATGCAAATAAGAATATTTGGATGCAAGTATTTCCATGTAGAAGCAGTCTATAGTCTCCAGAGTGGCACTTATCTTCCTTAATCATGACATTACCTTCTTCCAGCAATTTTTTGCATTGCTGACCATGCATCTTTTGGCCAATTCAAGAAATTTGTCTGGGAGTTAGCACTCAGGAAGCCATTAAGTGACTAGTGTGTAACACTAGTATTGCAGACACAATGTATTGCAGAAAATTGTTGCAGTATTGCAACACAATGTATTGCAGAAAAAATTATAATGTGGTACTCGCTACAGGTTATACAGGAATGCCTAGTGCAGAAAGTGAGTTACAAGGGGAATTCAACTTTCAGGAGTATTTGGTGCAAGACTCATAATCTTTACATCCTTTTCAGCTAGCTATAAACACAAGTTCTTGTAGAAGTGAGAAACAAAGAGGTGTCATTTGTTTTTCCCACTTTGCTCTTCATATCAATCTCTCCTGCTTTCACTCTTCATCGTATGCTATTACCTTTGCCTTCTGCTGTATCCATTTAGCAATCACAGGCAGTTTTCCCTGGGTCCTCAGTGTTAGATCTGGCTCACCTTCTGCATTAATGGAGTCACAGAGCTTTTGAGTAACAGCTGCCTGTTTTTGCATATCAGGACACATCTGATATTTTCCTATCATATCCCCTTGTCAGCCAACCTCTCATCAAATCATGGCAGCACCTGCGCATCTGCTCAAAATGGTAGCTATGCTTCCCATCTCACATGCATTCTTTAAAAGGTAAGGAAAATTCAATTATCAGTCTCAATGTGCTATGAGTTTGAAAAAGTCTTAAGGAAAACCAAACTGGATGTCTTCTAGCTGAGTATATAAATCTGACTACTTTGTTTTTCCCTCTCTAATAGCTAATCCTTTGTCTATCTTCCACATCTTAAGGTGACGCTGAGACCTGATATGATTTTGTCTCATGTAGTCATTGTAATTAGTATCATTGTCATATCTCTGAGCCATCATTTTTGGCTTGCCTACCGCGGGTACACTCATCACTCGGAATAGTGAACAGTGTGGACTGCAGCTTGAGCTGTTCATTTCAGAGGAGTCTAATCTGCAGAGGGTGTTGTCTCTGTGCTACCGTATCACCTAAAACTTTTTTTAATGATAAGAAAATATAGTCTTACATTAGGACTGTTTCATTTGCTGAGGATAGGATGACTTATAAAGTCACAAACTGAATCCCTAGCAGCAGAAATGGCACCAATAACTGAAGCTGTAGGGAAGTGATATGGAAGTAGAGCTGACCAGTTCGCAATATTTGACTAGAGGCAACTCAGCTAAAAATGAAATTATTTTTGATATATTGAAATGCAAGTCTTTAGGAGAACAAAATGATGCAAGTACAATGGTAACAAAATCATGATGCTAAGAGTCAGAGTTTATGTTTTATCACTGATAATGAAATGTGCATGTCACATAGCCTCTCATTTTACTTGTCTCTCTGAAGTTATCTGATCACTGGAGGCATTGCAGGAAATCAAAATGTGCACTACTAAGTGCCACTATTGACATTATCCCTATCAAGTATCTCCACAAGGCTGCTAAATTTAAGCCTATTTCTGTTAACCAAATTAGAGGGAGCATAACTACTAAGCACTTTTGGAACAATGTTTCAATACCTGTAGCCTGTTTCTTCTCCTCACCCCAAGAGCAAGTCTTTCATGTCTGGTCATTACCAACTGTTTAGGTGCTAGTAATGTAAAAGCACTTTCACTCTGTGTTTTTTAACACTAGTTTGTGGAAATACTGCCTTTTAGTCATCTTAATTGGAGAAAGATGTAGTGTGTGGGAGTTGTTTGGCAGGGTTATCTTGATGTCCTTTTGATAGACCCTTTATACAATAAATGAACTAAGACATCACTGCCAGAACACATCAAACAGTCCTACTCAGAAATCCCATTTTGCCAGCTGAATAATTGGCCTGAAAAATTACTTCCAGAGATTTAAAATTGTAGTCTTCATAAAATGAGCCTTCACTGATGCTATGGGAGGAAGTAGGGAGGACAATGAGGCTTGCTACATGTATTATGCTCTGTATATTGCTATTACTGGTATTAAATCAATATCGGTATTAAATCAGTATTGGTATTAAGTCAAACTTTGTCAGCAGACTGTGACTAAAAAAATAAACCTGCTGTGACTTCAGATGTAGTATCTCTTGGGATTCTTATGGTGTTATAGTAGCAAAAAGAAGAAAAAATAGGAAAATGCCTGTAGACCTAAAGGGAACCTTGCAGAAGATAAATAGAATTTTGACTAAAGAAGCATTATACATCTGCTCGCACATATAAAAATCTAAGTTATTGTTGAGGTATTTATTTAAAGACCTGAGTTGTCCTGAATAATTCTCTGTTTGGATCTCCCAGTTTTGGAGTTCATTGTTCTTTTGCTGGAAAATGAATGTAAAACATTAGTTATGTTATTCTTGAAAGCATCTCTTTTAAATTGTACATTGTATATTACCTGAAACAATCCCAATTTCTGACTTTAAATTATTTTTGTAATGAAATGTTTTTATTTCAGCTTTCTAGTTTGAAGATAGTTGCTGTTAAATGATAAGTCTACAGAAGTTTGTACTGTGTAATTGGACTAGACATAAAGTTTATGAAAAGATAGATTTTTTTGGATCCAGATTTGGATTACATTTCTTAGCTGTGCCTTGTGTTTGTTGCATTAGATGAAATCTTCTCTTTTATGTCCTATTTCACTAAGCACTGTGACCTTTATGTAATAATTTTAGTGTCGATTGTCCTACATAAATTGAAAGTATTACCGAAGAATGGATGATTCAAGATCTATTCTGAAAGAAATTAGCTAAGGCAGCCACTCAGTTAGAGAAACAAAGAAGTTCGTTGAGATCAGGTCATTGAAATGCTAGCAACCTTTATTCAACAGGGAAAGCTTATTCAAACTACAGCAGATGTAATGGCCTTTGGGAAGAAGTTTGGGAGCATTAAGGAGAAATTTCTAATGCTGTATTACAGAAACCATATGAAGCTTTAAAAATAACCCTTTGATCTGAGAAAAGACTATGTGATCTGCTAATACTAATTGGAAAAGACTCATTTTTGGCCTGAAGGGAAAGAAGTTTAATTAACAGTTTAGAATGATACTGGGTTAAAAGTCTAATATTAATGAGAAATTTTAATATTCCTAAGTATCATAACAGCATAAACAGAAGCAAGAGTCTAGAAAGATGACTGGAAAATTCTGTGTGTGATGGCTTGTAGAGGAACAGACCTGAACTCAGGATTTTAATGCTGAATAATCATTACCTTTTAATTATAGGAAGGGTCTTCAAGTAGCTGTATTGTTCTTGTTTGAGGGATGCACTGATGCAAAAAATTGCAAAATTGCAAAATACAAAATTGCTGGTGGGATTTATCATTTAGAAATTACGTGTTGGTATTGACTACTTACAAGGACAAGATATTTTCTTATTGAAATAATTGTTTTTCAAGGCTTTTTCTGAGCTATCCATACAGATGTTGCAAATCAGCAACTAAAGGTGCAGACTATACTAAAAAATATTTTTACTAACACTCACTGAGTGAATTTGATTTATGGGAGACGTTTTGAACCTGAAAGTGAGATAGAGCATTCAGACCAGGACAGGTTATTGAAGAGAGAATCTGACATTAATCTTTTAAAAAGGAAGATTTTTCCTTCACTAAAGGGAAACATTTCGTTCCATGTCTAATACATCCCCATGGGGTTTATTGCTTTGGCATGTTTTATGCCCTGTGTTGTTATTTCTGCACTCATTCATGTTGGAGAAACCTCAGAACCAACACAGACAAAGTTTGTGCCAAAATTAATAGAAGGAAAGGTCATACCAATGACTAGATGATTCTTTACAACAAAAGAATACAGCAAGACGGGGAAAATACTGCAAATCCATTCATCTATTACTGTAGACAGATTTAACAGACTGATGTAACTTAGACTAGAAAGGACAGCTCATCACTTGCTGAACAACGTGAGGAGGTTGGACTTCATTAAAAAAGATGCTACATATTCTCACTTATTTGAGAGAACTTCAGGAGTCTTTAAATAACTTCCACCAAAAACTGTCACCAAGTGACAATAGTAGTCCATGTTATGCATGTAAAAATAATTACAGAAGAAAAAATATGTCAGAGCAGATTAAAACCTGCAGCCAATTTGAGATGCCTTTCTGATAAAGCAGAGTCAAAGTGGTCTTTCAAAGTCACCGACCATTCTACTTATTCAGTTTGCAGTGTGTGAGAAAACAAGTCAGATGACAGCAGTTCCCAGATTTACTACCACCGTTTATGGACAAAAATGTTGTTTTACCTGATCTTGACTTCTTGACTCAGTGGGAAGTTGTTTATCATATAACCCTGAGCTATTCACAAGCACTTAAGCTTGGAGCCCAACTGGGATGTGTAAATGCTGAACAGAATGTTTTTGGATTTTTTAAAAGCTTCCAAGTGTAGCATGTAAAGAAGAGTAATACTTATTTTTGTAGGCAAACCTTATCAAACTGATCACTTTACACATGAACTTGTGTTTTAGAAATAAAGTGTTATTATTTCAGAATCATCTCTCAGACTCTTTGCACAAAATATCAGTATTACATTTGGGGGCTAATGAGAGGGAAACATCTATTTATTTGGCAGTCAAAACATTTCCTGATGGTCTATATCATGTTAATTATAAATGAGGTCACCTTTTAAGGTATCAGGTCAGTTCAGTCCTAGTTTATGAAAGGGTAGCTCAGTGAATCTACAGGATAATTTTTAATTCTTCATTTACCTGTCAAAATAAATTTCATAATTTCTATAACTTTTGCAAGCAGCATTAATACTAAACCTCCATTTACATTTTTCCACAATGATAAAGTGGATTTGTGCTCACATTTGAGTTTTTTTACTTATGTGATTTATACTATTAAATATTAGTCATTCTTTCATTTCTTTTTGCAGGAAATCTAAGTAAGTTGAGGTTATGTACCTTAGAGAAATGGGCTTTTGACATCTGCAAATTGTTTTTTGATCATATTTAGTCAGTAAAAGAGGGTATAGAGAGAAGGGTCAAAACTGGGGTTATATGATGGGATTTTATGATGTGAACAGAAGTGAAGCAGTTAACTAGCAGTCTCTCTCACTTGGCAGTAACGTTCCTTCCGCACAGACTACTTTCCAAAGTATAGATTTTTTCTATTCACTACATTTGAGAATCCAGTTAACAAGCAAGTTCTCTCCTACTTTACCCAGGACTCTATGTCCTACCAGTCTTCTAGTCAAATGCTTGACTAGGAGCATCAACAGAAATACCGAAGTTACCTGGCATTAATTATGGATATTTTGGACATGGCTTTCAAGTGTTTTTCTTCCACAATCAAAATGACTGGGAGACTTGAAAAAGTAGTGGAAGAAACCCAAGCATGTGGGTTATCCTGATATACAGGGTAGTCTTTCTATGGAGACAGATGTAAACAGGGAGCAAATTTTAACTTTGAGATCTATTACTTCTCTTAACTCTTATTTCTTTAGAAACTTTCAGTTTGCTTGTTTTTAAGGCTTTCCTATGGCAGCATCTCTGGACTGCAAAATGTTTATGGTTATAGAAAATGTTCCCTTTTTTTCCACTTTTAGTGGAAAAGGTAGAATAGCTCAAAGTGCGGAACACATTAATTGCCAATCTAACTTGATGAAAATAGGAAAGCTGATTTGCCTCATGTCAAAAGCTGTTCATTGTTACTCATTTGGAATGTGAGTAAAATAACCTCAATTCACTAATATGAATAGTATTGTAATGAAAGCAAAAGCAACAGTTACAGGGCTACCTGCTATAGAAACGCAGAACAAAAAACTTTCCTGTTCTTCTAAACCATTTTCCTTCTAAAACAAATGAGCAGATAAGCAAACAGAAATTCACATCTGAAGCCATGCTTTTTTGTCAGTCTTTTATGTTGACAGTTGTTCTGCAGTTTTGTGGTTTTACTGAAGGAATTGTGATGTTAATTAACAGCTCTTGGAAACAATTTCTTCTAAATGTGTTTACTTCTGAACTGTTTTTACTAGAACATATGATCTGTAACCCTAATAGCAGTTTTTCTGCAATTCCTGTCAGAAATGCTACTTGGTAATGCAGCTTGATAGCTATGCAGTGCCTGACTGGATTTCAACACAGCTGGAAATTATCGTTTTGTTTCTATGGGTGTGAAATTCCCATTCTCCTCAAAAGTAATGAGAGAGGCTATGCTGACCTCTACATCAGTAGCATAAATCAGCTAATCATGTGAAAACCTACTTCTGAGCACAGGCATGATCTTTTGGAAATGTCTGGAGATTTAAACGAGCTCAGGCAATAACCAACACACTCTGTACAGTGTACATATACTGATAACAGCCCAAAGCCTTCTGTCATTTAAACAGAATATTATATCACTTCTTTATGCCAATCTTTATTTAAAGAAATCCAATAACCCAATAAATAAATAATCCAATAAATCCAAATAATCCAATAAACCAATGTCTTCAAATCCTTCACAGATCTTGTCTCCAAATCCTTCATAGATCTTCTGTAAACTCTGTATTTGCACTGGCTCTGATCATGCCAGATTTAATGTACCTTCAATTCTGCTGTTTATGGCTGTTTCCCTGGAACTTTTTATTTTATGTGTCCATTTTTAGGCTTGATTAGTATTTTATGAGCCAGTTGTCCATTTTGACAATAAAAGCTTTGCATTCTGGTGTTACTGGCAGCAACCACCATGCCCACTGCGTTAAATGCCAGGGGAGCAGCAGAGGGAGGCAGGCAGGGGCAGCAGTTTTAAGCCTTCTAGGTGTTGTAAAATGCACAAAAACATTTTTTATCATCTGTTGCTGTATCAAAAAAAATACTATTCAGTGCTCATCCAAATGAATGGAACCTAATTAAGAGAATCACAAAGTTAATAACTGGATTATTAAAGGGTAAAATACAGTAGTGATAAATATTAACTGTGCACAGCTCAACACGATTAAGTTGAGCTTAACCCTTTGTCAGTCAGGTGTTAATACTTTACCTTATTTTTCCTTTTTTCCTATGACCTTTCTAAGTTCATTATTCTGTTTAAAATAATAATGTTAATAAGGTAATGCTTAATTTGTTCATTAAGGTTGGGGTTTCAGAGAGACTGATTTTCACTGTAAATAATTTGAGCATTCAGGTGCAGATAAAATGGATTAAAATATAACAAAGAATATCACTGGCATGGTTACATGGAGACTTTGGTGAGGTGGAATGCTCAATGCAGTTAGAAAGTAGTGACTGTTTTTGTCTAAGTAACTGAAATATGTCTTTCCTTTGTCACATAAACATATCTGTTGCACTAGAGGATCATGGAATTGTTTTACAGCAGCACATAAAAGATACTTGAGAAGCTGTCACCTAAGGCAGTACAAACACATTCCATGTAACAAATTTCCATGAAAATACCATTGCTCAGCTTAGATCAGTTTGCCTTGGTAGTTAATTGTGACCCACCAAGTTATATTGGTGAAGGTTTGCTAATGCATGTGTTCCCACTTTTAAATTAATTTATTGATGGGGCGGTCCAAATTAATGCATTCTGCAGGGGGTTTTTGTGTGTATTTATACCTGTTGCCCTTCAGGGCTTCTGATTCTATATGAGAATGACAGGAAATTACAAAGAACAAGTAGGATTAAAATAAAGAGTTACTTATTCATAGCTGAGGATTTCAAGTATAAAATAAAATGTCTGGTTGTGGTAGGATTTCAGTAGTTCTGATGAATCTCCTTTGTAGTTCAGCCTGTTTTTCTCTCCAATGAACAATGCACAGCCTTAGAAAACTGAGAAGCTTTATCTTTTCTGTTTCTGATCACTAGGACTACCCACAAGCACTAGTTGGGAGTCTTGTACCTGTAATTGGCTCCTTTCTTTCAGTGTGAAAGGTCAAGGAATGGCGATAGTTTGGTAGCAGACCAGTTGGTTGAACCAGACTCCCCTCTTCTTTCGCCAAAACAACCCTAAACCATGGAGCAAGTTGAAAAGAGAAAAGTTTTATTCCAGTCCTAAGCTTTCTTCCTAAACAAGTAAAATGTCACTAAGCACCAGTAAATACCAGACTTTTGTTGGGGCTGGAGTAAAGCCCCATAAAAGATTTCCAATGAATCTGTTGGTGTGTCTTTGCAACAGACTTATTTTATATGATAAATGCACCAAATAGACTTGCAAACTATAGTAAGTAAAATAAATATGCCGTGCAGTACAGTGGTGGTCTCTTGATGTGATTTTGTTTCAGGCATATGAACAAAGCAATATACAAGTGCCAGGCAGGGGGTGGTTATTTGTGTTTTCCATGTCAGTTGAAAATAAATGATGAGATAAAATCTTAATAATAGCAGAATGTCAGGTTATTTCTTATTTGGTTACAATTTTTTTAAAAAAAAATTGGCTTTGTTCTCTGAATGTATTGGAATCCATCTTCATTCATAATTCAAATGGGTTTTGAAATTTTCCCTTGTGGGCAGTGTCTTGTATCAAAGGGGTTTTGCAAGTAATTTGGTATGATTCAACCAAGTTAATGGTCTCTGTTCCTATGAGGCACAACAAAACTTTAGCAAATTTCTCCACAGAGCCCAGATATTTTGCTAGTTCTGAGAAACTAAGTGTATTGATTGAGGCTGTTTACGAAATGCTCCTGTCAGCTCAAGAATCAGAGAGGGAGGGAACAGCTAATACTGCAGCCTTATCATTTTATCATTTCCATGTATGGACTCATTTTCATGAGTCCAGGGTTGTCTAAAGGCAGGTTTGGACTTAGCACAGACTCATAAAAGATTCTTTATATTAAAACACGTATTTTTATTGTCAACAAATTGATCAGCTAAAGAAGAGATGCTTCTTTCTTCTTCTTTTCTGTCATTTTTAACTTGTACCCTGATTCAACTTCCAGCTGCAGCAGAGCTTTATCCTAGTCCAGGTTTTGGCTGCCCTTTACTACCCAGGACAATTTTTGCAAAAGATTGTAGCGTCTGCACTCTCCATTGACATGGCAGCCTATAGCTGAATGATGTTTCTTCGTCTGGGTGCACAGAATCCTCGTTACCAGAAAGCCTCAAGCCAAGTCCTGGGTGTCCCTTTCTCTTTTTGATCAATAGTGTTATTATAAAGGGTATTTTCCATGCAGAAAACTGAATATAATTGCAGATTAGTTTTCCCATAAGCCTGTTTTCTCCATTGAAGTCCTCTGCGCTCTGTTTTTCCACAGTTTCTGCATGAAAATAATGGTCTTCATTTCTGATCATAGTTCTATTTATTTATAGAATTATTCTGGGTTTGTTCATTGTGTTTTGGTTGTTTTAGGGATTTTTACTTGGTTCTTTGGGTTTATTTGGGTTTTTTTTGTTGGGTTGTGGGGTTTTTGATTGCTTTTTGGGGTTTTTGTTTGGTTGTTTTTTTTGTTTATTTGGAGGTTTTTGGTTTTTGTTTGGTTTAGGTTTTTGTATGTGTGTGTATGTTAGTTATTAGCTGTTGGAAGAAAGTTCCAAGGAAAAGCATGTCAATACTTATGTTTGTATCAGAATTGAAAGGTACTGCTGTAATGAATAATAGTGAAGTTTTGGTACTTCAGCTTCAGAAACCGAGAGCTTCTTTAGGAAGAACAAGACAAGATTAAGAGGTAAACACATTTCTGTTGTAGGTTATCCTATAAAAGTTACATTGCATCACATTAACAAGGAAGCTACTACAAATTTTGCAATTTTTTTTCAAGTGCCAGTGTAAGTTCATGACAACTCTTGAAAACACTTCATAAGGAGTTGGAGAAGTACTGCAGGTAAATTTTGAGTAGGATTGCAAAGCATTCTTTTTTTGATATGTTGAGATTTTGGGGGAAAACACTCTTTTGGCAACTGGCATCTTTGTGAGCCCTTCATGCATGTACGTTTCATACATGCATAGAAATAGTTGTGTATTTAGTGTATTATGATTTGCCTGGTCTAGTTCACCAGCTATTAACAGGATCAAGAACGCATTTCCTTGGGAGAGAGATTCGGAGAACAATAACACTGGAATTACTCCGTGTTTCTCCTAATATGAAACTTGACTGATCTATTATCAGATGGTTATTATAGGATTAATATATTATCATATTACATTTTTAATTGTGGAAGTATGATAGTAAGCACTATGAGTAGCCAAGAGAACCTGCTATAATGATGTTCCCCTGCACAACTCTTGAAGTCCACTGCCCTGTCTTGGCTGGTAGTCATTTTTCTTAGAATTGCTCTGCAAATACAGCAGCAATCCAGCAGGAAAAGGTGGGAGACACCTCAAGGAGCTGTTTTCAGGGCACTGGGCAGGAAACAAATGCCATTATTGTCACTAAGGCCAGGAGATCACCTGTTGGATGTAGTGGACACACGTGTTCAGAGCATTAAATTAATTCTTGCATACAAAATCTTTTTCCCTTTTGACCAATCACTTGGCTACAGATATAGCAAGGACAGCATAATAAAAATCACCATTCTGTTCCTTGTACATGGAATAATTGGGATTATCCTGGCAGTATAATGATCTTGAGATCTGTTTTCTTCCTTTCATAACTCTTCTATGTGAAAAATGAGTACAAAGCCATTTTGAATACAGGACTGAATTGTATGAGAGTTTGAAAGGACATAATTTTCTTAAAGGTTTGACTGCAGGATTTTTAAGTCTTCTTTTATACCATCTTGCTAATTAAATTCTTCCCTCACTGAGCTGAGGTAAATACAGATTAAATGCTTGTGAGCACACTTGTGACTTTGTTTTTCCCCAAGGAAATTGCCAGATTCAGAAAGAACCAAGATTCATCACTTTAAAGAAAACAAAAAGTTTGTATTAAATGTCACAACACCTAATGGTAGTGTTTCCTCTCACAGCTTACATAGACATCAGCTGGCTCACAACAGAACATTTTTTTCCCATAGACTACCTGAGCTTTAAGCAAATTCCTAGGATTTTGATAATTATTGGCTTTCTAACCATATTCCTGCAAGCACAGAAGACTGCCTAAGGACTGATTACTATTTCTCAAAACCAAAGTAGCTGGTTGTATTTAATTTTCTGTAGGTAGTAAATCAAATCATCTGAGGCTGCAGAAGACTTCTGCTGCTAGTTTATCTCTTCTAACATATGTACTGCTCCTGAAAGAAAAGGGCCTGATCTTTCTCTTCTTTATTTTACTTCATCTCATGTTTCTCTGCTTGCTCAAGAACAGCCAGAACATAAAAGCTTTCCTTTGTTCTGTTACCTCTTTCAGTATATCCTGCTGTATTCAGAAGGAACTCTGTATTCTACTTTCAAAAATACTGATCATCACAGTTGTTTTGTATATACGAACTAGTAAAATCCCAGTAAAGGATGGGTTTCAGTTCCTGGTAAGCTTACATAACATGCCAAGAATCAAGTTAGTCGAAGACAATATGGATCTTACCAGCTGAGAAATAAAGATTCTCAGACTGTTGGACATTTATCCTTAAAGGCCTGCAAACTGCTTCAGAAAATGCACAAGAATTGCAAAACTCTCCAGATGAATAGGTGATCTACGGGAGCTCATCTGCAGACCAACCCAGAGCCACAAGCTCATTCCCAAGGCTATTTACTATTCCCATAGTTAAAGTCTGGAAATTTATGTTGCTATGTTATTAATAGATATTTTACAGAATTTCACCATGTGGGCTTCGTGCAGCCACTCTCTGAGAGGCTTCTTGGCAGTAGGGCAAATTTTCCACTCATGATCTGTTTATGTATAGTGAGGAACTTAAGAAGATAATGCAGACTCGGGAAGCTGTTGTTTAGGAGTGCATTATCTGCTTCTGCACTAATGAATCTGTATATCTTGGAGAAACTTGAAGCTTAGGCAAGGTGGGAGGTAAGCTGAAAATAAAATCACAGGAAAACAAAACAAAATTAAATAGAACTCTAATTCTCTTATTGTTCAAGAGCTTTTCCCTGTGATTATTTCTTCTAGTTTCTATTTCTGGAAATAGCTGAGTGCAATGTGTTGGGGAAATATTATCGCCATACATTCCAGTGTCAAAATTCCTGCACATTTCTGGACTATGGTCTCATATTTTACTGTCAGCATTTTGTAAGGTCACGTCAAAATACCTGTTGAGGTGAAAGTTTGGCCTCTACCTTGTTGTTTTTCCAGTGAGCCTAACTTACTGCTTTTCTAAACAAAGCTGGTTTATGCTCATTATTAACTATCTAATATGTTGTAGGTTCTGAGATCACAGGACTATTATTAGGACACCAGAAAATTTTGCCCAGGCATGACTTGGCTGAGTGAATAGGAAATATTGCATTCAACTTTTGCAAAATTCTTAAAATATTTTTTCAAAATAAAATTTATTGTCATGATAGTTACAACTTACATTTTTTATGAGAAAAGTTTTTGCAGCTAAATGTGTAAGTTAAGAATCGGTTCTCCTTATATACAAAAAACAGTCTTGAATATTAATAAAACACGCTGCAAGCATTTTTTATACAGGCAATTCTACCTTGTTTTGCTGAAATACATTCATAATGTTCCAGATGGAATATCTAGTTGACATTACCCAACTTCAAATCTCATATGGACTCTAAAATTAATTATTAAAATAATTAAAATGTTTTACTCTAAAAAGGAGCACTTTATAAATGAAAGGAGGAAATGGTAGTAGTAAAATTATTTGGAAGCATTTTCAAAATGCATATAAACCTTCCAGAGATCATGGCAAGTTGATATCTATAACAGGACATTTATTTTATGATCAATATATGTTGCATTCCCAAATTTTTGCTTCTTCCCTAGAAAAAGTCCTCTTACTTTAAGAAAAAAAGAACCTAAGAAATCCTGAAGAAAGAAGCACTTGGGGAAAAAAGCCTCATGATGCTCTCAGTCTAGGTTCTCAGTTGCATTGTGAAGTAAGAAAACAGTACAAATTTTAAATAAAACAGATTCAGGTAATTCAATAGAAGATATCAATCAGCATCTAGGACAATAATGTTTAAAAACATTAAAATCAATAAAACAAATAACACATTTTCTAACAAAAACCCCAAACCCAAAACACACAACAATGCCAAATAAAAAACCTCCACATTTTTCATACTTTATTCTGGTGAGAAGTTAAATAGACATTGCTCATGAGTACAGATTGATAGATGTGAAGCAAATACCTTCATCCTAGAATCTATAGTTGAAGAAACAGACTTCTTGGGATTTGAATTTCTAAGAAGCTTTAAAGCAATTAACAAGAAGCCAATGAACACAACATAATCAGCTATTCATAAATAGGGCAAAAAGAAGAAAGAGACAGCAACTAGAGTTTTTCATATTGGGAAGACTTGGACCTGATGGTAGTCTTAATGCAAAAGACTTCTGTGAAGTCTCAATTTACATTTTATATTTGGAAAATATGGAGGATATTTTATATTTTGTTCTATAAGTGTGGAGTGTTGTAGTATGATATATAAAAGTAATAGCCTTAGATCATATGAGGGCTTGGTTGAAACTGCAGGAAAATTGGAAATGGACAGGACAGTGTAGCACTAGAATAAATTAGAAGATTATGTTATGATTGTAAGGACAAACTAGCTGTGGTAACCTCTGCTGGGTTTGAGGAGTGGGTTGCAATATCTCTGGCTGTTCCTGTAATGGGAGGAAATTGTGGGGAATGCCATGGAGGCAGATGCCTACAGCAGCCTTGTGGTGGTTCTGCCTTACCCAGAGAATGGCACCAGCCCTGAGAGAGCTCAAGGGCTGTACTTTCATGCTGCATCTCTCACCCTGTCCTAGACAGTGTTAATATGTTAAATCTGTGTACCTGTCTTGAAGATTGTTAGTAATTTTAGTGTACGTCTGAACGGAAATCACTCATTGGGGAATAATTGATACAGTGCTGTGTAAAGCTATCTGATATTTGAACGTAAGAACTTACCTAAGAGAAATATCTGTATAATGTATGAAATATTCAAGCTGAAAAATTAAAATTAGAGGATGACTGATGCATGTTTTGGGCTAAGAACATACTATTGATAGTGCTACGGCTTTTTCTAACAGCGTTCATGGTAAGCCTTAAGCATTTTAAAGCCCTAAGCTATTTCATTTATCTTGCGGAAGACGCAATTTGCATATTGGTGAAGGCAAAGAAGGGTTGAGTAATCTTAGAAAATATTCATTATAACATAAACATTTTATTTAATGACTAAAACATTTTATTTTTTTCTTATTGGGAATTTTACTTTCAGAATGCTAAAAACTACTATTTTCAATATGGATAGGGATTGCCCACTCCCATGATTTTAAATTTACTGTTGAGACTTGGTCCCAAATTTGCTAGTCCACATACTAACTTTTACTAATTTTTCTTTTGGTGGATGGGATTCTTATATGTGGAATGAATACAGTCATGTTATGCTGTCTTAAATTACAATTTAAAAAACACCTGAAGATTCCTTTTACAAATGTCTGAACTACTTAGATATTGTTCATTAATTCTTTCAAAAACAGTAGAAATGGAAATCAAGTGCTCTTCAGAATATCTAAGAGTAAAAGTTCAACTAATATAAGATACATATAGAAAACCTCTCAAATTCACTAAAAATTCATAAGGATGCCCCCTAGTTTTTAACCCTTGCTTAAAATTATTGATCTTATCCCAATATTTTGAAAATAAAATGAGAAAGGGACGGTATATTTTAACTTTGTTTTCCAGATCTTTCAGGCCCTTAAAATAGATCAAAACCAAGGCTGTGATTCTGAGGAAAGGTGTGGTTCTAAATGTGATAAAACTGGTATATTACAAAACTTTCAGAGAACAAAAAATAAAAGGAGGATACAGTTTAGATCATCTTTTTGATTGCTGTTTGGAACCAGGCTTGGAAAAGCTCCAGTTATTCAAAACACTACATGGGTACTTTCTGGGTACATACCCGTTCTTGTTGCAGCACAATCACAGAGTTTTGAAAGGACTGGACAAACAGGTTTTTACCAGCCCTCTGATGACAAGTTTCTTGTTAGCTACCTCTGAGACTTGGTATGCCAGAGGAGCAGTATTTGGAGCCTTAATCGGGTAAATCGTGGGTGTTTGCAGGTGGGTTCATTACTATTATAAAAAAAAAAAAAAAAAAGAAGTGAAGATCTAGGTTTTTATGCTTATCTAGCATAAGGCTTGTTATGAAAAGGAAAATGTAGCAAAAGTGATACTGTCCTGTGTCTTCATGTTATCAATAATTATGAAAGATGCTTGCAATCTTCATATTCAAAACATTGTGCAATTGCAGGTTCTTCGTCTTTCTCCAGTTTAAGCTAACAGCAAAGGTCCAACCATCTTTAAAGTGACTCTCATAGAGCAGCAGCAAAAGAATAGGTTTGTGTTCCTTGTTTACAAACGTATTAATATTCTGGTTTATGGCCATAGCCTGGCTCAGTATCAGCCTTGAATTTGAACTCTGGAGTTTGTAATTCCTCATCATGTCCTCAGACCATTTGATCTAGACCTTGACATCCTTCACTCCATAAAAAGGTGAGAAAATTAATTAGTTTTAACATGAAATTGATTTCCTGAAATTCCATGAGACTGCTTCTCCTCATGATACTTTGCTAACAAATAGCGATCCCATTTATTCTTTAATAAATACACAGCAAGGGCCCCAATGACTTACCTCTCAAGCTTTAAAAGCATCTATAATTTTAGCCTTGAGGACACCTTATAAAATCAGAACATTCAGTCATTTCTATTCTCTTCTGCAGAAGAGCAGATACTTACAGGTACAAGGGAGTTACTCATTCACCATATATTTGGAGGCTCCAAGATAGAGCAGTTCAGGGTATTTTTGCTGTGTCATGTTTGGACAAGAGATTTTACTTTATATCATTAGCAGAAACTCGGTACTTCTGGTTATATATTTATTTATTTATTTTTAAAAAAAGGGAAAGTGAATATACTTTGAGCTAAGGGATTTTAAATGCGATTTATCTGTGCAATAAAAGAATTATGTTAGATGAAAGAAAGCTATGAAAGCTGAGATCTTCTCCACTGTTTATTGTACTATAAGTTGTAATTGGAGTTTTTGTTTAGTGTCAGCCTTGTCCAATTACAGTAGAAACTGCAGCCAGTATAGAGAAATAATCTGCTCTCGAGATATAATTCACCACTCTACAAGGCATTTTGTATGCATTTTATAACTAATATGAAAGACCCTAGTTATACTATAGTAATAGATGTTATGTGTGAATCATGAGAATTTATTTTGGCTTGCCTTAGTGCCCACTATTAATGCTTCAGCATTGTGGCAGTATCCATTAAAGTTCTAAAGTTTCATATTTGTTATTCTTGGGGCTGTCCTGTGTGGGGTTTGGAGTTGGACTTTGATAATCCTTGTGGGTCCCTTCCCACTAAGAATATTCTGTGATCTTTTCTTGCTCTTTTCTTCCTTGTAAGTGCCCAGGACTGCAGACAGACAAAGCCATCTGCTGCTCTCTCAGATATGGTTTCTAGGAGTGAATTTAAATGGATGCTGAAGTCACTCCTGAATCTCCACAGACCAGTCAGCCTGAAAATGTAGCACTGATAAGCTTTTCTGTGTAGGGACGATTTAAAAAGCACTTACTGTCATGAATAGTCCTTTCTTTCTCAGGCCCCCGCTGTAACATGCACTAAGGTCTTATGGCTACCTTTAAGCAATGAATGGCTCTATTGACTTCATGTATTAATGTTCTTTAGTGCATCAAGTTTATTTCAGGGGACTTCTCAACTGAGAAAAGGTTTACAGAATTAGACACACAGACTGACATGAATAAATCTCATCAGAACACAGGAGATGTAGGGGGACAAAAAATGTCACAGATAAGTACAAATAATTATGTCAGTAAAAATTATTTTCTAATTTTGGATCTGGTATGTTGATTCTGCCTCAAAGCAAATGCAAGCACAGAATTAAATAAGCGCAGTTCTGTTTATAAACATGTATGGAAAGGTTGCAAAATGCAGGCATTTGCTGTTTCCAGGTTATGGATGCATGGCTCCTTGGCTCCTGCTTCTATCACATCTAGCTGGAGTCAAAAGGCTTTGTCTGCACAGATGCAGAGTTTCCATTTCCTTTTCTGGAACTGAGATTTTAAGAGTCCATTTTTTCCCCTGATTGCTATTGTTATTCAGGTGTGCATCTGTGAAATATGCTATAAGATGTGATATGTCAGCTTGCTGTACTAGCTGCAACAGATTTCAGAAATAACCCTTTGAGCTCACCACTCTTTCTCAGTGATGTGATTAAGGGAGAAAAACCTGTTCCAGCCTCCCCCAGTTAAATGCTTTGAAGGGGAAAAGTCCTTTGTAACACTTGCCCAGTGCATGCTGGTGATCCTCTAGAGTGTGGTATATATATCTTCCCTGTGCAGGTCTGTGTGGGACAGGATTTCCCTGTTCTGGGACCTTTGAAATAAGTGAATTGGCTCTAGAGAAGCTGAAGCAAATAAGCCCTTTGCTGGGAAGCTGTCACCTGGTAGGAACATCCCTTGGGCAAAATAGACATGACATGTGAACGCCACATACATATACATATACATATACATATACATATACATATACATATACATATACATATACATATACATATACATATACATATACATATACATATACATAAACATAAACATATACATAAACATATACATATACATATACATATACACCTACTTGCTAGGCATGAAGATTTTGTTAAGAAATATTTGTAGTCTTTTTCAATAGATCAGTGCATATATCAAGAAATTAGTAAGAAGAAATATCAATAAATTTTTCCTCCTTACTAAATTAGAGGGAAGGAAGGAGAAAAAATAATTTCTTGCAGCTGTGTTTCCACTGTGTCTCCAACCTCATAATCATGAACAAATATTTGAGCATTACCATGCTGTTAGATGTTAAATCATCAGCAGAAAAACTGAAGTTACTCTGTCCTGCCATTGTAATTAAATTCCACACTTTTGACCACTTCTCAGACAGGACAGAAAAGGAGAAGTAGTTTTAAGATAATATCTGTATTAGTAGTTCAGGAGTTCTTGGTGTGCGTAGTTTTGCCAGCAGAAAACCCAAGGGATGGGCTGTGAGAAAGCCTCAGTGAGCCCCAGGAGGTCTGTGAAGTTTGGGTGGAAGGGCAAGACACCTGCAGGACACATGTGAATTACTCCCACCCCTGGGAGAGAACCATGACTACCATGGGCATCCTGAGAATGGGTGAAGTGTGCTGAGGAAGCCATGTGCTCTGCAGTTTGTATACAGCCAGGAAATATCACATGTCATTCATAAACTCTTGGAAATTGAGTTGGTGTTTACCTGTACCAGTTTCAAAGGCCTTATGTAGACTCTCAAAGAGAGTAGGACAGAGAACCTACCCCCCATGTTGACTTGTTTTGGTGAAATCTGTAACACAACATCACTTTCCAGATATTTATTATGATTCACAATCTGCGTGCAAATTGTTAGCATCACAAATTGTGCCAAACCACCACCGTTGTTACAGTGCAGGAAATTATGTGTTGTTTATAGGCACACTCTCTAGTCAGTTATTGATTTAAAGCAACCAATCTATTACAGAATTAGAGTGCCTCTCAAAAATAGATTTTCTGCATGTATAGCAGGGATTATTACATTACTAAAATGAATTATTTGCCATTTTCATTTTTATTTACATTACCAGTTTCAATTCACACTTGTAGAACAACGTTTTGCAGAACAAACTTTGCACAATCAGATAGTATATTTTCATTATCTTTTATCCTTTTATCTTACCATTCTATGTCTCAATTAAGTATCTGAATAATGCACTAGATATTAATTTTTTATGATACCTATACAAATTCTCATTTCATAAATAAAAATAAATATGCAAAGCATTTAAATCCATGTACCTCAGAAGACACACAAATGTATTGAAAATCCGATGGTGTTTTTCACTATTCTGTGTGTTTCCCAGGTGAAAAACCTGATTGTTCCCTTTTGGGCCTTTTTTTTTTCATCCTCAACACACTGGAAAGAAGATCTGCCTCTTTCTGCATGTCGGGTATAATTTAATTTAGAATTTAATGCAAATTTTTTAAAAATTAAGTTTAAAAATCCAATTTAAAAATTAATTTAGTTTAATTTAGAATTCAATGCTTCCAGCAGAGGGACAGTCAAGTCTTTGAGTTGTTTACCTCCAAGAATATCCAAATTCCAGTATGAGCCAGCACTGTGCATGAGGTTTTCAGTGCTTTCACACTGTTATTTCCAACCCACACACTTTCTTATTCGCTTAGAGACAGGTCTGAGGCATAGTTTAGAATATATAAGCTCTGGGGGGGAAAAAAAATGGAAGAACTGGGTGTATTAAGTAAGGGTGTAGTAGAGATCTTTATATATGTAAAATGATATGTGAATTATAAGGAAACAAACTCTCTTTGTGTTAACTAGGCATAAGAGAACTTGAAATCATAAGTAGTAGTAGAGGACACAGAAGTTTCTTTGTATCTACATAGATATTTAGACATTCTACTATAATCCCTAAGTACCTATCAAATTTTATCATCAAACTTTAGGAATAAAGCAAGTAAAATTGACAGGAATTATTGTGGTGCTCTTGGTTCCCAGTTGCTGCAGGAATTTGGATGTTTCAAACTCTCTTCCAAAATGCTGTTGTATAGCGATGGTGAAATATGGAGTGGCTTGGGTTGTAGTCATTAGGTGTGTATGTAGCAGTGTTTATTACAGCCATAAGAGCAGTGCCTACTTCTACAACTATCAAGATTCAGTCAACTCATTTCTACAGTGAAAAGTGCGCCTTTATTTTCTTAAAAATAGGCTTCCGAAATTTGACCTGAAACAACCAAAGTGAATATAAATGCATTTAAAATCGAGAAAACATGAGAAATATTTTCTTCATTCCCATATAATTTACTGGGAAAAAAGGCATTTTGATTTCTGCACATTGAATAATGGAAAGCAAAAGCATAATTTTTTTTGGTATAATGGAGTTCAAATGTTTTCATCAAATATTGATTGATATGAAGGAGATAATTTTCAATGGGGAGAATGTTCTTTTTAATGGTACAATTGGATTTTGGGGAAGAAAAGTGTTTTTGGGAAGGAAAAGGAAAAGCTGTTAAGCTGCCTGAGAAAACAATGTGGTTGTATCTTGTAGCAAAATAAAAGATAACACTCCTCAAACTCCTATGCTTAGTAGATACTCATAGTGTAGTTTTCCCTGGTTTTCTTCACTTTTTAGCCTTAAACCTAGGATATGATACTGCAGAAACATCACTGGGTTTTATGTTACTAATGAGCGTGTACTATCATAACTTATTTCCGCATGATTCTGGTACTTTCTTGACTAACTGGCAGTTAAAAGAAAACAAAGCAAAGAGACCAAAAACTCCTAAACCTCAAATCAGTTGCCAGGGAGGTTAAATATGTTGTGTCCATCCCTTCCTCTCATTTGGAAAGGAACAAAGCAGCACAGATATGGCAAGGATGTGAGCTAAGTTCTTTCCCTTTTATGTCTCAGTGGTTTCTATAGTCTTTCAAGAAGCAGAAGTGGGTTCACTGACACTCTCAGCTAGCAGCTTGCCTTAAACCTTCTTCAAACTTGCCATTTGCAAAGCTTTCCAAAGTATCTAAGACTTTCCAGACTGTGCTGTAGTGGTCTGAGACAGGCCTCCTTCGGTTTCTCCTGCTGGGAAGCCCTTCTGTCTTGATTATAGTTGTTGAACAGACTGCTAGACAGACAGGAGACGGCATGAGTGACACTGTAGGCCAAGGGGCAGAGCAGTAGCCACACAGGCTTCTTTGGCCCTATCAGAACCACCTGCAGGCAACAATTGGATCGTGTACCAACCATCTGTTCCCGTGAATCTTCAGTTAAGATGTAAGCTGAAAAGTCCTGCTTTTGAGCCACACAGAGCATGATGTATTTCAGAATATATTTTGTCTAATAGTTATCTGCCATCTTATTGTAGCTGCAGATCTCCCCAGGAGACACTTGAATTTCAGTTTCTCAAATTCTTAGGGATTTTTAGTATATTGAAGGACTTAGCTATGGCATAAAATACAGTCCTTTCCTCCATTTCTTTGTCCAATTCCGTCCCACCAGTGCTTTTAATCTATTACTATAAAGAATGTACTTTCCTGGGATATGGTTTTTTTTCTGGTGTAACATGTCAGTGGAGAGATAAGAACTCCAAAGATGCCAATAGATGCTTTGCATATGTTTGAATTTTGCTTGCACAGGCCAATCTAGGGGAAGGATATACGTTTCATTAAGACAGAGTGTACATACTGGTCATTAAATGTATTTCATTAGTGGTTTTTTTTAACTTTTATTAAATTATTTTTCTCAGCAGAGAACTGAGCCACAGATAGTTTTGCCTTCCACCCAAGCCCTTTTCTAATTAATTTTACCATTTCAAAAAGATTTCAAAGTATTCACAGTATTCAGTATCTTTATCTAAATTATTTCTAATTCATGTTTGTTTCTCTGCTAATATGTCAGCCACTTACAGAATGAACATGTTTTGCAATATAAAAAATTTTTTGAAGAATTACATTTTCTGTTTTCTTAAATTGTTATTAAATCACTTCATTTTGCCATCGTTATTTAAACTACTTACATTTGAAAAGTAGTGAAATGCATTTCCTTCATTTTTAGGGTATAATAAAGATTTTGAATGATACTTTTGGAGATATAATCCTTTCTTTTTTATCCCCTTGCTGACTAAGCTATTTCCCTTTAAGAATGAATGGATGTCAAAATCCCTTCAGTTTGACATCTTGAATGTATAGAAAAGAACAAACATATCCTTAGGGAAATTGGTTTTAGCTCTCAAAAAGGAAAGAGAAGGAACAGAAGAAGTTATTCCTTTTTCTATCTTTGTACCTTGCACTTTGACACTTGAAGTTTGTACCTTATCAAGTTTCATTTTCACTATTTAAAAGCATGTGTTTGATCATGTGATAAATAGTTATGTTATTCATCCCCTTCTAAAATCCTTGTGGATACAAATAATTTTAACTGTACTGGAAGAGCTGATAGAGAGGCACAAATTTAATAATTTCTTTCATAGTTACAGAGAGTTACTCTCCAGTAGAGTTTTCCTAGCTTGTTTTTCTAATTCTACTGTTCTTCTGCTGCAAAATCTGAGACTACAAATATTTACATCTCCAGCATCTATGTTTTCCTCCTCGTAAAGCAGGGATGATAAAACTCCCTGCCACTAGGTAACCCTGTACAATGAAATTATTTAAAACCAAAGTTACACAGCAAGAGGTGTTACATTTGAAACCATACTGAACTTTTGAAAAATCTTCTCTTACATCATATAATAGACAAATGTTTAAAACCACAGCAAAATTATTTATAACAAAATAATACTTGATAGATATTTTTGATTTTTTTTCCCTTTAATTCCCATCCTCGTGCTTTCTTTGTCACAGTACAGATGGGCAGCTATAAGAATAAATTTAGTTAGTGGAAGTATTATTGCGAAGAACATTTGTCTGCATTCTCCTAATGCTCTAATGTTTTACCTTCTCTTTTCTTTTTTACAAAATTTAGATAAGTAAAAGAAAAACAAAACCAAAAACAAAATGAAAAAGGAAAAGGGTCAGGTTAGTTCATTCCTAGCAAATTTAACCAAGTTTGAATGGCAGAAAAGAACCCCTTGAGAAGATGTCTTCTGTGCAGTTCAAGAACATTGCCGTCTCCTGTAGCATTGTCCTCTTGATAGGATTTATTACAGAGAAAAGTTTTCCCATATCTTGTCACACTCTTAGGTCCCTTCTCTAAGCAATGCTGCCATGTTGAAGTAGAAAAGAAAGTAGAAGACCAAAGTTTGGTTATCTACATAGCTTAAGTCTATATTCAGCGATTTCTCATCTTTTATTTTAATTTCAATAGGCTTAAGGCCTTCCTTGTCAGGGTAAGCCCTAACAGTACACCCCAAGTGCCAGGAAATCTCATAAAAATCTCCCTACCTATCAGTCATCTTCTGTGATTGTTGAATAACCTTGTCCTAGATTTTTTGCTGTTTATGGCTGCTGTGAATGGTGATGCAGGAAGTCTGCTTGGAACACTGTTAAGAAGGAGACAACTGCAACTTTTCCTCAAGGGAAAAAAAAAAATAAAGGCCTGAAGGTCTTCAGGAGATGATTTGCTTACCTGTACAGTTCTGTGTCTCTGTGAAGCTCTTTTCCTAGGAACATCCAGCAGATGTTCTGAAACATTATCAGATATAAGGCACATAAATGTCATTAAGGGCTTTATTTATTTTTTTTTTTCAATCACACAGCTTCATCACTTGCTTGTAAAGAGTGCATCCTTATCCAAAAGTATGTTTAGTTTTATGAAATTTTGACTTTTAGCAAGAAGTATTAAGGGTAATTGGAAAAATCTAAAGAAATAGACACGTGCGTTGTTGACTTTATTAACTTTTTGTGATAATATTCTGAGGAAATGAGACAAAATCTAAAAAAGCAAGATGATAGCTTGTTTTATCAGTGGTTTTGACTGTCTCTTGCAAACTAGCTTTGCATGTTTTGTTGGAAGAGCACTTTTTCTTATTTCCTGAATTTGAATTTCCTCACTATACTATGTGTAATGTGCTGTATATTGATACTGGTGGTGCCTTCTATCTAAAAATCACTATAAATTTGAAATAAATTGGCTTGGATTTGCAATAATATTTCCAAATGTTATTCCAATATCTGAAACTATAGGTGCTACCTATGCCATGTGGTGCAATTCTCAGTCAGGCAGCAAAGGCTTCTTCTCCATTTTTCCTTGCTAGAGGAGAGGGACATTAGAGAGCACAGGGGATTTAGCTGACAGAGAACACTGACAAGAAAGAAATCGCAGATACTGTGTCTCTGTGGTATAAGAAGAAGACAGAGATAGTGCTGTGTCAAGGGATGTGGGATGCAGACACATCTGACTGGGAAGCTGCACAGTCACCTGCAGATGAGGAGCTGCTCAACAATCCAGGTTTCAGTCCTTGCACAAGGGCTCCCCACACAACAGAAGTGCCTCCTTATTCTGCCTACAAATTTGGCAGCTGAATTTTATTTTAAAAATATTAACCTTTTAAAATATTAACCTTTCAGACATATTTACCTTCTACGAACACCAAATATTATCTACCAGCCAGTCTTTCAATATCTCATTTGATAGACATTCAGGAAAATGCTGATTGCTTAAGGTTTTTAAGAATAAAAACTGCATTTTTTTTGAGGGATTCCTGTAGGCAGTCTTAGCACAGGCTCAGTGAAAATGGAGCATCTTATAGTAACCCAAGCAAAAATCGTTTGTCAGAACTTCCAAATATAATGCCACCATATGTCAAACATATTGGTCAGGTCATGAGAGAAATCTTCTAGGAAATAAATAATAAATTGTCCTGAAACTGGGTGGGGTATTTGCAAAGTAGTCTTTTATATGTATCACAAGAGCATTTATGTGGAACATGTGTCAGTCTGTAAAAAATTACTTTCACAAAACAGCTTCCACTGAGTGTAAAGGAGTTCAATTTTTGTATGCTAACCTGATGGCATGAAATGGAACCTGCGAGTATGGCAACCTGTATATCCTGGATTTGTAGGACAAAATATGAGATGTTCGGCAATTTCAGGTTTGAAGTCAGGATCTTGTCAAATCTTAATCCTGTCGGGTTGAGGAAATGGAGATATTACTCTATAAATGTGATTTATTAAAAAATATGGATA
>WBNO01014747.1:0-24122 GCA_013400575.1 Peucedramus taeniatus
TGTGTTGCTTGATAACGTATCGTAGATGTTTGGCAGTAAGTATTGGATCAATGCGATAATTCCTAGCAATCTTTTCCTATGCCTCTAAATCAAGAGTGTTAAATGGTACTTTAATCATTAATTTCCCTCCTTCTGGTCCCACTGCCTCTCACAGAGGGGCCTGTAACACTGCTTGCCTCCTAGTTCTGGATGAAATTGGACTGTCGGGAGGGGGATGTGTTTGAGTGGACGTGCCTTCTAAACCTGCGTCCTTCTCCTTTTTGGGGAAATACTCCTCCTTTTCATCCTCATCTTCAACTTCCGTTCTCCTAGGAGGAGTTTTTAACAAATCAAATGTATCTTGTTCTTGCCCCTCAGCATGATAAATTTTGTCTGATCCTATACATCGTTGTCTTATGCTGCATGCTGAACAGCAACGTTTGATTTGCCCTCTTTTTGCTTTGTTTTCCTTTTCAAGAGTTAGCACCAGTGGGCCAGAGGGAGCTCTGAGCCCACAGTCCCTTTGCCATTCCGGGTGGTTTTTTAAAGTAAAAAACATATCAGCATACGAAACTTCATCCCATTTACCTTCCCGTCTCAAAAACAACATTATCTGCAATAAGGTATTATAACCTAAAATTCCAGCGGATGGCCACTTGCTCCATCCTATAACCTGTATAATGGCCACCAGCGTGTGCAGTATTGAATTAGATCTTTTTTGTTTTCCAAGCCGCCCTTACTGGCGACTTCCTTCCAGTGGGCTAAGATGCACCCCAAGGGGCTAGCCCGGGGAACTTCTTTGCTCTAGTTAGTTCTCATTATCTCCTTCTCCTTGCCTTACTCCATTTTCACCCAAACCTCTCTTCACAGAACTTTACAGTCGTTTCCCAGTTTTCCTCCCACACACACCCCCAGGTGGCAGGTTCTGAATCAGCTTGATCAGGAAACTTCAATTTACACTTAGGGCATATGGCCCAACGTCTATTAGAACAACAATACTAGTGCTTCTCACAAACTCTACGCTGCAGTAGTAGCCACGAAGGGTGCCAGCCTCTCAATGCACCAAAAACTCCTAGGAATTGTCCACAGATGCAGGCTATTCCGTTTATCACTTTGGGGATTTCTAAATCCTCTATAGCGGGTTGTTCCTAGTCCAGATTTACTATATTACCAGATGAAGTTTGGTAAAGCCCCTCCAAATAAACTCGTTCATCTCCTCTATCTATCCAATAATTCACAGGATTCACAAACTCCTAGGGATCAAGTCAGAGGAATCCCCTGAGTTTGTCTAGCCACGGTTAAAATGTGCACAATTTACACAAATCACCACTTCTAAAGCACAATAAATGTCCTCACCTACATTTCTCTACCTGTTCCACTACTCCGCAGGGTGTATCTGCCCCCACAACCTTGGGCCTCACCTGGCCGCATCAGACATGGGTAGAATTCTCCCCCCGCACACCGTGGGTACACTCTCTCACTCGCTCTCTCTCATACACCACACACTCACACGATTACAAACACTCGTCCGGACACCACGCGCACACAAAGTTCGGGTTCACTCGGCTCACCCCCAGAGACTCCAGTGGTCACTCTATTGAACAATGAACTCGATCCTCAACTTGCTCTATCAACTCGGAACCTGGAAACCTCTGCTACTGACCCTACTTGGCTGATGGCTGCTTGCAAGCACAGGGATGAGGCTGTGCACTCAGATGTCTCTGAGTGACTTACCAGCAGCCCCACCTCTCTCCCCGGGGCCCTTTGATTTACCTACCATTCATCCGCACACCTGCAGGTCGTTGTCTGTCTCCACAGGAGGCAAGCCCTGGGACTTTCCTCCTCCAGGGAAAGTCCCAGGGCGTGCCTTAGGAGGTCCATCCTCCCTTCTGCCCCTGCGAGGACAGAGATGGTCTCCTGCCTGGCTCGCCAAAATGATTTGCAGAAAAAAGAAACCCCACAACTTTTGTAGAAAAAGTTGTAAAGCCGGTATGTTTATTATAGCGCTGGACGCATGTGGGGATCGTTGTCCCCTTTAAAGGACATGTGCACCCCTGAGAACTCCCGATTCTTTTTTATCTCCCTTACTGATTTGTATGCATAATAGGTTCATACATATTTATTTTACTGATTTCGGGTTATACTTGCGACTAGTTACACTTGTAGCTAGTTTTTTATTTGAAAGTACAGAAAGAATTTTTGGGTCAGCTTGCCCCCTCTCCCACAATCAGCCCCGTCTAGTCCTTGTCTGTTTCAAGGTTCAAGGGGCCTCTTCTATCTCAGTCCTTTGGCTGAAGCAGGTTTTTCGAGCAGAGGGCTTTGTTTTTCCATTTTTTCTTCATCAGAACAGGCAGTCTCACTGCAGACTAAACAGCTATGTTTGCAAGCTACAGATTTGATTCAAAGAGGCACATTTCTACATTTTACTTAAATTCAAAATTGATTTCTACTCTGGAAAGTTTCTACTCTGTCTCAAGTGTTTCTGATTTCTGACAAAATAGATGTTTAAATAACATTTTGCCAGAAATGCCACCTGGAAATATAGCAATTTCCTATAGAAATGAAAGTGTGCCAGGAAAATTTACCTAAGTGTAGTCCTCTGTAACAAATATGACTTGAGCTTTACTGGCAGATCCTCAGCCTCTGCCCTGCAGTATTTTCTCAAACTGTGAACCTCTTTAATTTCATTATTGTTTGTATTTATGTTGTGTACCTGATACTTAGCCGCAGATGGAGAGTTCACTGTGTTGGATGCTGTATAAATGAAGAACAAAAGTATCACTGCTCCAAAGAGGCTGCAATTAAGAGAAACTAAAAAGAGGTGGAAACATGAAGAGACAGTGGGATAATGTTGGCTATATGCCAGGCAGTATTTTCAGCACACTCACAATTTGACTATTGTCAATGTTTTCTTCAGAGCATCAAAGGAAAACTATGGAGAAAGGTAATAGGGCAGTATATATATATGTTGCAACTATCTTTAGGGAATCACCAGTTTGGAAATATAACAATTAAGCATCCAAGCTTGCATGGCAGTGTGATCAGAGTGGAGCATCTCAGTAAGGCACGAGAAGGTGAGGGAAGAAGAGAACTGAGAAGTCTGAGCAATCAAAATGAGTTGAGTTTGTAGAAGAGAAGCAGCTGCTCTTTGAAAACTATAAGGAGAGAGAGATGACCCAGTCAAAAAAAAAGGAAAAAAAAAAAAAGATCCAAGAGTAATTTTCCTTGCAGTGGTCTTTTGAATGAAATAAGACAGACAAGACTGCATCTGCCAAAGAGAGGAATGTTATGGTAATCAAGATGAGAGTCATAGTTTCAGGTGTGTGGATGGGTAAGAAAAGTCATGACTTAGATTTGTTATCCAGTAAGAACATACAAGACACTTCTGTTGGAAAGTACAGGTCATCTGCCTCAAGCAGGTGTTCATTAAAACAGTCGTCAAACTGTTAATTTCAGAGGAAGTGGGAGGAAGGATGAAAAGACAAATGAAAGAGGTAAAGAATAAACTGTAAGATGGCTTTTAGCACTGCTTTCATATGTCAGCACACCACAGCCAGAGGCTGATGGCATATATCTGATCATAAGGTGAAAGCTGGTCTTTTTCTTCATTATTTCATAGTTTCTCAAATCAGCAGCCTTGGTGCTATAACATTGAAGGAGTGTTGTGCATACACCCTTAGAAGTGGTAATTCTCATGAGCTAAACTGAACCATCAAGCCTGCAGGACTTAATAGATACACCTCTGCCTCAAACTCTAGAAGAGCAACTGGCTGGGCTTAAATTATTAGCCAAGCCCTGATTTATGGGTTTTCACCAGCCCTGTGTTTTGCTGACAGTAACCACTTTACTAATGAAGTTTGATTTGATTTTCATTTCTTACTTCATAACAATGTTTGCGTTCTTTTAAGTGTTATTTACTGAAAATGCTATTGGCTGGGGTAGCAAGTACATAATTTTCTCCCAGTTCATGTACAAGTAAACCATTTTATTTGTTAGTCAAGACTAAAAACAGAATCTGGCAAAGAAGTGATCACAGGATTTGCTGCTCTCTGGAATACCTAAGGGTGGTAATTGAGCCTTTTCTTCTTCTGACATTCAATCCATGGAATAAAGCTTTAATGTCAATTGATTTATGTTGTTAAAAAGATACATAATTCTGTCTCAGTATTACACTTCAGATACAAAGCATTGAGTCCTAGTAAGTCATTACTATATTCTGTTACCGGGGTTCTTTCTTGTATGGTCCCAAATCAATCTTTTCTATGTAATAATTATGAGTTCATGTGAAAGGTAGCTTGTACCTCAGAGAACTTCCTTGGAATATTTCCCTGTGAAATCTTGTTGAGTATGTGAGGGAAGCATTGATCCAAACAAGCGAATGTTTTGATAGCTACTCCCTTTTTCTTGGTTAGGTTATGAAAATAAGTCCTGAATTCACAAAAGCTGTAGTTGCATGTTGTGAGATTTTAGAAATACATGAGAACACTGCTGAGATCTGGGAACCCATTAGGTAGAGTGATTTTGCTACTTAAGATAAAAAAAAATCCAAAAGTGCAACACATTTTTTACAAGGGGAAGCAAGATCTACATTTCTGAATAATTATGTAATAACTCCTGTTCCTGAAGAGCAGTAGGTGGTATAAGAAGAGGAAGGAATACAAAGAGAGCTCAAAAATCATGTAACCTCTCATGCAAAGTTGTAGATGACATGATACCTCTTTTCTGCTAACACTATCTTCTTAAGATTTCACAATCCAAGCAGGCAGACAAGGTCTTCTGCAATAATTAGAGAAATTAAAATTCTTTTCCTGTCAGTTGTGTTGCAGCAGAAGAATATGTTCTCCTGAATTATCTTTGAGGATCCCAGAAACCTATTCTTTGCTTAGGTTGCTAATGGAAGAAAAGAAATCAAACATGCATGAGGTGAAATAATATTTGGTTGGCTAATATAATCCTTGCTTCTTTAGTGGCACCTTAATTTCACTCATAGGTTCAATGCAACTTGAGAGAGTTGAATAGCATTTTACTCTAATGTTATCTTGGGGTTATACCTATTTCAATATAAATATTAATAGGAATTGCAATTCCAATTAAATGTGCTTGAATTACAGCTTCCCTTTTGTGAAATTACGGCAACATGCATCTATATCAGGAACAAGAATTTGCCATTTGTTGTTCACTGCCAGAGGTTTGTTATTTTTTTACTTAGTTCAAAACTTTCTTAACTATATTTTGTAAATACGTGTTGGTTTATTACCAGTTAAAATACTTGGTATATATTGTTACAGCCCAGTTATTATTATACACACAACCTGGATCTCTGCATTTGCTATACCAGTCTTCTTTGGGTGTCGTGGCTGCAAAGATGACATGTTTTACATGTCCTGCAAAGTGCATGTTCAAGTCCTTAAGAGCTAGTACACACAAGAAACTAAAACGTCAGTGTGCTTGTTTTTGTTGAAATGGTCTCCAACTTTGTATGTGGTCCTGCATTCAGGGGGACATTTTCTTTTCCTCTGTGCTATTGTGGAAGCAGAGAAAGAGGAATGCTTCTTAGAGACCGAGACACTAGAAAATCAGAAGACAGAAATTCAAACTGTATCACTGATAAAAATGTCTAGGATAAATTTGGGTAAGGTTTGGTGCTCTTCTCCCTTTTTCTTGTTTGGGAATATCTCTTCTCCTATGATCTCTGGCTCATCTGTTTAGACTGTTTTCTCTGGAGAACTGTTTGTTATTTTATATTTGAACAATACCAATTTTAGTTGGGGTTAATTTATCACATTAGTCATCTCTGTTCTCACTTGGTGTTCAGTTGCTCTTCCTGTTCCAGTACTTGGCAAATACTTACTTGCACTTGTTTGAAAAAAACTTTCAGTTCTCTAGTGAAGATTTAAATTTTTGATTATTGAAGTTTGAATACAATTGTCTTCAGCATCTCATTTCCTCGGCAATTGAAAGCACACTTTGTTTCAAAAGAGAGGTGTCTACTATAATAATTAGGGCTGCAGTGCAATCCTGTAAATCAGACTACCTCAAAAGGATTTAGCCACTACTGTGTGACTCTCGGGTTTTGATGATTTTGATGGCTCCTGAGGTATTAGAAAGTCTTTTTCTCCCAGCCCCCTGTCCAAAGAAGAGGTCAAGACTCATCAGTTCCACTTTCAAGGTTGTTTATTTTTCCTTATCTATTACATTCTCTCTCCGACCCACTGTGATCTGTTCAGCAAGCCAGGTGGAGGCACAGCTCCTGCCTTTGGGGTTGTGTTAACTTTTTATACTAAGAATTACGTGTACTTTATTTACAATAATTTTCCAATATCTATCACCATGTTAGTCTGTCTCTGCTCTAAACCATTTAGAAAGTGCCACCATCACAGCAGAAGATGGAGGACAAGAAGAATAAGAAGGACCGGACACACCAAAATGCCTCCATCTTTCCTCTTGAACCCCTATTCTAAAACCACCAAAATTCTACTTTTTCACCCTGTGACAAACTAACTATCACTCTATTCAAACTCTTGTGGCTTGTGAATCCTCACTCAAAGTTGGTAACTTTTTCCATGGGCTAAAATCGAAGGCACAGGTGTTTTTGACTCCATGCCAAGGTCTCTGAGCCCCTTGCCAGGGTCCCGAATCATCCAGGGCAGCCAGAGGAGTGTCCTGGGTTCCAACATGTGACTGTCAGGATTTTTAGATTTTCAAGGAATGTAGAAAAACCCATCTACCTCTCCATATTTTTCATTTGCATATCTTTAGATTAGGAACTTTTTTGGTACTTTAAAATTATCGTGAGCAGTGTGGTTATACTTTTGGGGAATAGGTTCTAAGTTTTCAGCCCCCTGATATTTTGATTTAATATTTCAGTGAACAAAATATAAACCCATTTGGCTGCTTTTCCAAATACGTGGGCTAACTGACTGCATCCATGTTGTTGATGACTTCCTGAAGATAAGTTATGATATCTTGATTTCTTTTCACAAGTCGTATTCTAAGCATAAGAATTTAGGAATTTACTGCAAGGTGAAGTTGGACAAAACTGGAAAGGTTACAGATCAACATAAATGGGTGGTTGTGTGTACTGATCTAACAGAATATTTGAAGTAATTATATTGAAGCTGATCCTATTATGGCTTGATATTACAAAGAACAGGAGGAGAATGTTTCTTTTGTCAGAAGATTGCTTTAGTAGGTTATGGTGACTTCTGTTTTTTGTTCAACTACATAAACTAGATCTGCATCACTGGGGAGCATCCAAAAAGTTCAAGTATAATTGTTGACCTTTGAAGAATACAAATTTAAATCTACATTCTTGTAGATGAGCTAGGAGTGTAGAGATTTCTTTTAAAGTCTCTATTTGAGTGTCTGCTGTGAAAAAGAGCCATTGAAACTACAGAATTCTGTTGATGCAGAAGAAATAGGAGAAACGGGTTAAGACTGGGACTAGAGAAGTTATCATTAATTTGAGCAGAGTATCTTGGTTTGACAGCATTTTTGTGTTCACTTGCCTGAAGAGAAAGCTGCTATAGAGGGTACAATGCAAAGGCAAGGCAACCAAGTGAACTATATTTGTTTTATAGAAAATTTAAGTCCTGTAGCTCCTCTTCTGCCTCTTCCTCCTCCAGAAACAAATGCATGTGCCTTTTGCTCCCGATTTGTTTGTTTGCCAGTAATTAATGCTTCAGTATTCCACAGCCTTGGTTCTAACTGTGGATCAGGACACTGGAGAGCATGACAGCTAAAGGAAAGGAGTCCATTCTGATCACTGTATGCTAGGAACTGAAGTACTTTGGCTTATCTTTGCAGAATACAATTCCCTCGCTTTCCTTGGAAATAGCGACAGGTAGGGTACATAATCTGCTGCCCACTTAGTGGTTAAACAAACAATTTTCTTTTTCAAACACATGATGCCTACAGGAATGTTTTAAAGTGTAGGGAATATATATTACTTGAGTTTCATTTATTTTTATGCTTAACATTTACTTTAAAATGTTCTGATCAGACTGAAGTTATTTATGCTTATATAAGCAACAAAAGAAAATTTGCACATTTACAAATGAAGTGTGAACACTTGGTGGCTTTAAACTTTGCTTTTGTTGTTTTACTTGCTTGCCTGTGACTTTCATATTAACAGCATGCTTCTAAAATGCTTATTTGCAGATGTCACTTTAAATAGTATTTTTCAAGACTTTATTTTTCTTAGAAAACAGATGTCTGTAATTATCTCCTTTGACCTTGAGACTTATCAAAGTCAAACAGGTAATCATCCAATCAGACGGGGTATCATTATCAGAAGAAAAGTAATTATAATCTGAATGTGTTTGAACATAATTATTACAAGCTTTAAACAGTTACACTTCTCATTGGGGCAGAACTAAAGACATTATCATTTCCTAATTCACATGATGTAACTTCACTTTCTCTTCTCATTTTGGAATATGAAGAGCTAAATTTATTGAATAGTGTAGTTCTTGAAACTTGAAAAATAAGTTTCTCATATCCTCTCTAAAACCAGAAGGATTCTCAAAATCTTCATAATGAAATTAAGGAAAACTCTATTTAAAAGCACAAGAAATAAAACACAATTGAGAGCAATCTCTGAAAGGACTGAGGAGGACAGCATGTGTTTCTGTATGAAAATGCTTGGAATAGTGTGAAGCAGAAAAAACTGTTAACAGTTGGAGAATGGAGAATATATGGGGAAAGGAGAATTCTTAAATACACAGGGTTGTCCGTGGTAGATGTTCTGATTGTTAGGGTGTGGTGCTTCCACCTGACAAGACATGTAGAACTTGAGCTCAAAGCTCAGAAATCACACTAATCTCATAGCCAGAGAAAGAGTTATTTTAAGAGAAAATTCCCCAAGAGATTGTACTTGCTGAAGTTCCTGTGAGTCTGAAGGACAACATGACCATGTTCAGTTGTTGAATATTCCTGCTCTGCACAAAATAATCGTGATGGTTGACTTCATCAAGTGTGAGCCAGCAGAGCCAGAATCAGCTGACACGAAAATGCTCACCAGTCCAGATTCTGTTTAGAGTATTTCAGGACTGTGCTTTATGTTGAAATTGGCTGGCGCAGAATGATCTGAGAATTTATGCTTAGGATTTTGATTGTCAAGTTCTTTTATACTGGTCCTGCACAAAATGCATGTGTGGAGTATGGACTGGCTCATCAAACAGTTTCAAAGAGGGCAGAAGCTTCCCAGATCCCTGGGGAAATCTGTCAGAATAATGTAACTGCACTGTTGGCCATTTCTTAGATCTTACACATAGTTGGGAAAAATTGCCAGCATTAGATCCTCAGTGGACCATTTGAAAATCAAATAATTTTAAAAGATGAGGAAATAGATTCTTTCATGGCAGGTGTTGGGGATTGGATCTGTTTCTTTTGTGTTTGTGGAATTTTTTCCTGGTGGTTTGCTAGGTAACTGATGGCTGGGTACTTAATGGATACTTGACTTAAACAAAGAAGGCAGCAGGTTTCTCAGGGGGAACAGCAGTGAGCAGGCAGTTTGGTCCGAGGACACCGCTCCGAAAGGACTGGAGTACCAGGGGACCCTGCTTGTTTTCTCTCTCTCCCCACTGGATTTCTCTCCAGAGGAAGACTGAACACATTTTTCTTCACCATCGGACTTTCCTACAGGACTATTTCACTTCATAGAACTGCATTTACTGCTCAAGGAGGATTTCATCTGGACTGCTTTCACCACCCTGACACCCAGGGTGTCAGGTCACATCCCTGACTCTGTCAGGGCATTTTCTGAGGTTTTGTTGTTGTTTTTTTTTTTGGTTTGTTTGTTTTGCTTGTCTCTTAGTGCTATTACATTTGAATTTGTCTTTGCTTTGTCTAATATTCCTAGTAAAGAACTGTTATTCCCACTCCCAAATCTTTGCCTGAGAGCCTCCAATTGCAAAATTATAATAATCTGAGGGAGGGGGTTTACATTCTCTATTCAAAGGGAGATTCCAGTTTTTGCTGGCAGGTACCTGTCTTTCAAACTAAGACAGCAGGTATATGTCCTGTGGCAATATGAATGGGTTTGGGGTTTTTGCTTGGGACATGCTGTAGAGCTTCACAGAGACTTGTAACACCTAGAAGATGTCTCAGTGCTTACTACACCTCTGAAAAGGAATCAATACTCTCATGCATTGTTAAGATTACTTGAAGGTTACCAATCTTGATTAAAGCATAAGAAATGGAAGTTGTTCTGTAAAGAGAGTAACCACTTCCAGCATAACCAAGACAAGAATTTGCTTGGAGGAAGAGGGAGTAGGGAGGCTGGAAATTCTGCAGAACTATCTAACTCCCCCCAGAACTCACTGGCCTGAAGATTTTTAAAGGGCTCCATTCCCATGATAGAAGGTTTATCGGTATGGGTAACCATATTTCACAATCCCTGCAAAGGCTGGGTGAAAAAAGGAAACCATTCCAAGAGTCAACTGCATAATTTAACATTTTTCAGCACCGAAAATGGAGTTTGTGCACTTTTCAACTCAGCCATGTCTCAGAGTCCCTCTGATGCTGAGCATCACTATTAGAACTTACTGTCTGACCCAGAACACAAATGATGTTGCTGGCTTGCTACAGGAGAGATCTAAACTCTCCATGGAGAAATGAGTTGCCTATCTGAAATTTACAGCAGTGATTAAACATACACCACTTTTTCACTGGTATTTGTAAGAAAGAAAGGTTATAGGCAGGAGATTTAAGTGCATCACTCTGATGGGGACTTTGGATTCAGATATTCTTCCTGATAATAGAAAAAATAGTATTTTGATGTTGCTGCTCCTTTTGAGTCCAGGCATAAACAAAATTATGCTGCTGGTGTCTGTAGACAGTGTTGCAGGTGGTTTGTTTTCTTTCCATGCTGGAGACCAGGGAAGTAACTGTTAAGTAAAAAATGTGACTGCTGCAAAGAAAGCACAATTGTCTTTTTCCTCCTCGCTTGTCAGAAGTAGAAATATCTCCGTCCCCTGGAAGAAGGAACATGGAGACCAGAATTAGCCTCTACTGCAGTTAAAAGCTTCCCTGATACTAGAATAATGTATGACTAGCAATTTTAGTTTCTAGTAATGAATTAGAACAAAATGTTCATATTCTACTCCTGCCGTTCCATATCAGGGATGAACTAGAAATACCCTTTCCTGATTTGCTAAATGAAATTTGGCAGAGAAGGGGAAAAAAGCTGTAGAGTAACATGGACAAGATGGAAATCAATTTGGGTTTTTGTCATGAAAATGCTGAGATAAAAATGATAAAACAATTATTCCTTAAGTCAGTTGTTGAGTTGCCTAATTCTTGCTGGACTCTGTTTTGTCAAACTGGCATTTGGGACCCAGATGGGAAGTGTGTCAGTTAATGATGAAATTATTTGGCATGCAAAACCAGGTTTTCTTTGGGCTTTATGGAGTTAGGTCCTTTCAGCAGTAAGAAAAGTAAAACACTGTTGCCTGCAGTAGAATGGTCTTCATGGAGAAGAGCTGTGGAAAAGCCAGCTCAGGAGATGAGAGATTTCCCTGCTATTGCTGCTGCTGCTGCCTGATGTAGAGTCTAAGGCATCTCTTAGTATAGGTTATTTGAGAGGCAAGAGAGATAGCTCATTAAAGCACAGGATTGATCAAAAGGCAGGCTGGGATTTTTGAATGACAGCTCTTTGTCCCTAGTACATTCAATGAACCACAATTTTATATATATTTTTAGAAGAGAAATCTTATCTTGCCAAAGAAATACTCAGTGTTGGTTTTGCAGTGGCCCTTTGAAGGGGTCAACATAGTGTGGTGGTTTGGTCCTGGGTGAAGGGACAACTGTGTTTAATTACCCAGCTTCCTTTGGTTTATTTTTCTGAATTTGCAGTAATTTTGAATTTGTTTTACTAATGTCATCACTTCACAACTGCAACCTTATGTAAGTTTGGAGAGAGTATTTTCAGGATTTATCCCAGTCCTTCAGTCAATGAAGTTTGGCTATTCCTTCTAAATTCTTTCTTGTCTACACATCAGTTTATATTAAAGATGGTCTGTAAAATTCTCGGGTAAAAAGGAGGTCTCTCCAGACATTTCAGTCTTCACAAATAAGTGAAATCCACGTAAATAATTTATTTTGTAATGAAGAATTTCTTGTCCACTGTCCATTTTCCAGTCATTTAACTACTTGATCAACACAGAAATTCAAAACCAGATGTGATGTCAAAAACATACTCATAAATTCTCCTTACATCATCTTTACAGAGTTTTTTGAGCTGAAAAAATTCTGTTTTACAATTTGATTACTCTTGAGTAAAGCAATACTGTGAATATGAAAACAACTCTAATTGTTGATTA
The DNA here is from genome assembly GCA_013400575.1 of Peucedramus taeniatus. Classification (NCBI taxonomy): domain Eukaryota; kingdom Metazoa; phylum Chordata; class Aves; order Passeriformes; family Fringillidae; genus Peucedramus; species Peucedramus taeniatus. The sequence continues at coordinate 12,303 of WBNO01014747.1, forward strand.
ACTTTTCTCTTACTTGTAGCTTTTTTCGGTTTCTTTCAGACTATGAATATTTAGATTAAGGAAGGAAACATTCAGGTTGAGAATGAGTGAAAATTGTTTTACTGACTTTTTTTTTTCTATTTTATTAACAAGCTCAATACCTGCTCCCGTATTTCAGGAATTTTAAATTTCCTTCATGTGCAATTTGTTCCCTTCCCTCTCACTTCCTATTTATCAAATTAAATCACAGATGTATTTTTTTGAGAAATACCTTAACAACCTAGTGCAGCTTATTGCTTTTGTTACTGTTCTGTTTCATTACATGCTCATAAATTCATTTAGCTGAATTAAGCTTCATCTTGTTGGATGTATCAGTCTTTTTTCCCTTCAATTTCCTTGTCTTACATGATGGGTTACAGCTGCTTAATGTGGTTCTTTCCACAAAAAGGTACTTTTCTTTGGTCTGAAATATTCCACTGTTTGTATCATCTTCCCTGTCCTTCCTGCCCCAGAGCTACTGTGGCCACATTTTCTTTCTGAGGAGGGAGTCCATCTGAGCACACCAGGAACATAATTTTGGAGATTTACTAGAAATGGCTCTATAATAAAAAGTGATTCCTGTTTGGAAAATATGAAACTATAGGCAGATACTGAACTTCCTCATATGGGCCATTCTCTAAATTACTTACATTCCAGTTTATGAGAATTAAATAAATTATATCCCTTCTTTTTAACGTCAACAGTTTGGAGCCCTGAGCTGTGAATGCACATTGGTATTTATAGACAGCCAAGTGTATTCATGGAGCTCAGGTAATTGAATAATAAAACTAGAACATGTCTCCCAGTTCAAAAGCATCCATCCTTTGGATCCAGTGGCATCTGCCTCAGGGAGCCAAATCAAGCAGTAGTAGGGCTTGAAATGTCTGGAGCAGCACTGTTCTTTAACTTAGAATACTGTAGTGCTTTAACTTGAGCTAAAATACAAGTGGAAATACAGATTCAGTAACAATGGGATTCCAACAGAATTATTTCATCACTAAGAGGATAATATTCTGTGCTCCAAATTTTCAGCAGCTAAAAGCAGCAGAAGTTTTGTGAGCTAACTTCTCTGGAGAAAATTACCTGCAGATAGGTTTCCAGGGAAGCTGCACATCTACATGATTATATGTTACTGTAAGTTAAAATAGAATTTGTCTTGCAGTTTTTGTAATACATTTCTTATACAAAACAACTGGTGTTGTCCAAGAAAATTACTTTCTGGTTCTTGTTTATAACATGTTTACTTCCTTTCAGTGTTGTTTTATGAACTACCTAACCTAAGCTTTAACTGCCTTCCAAAATTAGGCCCTTTCCCCTTTCATTCTTCTATTCCCTATTCTATTTTCAATTTCTTCCTCCAAACTTAGTCCACAGTACTTGTGCATGAAACACAGATAGTCTTCTGGCTAAGCTTAAATTGGAAGTGCATCTACATGTGTGTTGGGCAGATTCTGAATGCAGTGATAACCCCCACTTGCAAGGCTCCCAAAAGAGCAGCTCCAAAGTAAAAGTGCTCTGAAATACAAGGTAGCCATCACAAGTGCCAAATCTGACTGCCTTGATATACTGAAAAGGAGCATCTGGTTTTGCACAGACATAGAATTGTGCATCCTAAAATCTTCCTTGTCACGTCTAAAATATCTAATATGCCATGGGGTGGGTGACAGGCATTATGGCAATTTTATTTACATTGGATGCCTTTAGCTTCTCAGAAGGGAAAGAGTAGATTTTGTAATTTTTTAAATCTGCTTTCTATCCAAAGTTATTGACATTTCTGTCATTTGCTAAAATTAATCATAATTTCCTAAATCTGGATGGATTTTTCTGAAAGAGAAAAACCCCTGCTTTTTCACCTTTTCTGCTAATTCTAGTACTGACTTGACATTGTGTATGTCTATTTCTGCTATTGCAGAATTCTTCACTCTGTTTTAACCCCAGTATCTTTCCTAACGAATCTGAACTTGCTTAATTAAGTAATTTATCTAATCCTGCTTCAAAAATTCATCTGTTCTGCATCACAGCTAATCCTGAAACTTGGCATTAAACTGTGCACAATTTATTTTGCATTATCATGCTGTATTCTTCAGAAAGTCTGACAGCAAGGTTAGTGGACACCTTTTCAAAGCACAAAGACAGACCTATTTAATCTCTACCTTTAGCTCAAGGAAGTTCCCGACCTATGAACAGTTCGGGCTGGATGGACTGTTCAGTATCTCCTCTGTAGGTGTTCAAGCACATTCCATCAAAAACCTGTACCCAAATTTGAATAGAAACTATTCATATTGTGCTATAAATAGTGTCTCTTATACCACCACTGAAGTTATAAAAAGTAGATGGTGTTAGTCTTGAATAATGACATATTGGTCTATTGGAATAATGGCTTCTGTCAGTTCATTAGGTGTCCTACAGCTTCCATCAGTTCTGTTTGACTTCATTGGATCTGAATGTTTGTAGCATCATAAGCATAGGGGGCATTTTTAGAGGAGGAATTTAGCTGAATCAAGGTTGATATGTATCTTGTCTGAAAACCCACAGTCTCACTTGAAATGCTTTTAAGTGTGCTTGTGTCATTACATTCTTGTGCTTCTAGTCATCTTCATCTTTCACTAACTGGACCAAATACCTTCTCTTGTGAACCAGTTTGGGACAGGAGGATTTGAACCTCTGTTTCATGCTCTGATAACAATAGCCCTGTCTTTTGCATTATATTTACTGACTAAATTTTCAATTTAATGCAGATTAAGAACCTATTTCGATAAGGCTCTTCTTGCTCTAATATGTGTAGCTAACAAATAAAACAATCCATTGCTTTGGAATAATTTTCAGCTTTGAGAATGGTGAATATTTATCAAATAGTTAGCATTAAAAAATCCAACATTCCATTCTCCAAAATAAAAGTATTTTTCCATAATAAAATATAAAGATCTAAGACTACTCAATTTATTATTTAAATATTTTTAAAATCATATATTGCTCATAGACACTCATTTATGAGAATAATTTATGTATCTGTCTATACTCTGTCCACACACAACCAATTTGTAAAAACATTATTGTGACTGCAAAGTCAAGTATTTAAAATTGTGGGTTGTCCTAATTAACACCTTATATTTAACCTATTTAATTTTCTCCTTTTTGTATTTTGCTTTGTGACGTACAAGTTGAATATTATTGTGTTCTGTTGATTTTTTTTCCCTAATGATCTGTCTCAGTGTCTAGCAAGGACGGTGCTGAAAGGAAAAAAGTCTTTGCAACAGACAGTTACTCAGACTTTGCCCTCTTTTTAATTCCATCTCCTTTATTTAGACATTTTGTAAAATTTTGGTTCTTCCCTTTTCTTCTGTCACCTCTTGGTCCTCGTACATCAGATTAACTCTCCCAGATACTCAAGTATCTCATCACACCTAAATTCAACTGCCCCCTGGTTTGCAGATCAACTTCCTTTACTGTGGTACCTATATGAATTAATTCCTTCTTCATCATCTTTAGCTTCCCTCCTCGATTCATATTCCTACACTACTTGTCAGGAGAATTTGTCTGCTTCCTTCCCTATTCCAGTTTTTAGATTGACTCTATCCCCAAATGAGGTCTTTTTTTCAGAACTGCAGTGGTTCATGCCTTACTCTTGACCCTTCTGTAGCTGACTCAATAAACTGTATTACCTAATTGAGAACTGACTCTTGACTCTAAGAAATTTTCCCACTGAAAGATCTTGAAGAAGGTTGAAACATTTCCAAAAGTACAGATGGCAGTGACACTGCTTCCACTTGAAATCTTAGAGAGTTGCAGAAAGCAAAGATTAAAAATAATGTATAGTACTAACTATTGAGCAGCTCCACTAATAATATATTTGATCATCTCTCTCAATTTCTGCTTATCATTGTGACTTTTTTAATAGCAAAAGCCACATGATACATCTTGCAGAGAAGGCTTTTGATAAGCACAAGGGAGGATAAACTTGTCTGACTTTCCTTGACATCCTGTGTGCTAGAAGCATGTGATTGCTGGTCACATCTTTACCAAAATTTTCCCTGCATCTTTAAATATATCAATATAAACTTGAACATAGTTCCTATGTTGAACTATTGTTATTAAAATATTTTAAATATGCTTTTAAATGTATTTCGCTATACTTGTCTCCATAGAATCTTTTTGGTTGGAAAAGACCTCTAAGATCATCAAGTCCAACCATTAACCCAGCACTGCCAAGTTCACCACTAAGCCATGTCCCCAAGGGCTACATCTAGAGTTGTAATAAAGGACAAGTAATCAGTTTAAAAGCAGTGCAGAAAAAAAAGGAGAAGTGGAACATAGCAGCAGTTTTGATATGTTGTCTTTGTAAGAATAATATATTTTTTTTAAGATAAGTTGATTGCAACTTTTAAGTAAAGCTAGAAAGGAATTAGGTATTTTGCACTTCTACAAATAATGCCAAATGTAAGAGGTCTCTGGAGGGCAGGAGAACTTTAAAAGTACTGTATAAGTAGTGACTTAATCATCTCAGCAGCTGGTATGCAAAAAGGAAATTACTTTTCCAGGATTGGGTTCTTAAATATTTAAATATAGGTGCACACATGAGGAACACAGTGTATATAAATAATCCCAGTCACTTTCGTAAGTGATACATTTATACAGATGCTCAGGAAAAATGGATGTCAGATCTGGACATGAAAATGCTGTTTTATGGAGCAAACAACAGGAGTGATGATTAAGTTTCTGCTGAGGATCAAGGAGAACTTCCCAATGTTTTTTGACAGGCCTTGCATTGATGTGTGCCACAGCTGTATTTCCATCTCCAGCACTGTCACTATTGCTTTCCTCATGCAGAGTTTCCATCCTGAACACTGCCACTACACTGTCATAGCCACAGTGCTGGTTCTGAAATTGGGTTTTGGAAGTCTGTCGTGGTTTCTTGGAGAAATGGCTGCCAAGCTGACAAGAGAGCAGGACACTAGTGTGGCAAGAAGAGGCAGGGTTTATTTGGGATATCATGGCAGAAATCTGCAAAAGGAAAGCGTTTGTGATAATAATAATAATATTTGTGATAATAATAATAATAATAAAAATTATTAGAAATAATTTTCTGAACAAGGCTGCTAAAAATGGTTTTAGCTTGGGATCAATGTTTTTAGTGGATCTGCAGTTATCTGTTTGGATTATACAGTATGCCATATTCACCTGAATTGGTTTTCTTTATATATAAACTTTATTAACAACAAAGAATATTTTAAAGTTCTAGTTGATATAGTCCCATTGTTGCATTTTGGCGGGGAAGTAGTAATGAGGTACTTCAGCTCTGGTTTGGTTTGATAAACCTTTTAAACAGTCACTGTTAGTGTTGGCTGTACACGTTCACTACTTGTTTTGGGGAAATAGATTTTGTTCAGTAGATGTTTTAACATGCCTAAGTGAGAGGAAATGATCACTGTTCCTGAATTAGAAATTTTGTCTGATGCAATTTACACAATAAAAGAAACTTGTAGGAGTATGAAATTTAATGGTTAGGGTTTGTGGGTTTTTAATCTAGAGGTATTTCTCAACTGCTGTGTTTTATTAAACCACATGAGCTCTGGTTTGTTCCTCTTTGGGAAGAGGTGTACTTCAGTTACTAGGAGAGATCCCAGTGTACTGTGAACTCTTAGAGAAGAAAGGAAAACAAATTGCAGCATTTAAAGCCGTGCAAGTATGAAAAACTGAGGGTGTCTGGAGCTATTTTACATTTGTGTATCATGTCTTTTCCTACATCCACAAAGTTGCAATAATGCATTACAGACTCACAGTATCATAATTTGTGTATTGCTATCTCCATTTCATTAACAGGGGGCTGAGATACAGAAATACTCAAGGTTTTTTGATTCATTCTGTGAGCTAGCTTTAAAAATTGAAATATTGTTCCCCTTTTTTTAATTCTATTATGTTTCAAGTCAAAAAGGTCTTTTCCTCTCATAAAATAATATAATTAAAATATAATTTTTTTTGTAATCCCCAGGAAGAGTTCGGATTTTTTTTTATATCAGTCTCAAAATATGTTTGTTTAATTTGTTCTCTAGTGACAAATACATCACAACCTCTCCAGGCAATACATTTCAATGTCTCCCTGTGTTAATCACTAAAAAAGTTTGCTGCAATTTAAATCTACTAATTCTTGTTCACAACGGGCAGGTAGAACAAATTACTCCTTTGCTTTGAAAACAGCAGCCCTACTCCTCCTCAGTCTTCCCATCTGGAGATAAAACAGTTGTAGTTCTTTTGATCTTTCATTGTAGGCTGTATTTTCTAACCCTCTGATCACTCTCTTTGCTCCCTGCTGCTCTTTCCAGTTAACAACACTCTTGACGCGTGCCCAAACCAAGGCGCTGCACTCAAGCCTGATGCCTTATTAGAGATGAATGCAGCAGAAGGATTACTTCACTTGTCTAAGAGAACAATTTCCTGCTGCACACCAAATATGCTTGCCTTTTCTCCCCAAGAGTGACTTTGCTGATTCACATTGCTTGTCTTGAGGTGGAGACCTGTTTTTCTGTGGAAAGTCTTTCCTGCCACTCCAGTCCCAGCCTGGCCTCTGTGTGCCCACCTTGCAGTTGTCACAAGACATTTGGTTTGCAGTTTTAGAATCAGACTGTCTTCATCCTTTCTAGACTGGAGAGATAGAGCTAACAGGAACATAAAGCACAGAGCCCACCCAAGCCATCATTACTGCAGCAGTCACCATGAAATATCTACTTCTATAAATTCTTCAAATGTACATTTTTTCTTGCCTACATCATGTTGATCATTCTGGGATGTTTGTCACCATCCAAGGATGGTGAAATATTTGATCCAGTTGAACTGCATTCACTTGTTCTCATAGCAGAACATTCTCCGTGGTGTAGATACCTGTGCAAAGAGCAGCCCTGCCCCTTGTTACCTTCACAAGGCCCTAGAAGCCAAGGCATTTTGATCTCCTTCTGTGTCCTGAGTGCTGTCAGTGACAGGATCACCTTTGGCAGCATTGCATGTTGGACTGCTATTTTCCTGGGCTGGGGTGACTGCAAAAAAAGATAATTATCTGCAGCATCTGGCAGGTGATAAACAGGTGTTGTATTTTACTTTATTTTCCACTTATCTTCACAGTTTTCACTCGTTCTCGTCAAAAGCTTCTGTATGAAGTTTTACTCCAATGAAAGCTAATGCTGTCATTAATATATGGTGTGTTATGTCCCGCCTTGTTGAATCCGTTTCAGGGACATTACTGCAGCCGCTCATGCTGGACGCGCCCTCTCCCTGTCCGTTTGCTCCAGTCGTTTCCCTTGGGAATCTGCTCCTCCGCCGCTCTGCCGGCCCCCAGGTGGCGCTCCTGCAGCGGGGCCCGCCGGGCGCGGCGCCCGGAGAGCGGCGGGAGGGGCTCGGGGAGNGCCGGCCAGGGACGGCCTTTCCAGGGCGAGCGCCGCTGTCGGAATCGCGGGGCTCGTCCCGCCCCGCCGTGCGCTCCCTCCGGGCGCAGCCAGCGCCTTTGCAGCGGCAGCGCGGAGCGCAGCGAGAGAGCGATGGTGCCGCGGTGGAGCAGGAGCGGATCTGGAAACCTGCGGGGCCTGCTGCTGATCGGAGGGCGCAAAAGCTGGAGCCTCAGCGCTCCTGCTCCGTGCTTTGAATGGTGTGCGGCAGGCACACCCGTCCCGCAGGATTTACACTTCGCTTAGCGCTCAAATAATCCAAAAGGCTAGATTCGGGAAGGAGATTCGAGTTAAGGAGTCACTGATGAGCCAGACTTGAAGCGTCCACGGTGTTGCTTCAGGTTCTCCATTAATTTCCTAACAGCCTTGCTAGTCAGACCATCAGCTTTGGGAAGAGGGCTGTCAGAGGCAGTAGGGCTATATCTGTGTTAGGGAGTAGTAGGATGCAGTGGGAGCGGATCTGTACAGTGAATCTTGCTGGTGCTGGATGACCATGCTATGTGTTTTTCGGGATACTTCACTTTGTGCTGGCTCTGGTCTGGAGCAGTGGACTGAATGTCCCGTAATGGCTGGAGCACATCTTCCAGTTTAGCTTCATTTAAAATTAATCCAGCTTCAAACAGCTCCACAGATTGAACAAGTCAGGATGAAACTATCAGGACTAATCTCTTCAAAATCACACTCCTCATACAAAATGAAATAGTGGTTCCAAGGCACTCTGTGTATATTTTTTATCATCCAGACCTACAATGCTTACTCTCTTTTAGTACTGTGGATATAATTCATCTATTCCATGAAGTATAGCAGGACTGCTGGCCCAATCCTTGCTAATCACCTCTGATCAACTGGGATAGAACAAGGGCTTTCCAAGAACAGCATGGGCCTTTGTGGATTTTGGAATGCAGATAGCTGCATCTCTTTCCAAACCTGAGATCAAGACCACGTAGTGGTTATTTCAAGTGAAAAGAGTAAGATTTTTAGACGACTCTGTGTAAAATACAGTGCCTTCCCCCCCCCCCCCCCCCCCCTTTATTCCTCCAGCAACAGCTTAAAAAATAAAAAAGGCAGAAAGTAAGAAAGGTGCAAGCTTGCCTTTGAAAGTTCACAGAATTTCAGATCTATCCCTCTTCCTCATGCTGAGCAACATTTTAACTCCCTACAGAATCCACCTCAATTAAACAGTATCTGTATAATTTTCATTCAAAATTTGGAAATTTCAGTGTGAGTACCCAGGTTGAACACATCTGAACCCTGCTCTAAGTACAAACACAATGAGCATTCACAGTTTTAATGCTTTCATCATCATGTAGGCAAAATCAAATAAAACTAAGTTAAAACATGAGATCTGTTTTGATTTCTGAAGAGCACTGCATTCTGTGTTGGAGTGAAGGGATAAGTTCTTCTATAACATTTTGCTTTTAACAGGGAGTGCTTGCAGTTGATATTGGATTTTTGTATTTAAAACTGGAACTGGCCAGTGAAAATACCACTGAATCACAGAACGTAGAGATGGAAAAGCCCAGTTATATCATCTAGCCTTTCTCCTCCCTGGTGTGGGATTATTGTGTACCAACAACTTCAGTGCTTTTTCCAGTATAGTTTTAAAAGTCTTCAGGGATATGCCATGTCTCTTGGGCAAATATTCAACAACTTTCTGTACTTTACCATTAGGAATCTTTTCTGGCAATTTGACCTAAATTTCTCCTCTCTTAAGTGCATTCCTTTTGCTGAAGATTTATTACCTTGAAGCATTCTAAGTAATTCTAGTCACTCTTTAGTACTGTAATCTCTAACATGCTTGTTCTTTCCTAATGCTTTGTCCTTTAATCAGAACAGCTATCCATGACTAGCCTGTGTCTTTAGTCTTGCACCCCTTCTACTTTCGTCTGTAGGCCAATAAGGATTTTTGCACTATTTATTGCACCTCCACCTTAAGTTCATTGTCTTGAGAGTAACTTTTATAAGAGTGACTTTTTCGTGGTTAACGTGCCTGAAATAGCAGGTTTTTTCTGAAGGAAAATTGTAAAAATGCTGTCATTATAGTTATTATTTTTCAAAGATGTACAGAGGAAATAAAAGATTTTCTCTTATTACCAAGCAGTGGCACAGGTTACCCAGAAAGGTTATGGAGTCTCCATCTTTGGTGATAGTCAAAAACTATCACAAAAAACTATCACAAAACTCAGCACACCTCTGACCTGGTGGCTTGGAGCAGGAGACTTGGAGCAGACAATCTCTAGAAGTATCTCACAACCTCAGCGATTCTGTGATTCAGTTGGGGAAGGACAAATCTGGCACTAACAGTGGTAATTACATGACAGCATCCTCTGAGTTCACACACTCTATTGTTACTGCTTTGGAACTAACATCAGAAGGTGTATGAGACCCTAAGCATTTTTGTTCCTTTAAGTCTGTTCATAGTTAGAAGCCTAAGAAATTTCCTTTAGCTAAGTGACTGGGAATCACAAATTGCTTAAAATGCAGAAGTCAGCTGAGCTTGCTCCTTCTAACAGGTCAAGATTAGAATTTTGAGGTCCATCCTTGAAGGTGGACAAATGGAAATTTGCATTCATCTTCAGGAATACTAATAAGGAATTAAGTTTCAGAGGTTATCAGAAATTGAATTGAAAAGGCAGAACAAAGAAGTGGCCAGTCCAGGTGTGTATCTGTGTCTACACGGCCTCCCCTGCTATTTCAACACTTTGCTTTCGTCCCCGAGTCTCACATGCCTTAGGACACCATTTAGATTTATTATGAACTTTGATGACTGGCAACCAGGCTTTTGCTTTTTGAAAACACAAACCCTGCAGTCCCCTTCCTGTGAAGTTCACAGGAGCCAGCACATACCATTCAAAAAGGGGCTCAGTCTCCAGTTTGTGTCCCTGCGGGATGCACAGCTGCCCGGCACAGCCATGGGATGCGCGGTGCCGGCTGTCGGCCTGCGAGGGAGCAGCTCAGGAGTGGGTCGCTCGGAGCAGCAGCCGGATCTCGGGAAGGAGGCTTTCTCTCCTTTAAACAGATGGATTTAGGGGAAGGAGAAAAGGGTGAGGAAGGCTGAAATACCCAGCCCTTTCAGTATCTCTGAAGGCTAAGTTGGAATGTTGCTCTCTCTTTAACTTCTACTACCATGGAGTGGGAACGTCCTTGTGGGTGTCCATGTAGCAAAGCCTGTGGGTTCCCAAATCCTGGGGGCTCCCAAAACTGGGCTTAGTTCTGGGCAGGGAGGTGCTGTTTGTCCTGCTCTCAGCAGCCCTTAGCAGCTGCTTGTAATTACACACTGCAGCTTCAGAGGAAGTTGGCTGTGGGGAGTGCTTGGCAGCAGATCCACTGCTTTTAAGGGCACAATGGAGATGGAGAGAGTAAAAAACGGTGGCACAGAGTGAAGGGGAGGGTGAAAGCCTAATTATCCCCCACTTAAACTCGCTGCCTTGTTAAATCATTACATATTTCTGAAAGTCCCTTGATAGATGTAGGTCCTAAATGAAATCAGATGAAGGAAAGACCACATTCAGATGCCAGGAACTCTTGCCACAAAGGATTAAAACTTCAGAAACAAAAAACCCCTCTAAAACTCTCTGGAAAAATATTTGTTATTTATTTTACTACTCTCTACCAAAAAAAAAAAAAAAAAAAAAAATTAGGCTAATTTATCTTTTTTGGAACGAAAAATTACATCAAGCTAACATATTGCAATGACTATTTTTGGCCTTACCATTTAAAATTATGGAGTTATAAATAGAGCAGTGCAAAATGCTGCTATTTTGGTTCTCACTGGGTTCACACAATCATTTGCTTTGCTTTCTGTCATTTGATTCAACCCTCCATTCAATGCTCATTCTTCTTTGAATACAGAGGATTTGTCATTTTTTGATTTTTAAACAGCCAAATCAATTTGTATTTGAGATTTTTTGCTGACACTAGACCTTAAGCTATCTATTGTTTTTATATCACCTCAAGTTTGCCAAAAGAATTGCAAAAGTTTCAATGAAGGTGACACATAGTGCTGCTTTTGCAATGAAACCCAGAATGAGGCAAATTTTGTGTGGCAGTGGACATTGTAAGAAAAGTTCTGGTAATAAGGGTCAGAACATTAGTAATGGAAGTGGCCAGTGAATCCTAAATAGCAACAGAATATATTGCTGTGAAATGTGTGTACCTAGAGGGGTAAAATATTATCCCACTCACGACAGAAAAGCAGCAGCTTACTCAGAGCTGTTTTCAGATGTTAGTCAGTCATCAACTCCCTGGTCTGTGGTGGCATCCTTCTAAATTTTGGCCCCTCCAGGCAACTGTGATCTATGTTTTTAACAGATGAAGCAGCCAAAGTGCATAGAGAAAAGGTAGGCAAGTGTCTTGGTTTGAAAGACAG
>WBNO01014754.1:5344-17790 GCA_013400575.1 Peucedramus taeniatus
TTTAAAAAAATTTTTTTAAAATATTTCTTTTTTTTTTTTTTTTTTTGGGTGGGGGGGAGGTGAGGGCAGATTTTTTTTTTCCACATAGTTTATCTCATGAGAGAAAGATTATTGATTAGTAAGATTTTAGTAAAATTCTGGTGTGCTACTTCTCTATGGTGATTCTCAATAATAAAACACATTCTGTTGCATCAAAACACCTTTCATTTTCCGTGTTTTGGCTACAATGGAACAACAATATTTGCAGTTTTATTTCTAAGATTCACATAGCTTGAAAACTTGGTATTGTTCTGTATTTTATAAATATCATCACTTCCCCTTATTTCTCCAAATTATATTCAATATACTGCACTTCAGTTTTACATAACTGTGCAATACATGGTTATAAGTCTGCAACTTGCTATTCAATAATATTAAGTAAAGGTTTATATACAGAAATTCCAAAGACTAATTTGCTTTTACTCTAATGTTGAACACAAAAGAGGCCAAAACAGAGGGTTAAGATTTTCTGTAATGTTGAAATATCCTTACTCTACCGAATTAGTTTTAAAAAACATAAACATATATTTACACATGCGTAATAATATAAGTAGATAATAAAAATTATTCTAGTCAAAACTACAGAGAAAAACAGTTTGTTCTCAATCTATTTTTAAAATTGTATAAATTGTGAAACCTTTATGTTGGTTGGAGTCACATTTAATCATATTTTAAAGTTTCACACAGAGAATGTGAATGTATTACCAGATATTAAAAGGCTGATTTTATATAAGTATTGCTGTCATCAGTATTTCTCTAATTTTTTCTCATTTGGGATTTAAGAAAAAACAGTCCAGTATTTTGGACCTAGAAAATATGTATTAGTGATACAGAATAAATTGCTAAGTTTGAAGATGCATTGCAAAATGTCGTTGAATCAAGAATCACTTTTAAGAGGAAAATTTTTGTCTTTTAATGTGGAGATCATATAGGCACTATGTGAGAGCCAACTTAAAAGAATGTTTTAATTGTTTTAATTGAGACAGTTTTAATCTTCCATGGGTTATATTTGGAGAGATTTAATTATACTCCAGAACAATAATGTTAAAAATCACCAAGTCAGCAGCCAAATTAAGCAAGATCTTTTAAGAGTTGTTAGGTAACTACAACAATTTTATGAGATTTGTTGGGGGAACTGCATGCTTTTTCCCTCTTTATGTCCCAGCAACAGAGGTTAAAAAATAAGCCCTCCAAAACCAAAGCTAAACTAGCACATATTGCAGCCTTCATCACTTACAGGTCTTGCAGCAGCCATCATTATACGTCTGCACAATTCCTCCATTCTAGGAAAATAAAAGAAGAATATAGCAAAAAAGTCTGGGCCCAATGCAAAGGGAAATTGTATTTCAAGACATTCCACATTTTAAAGATGACAAACTAATACAAAGCAGTGCCACTAAAATCAACAGAATTACACAGATATGGATAAACTGAAACTTTGTTTCACAAATTCTTTACAGTCTTTGAAAGTGAAACTGAACTTCATCACTGATGAAGTTCAGTTGTGTTCAGTTGACATCTGATTTAGTTTCCTTTGAAGAAGTCACTTAGTTTCTATAAGTATGCTTTTTATATAAACTACTACCATCTATTTCCCCACCATGGAGATTAAGACAGTTTCTAAAATATGTGTGAGTAGCCCAGATCTGCATATCAAGAAGACTAAAGAAGAGAAATAGATTGTGTCTATTGCTAATGCTATCTTAGGATAACAACAGACAAAAGACAGAAATTTTTCAGCTTCTATCTTTTCATGCAAGCACATATTTTTTACCTCCTTACATTGAATAAGTTGTTCAAGAACTTCTTAAAAGAACACTGAAACTCAGATATTCCTGAATTATCCTGAACTGCCCGTGAGAAAAGCTTTCTTCTCAGCTACTGGTGCAAGCCTATGCTCAGCGTCTCTCAAAAACAGGTCAGACTGATTCAGAAAGTTAACTTTAGGGCTTCATTCTTTAAAATCTTAACCTAATAGATGGTGTCAGAATGGTTCCAAGGAAGAAACTCAAGCATTAACTCAAAGTAGTACAGGCATTATTTTTAAATAGAATACATTCTTCAGGACTGGAAGAAATAGGAACTTTTTTAAATAAATGGAAAGGATAAGTAGAACTAGTACCAAATGCATAATCAGTAGCCAAGGCAGCAGTGGTACTTATCCTTTCTACATATATATTTATTATTATTTGTAGCTCATATAAAATATAGAATGTACTGCAAGTGAAAAATTTGACAAGTATTATAAATTTAGAGAATTATTAAATCCTAAATTAAACTGTAAACAAATATGCAATCTTTGTGAAGAATACATGTTCTTCATAGCATTTATATGGATATGCTGCTTTTATATTTTTAAATATATGATGTAGGTAGATACCTTGGATATTTTTTGTTAGGTTTCACAAATTTTAGTTTAAGAGCTAATAAAGTTTATATATACTCAGTCATTTCCCTAATCATTGCACAACTTAAGGGTTTTTTAATATAGCTGACATTTATATGGAGCATTTTTGGATTTATTGATCTGATTTATTTATTGTGTATGTTCTTGGAAAAACTTGGCAAAGTATTATTCCAAAATAAAGAAAGACATAGTGACTAGCACGTCATATAGTGGTATGTCAAGCATAATTCCAATTCCACAATATTCTAAAAGCAGTCATCAACAATACCCAAGCCAAACTTTTATACTCTTCACACATACTTTGTCAGTTGGAAAGAACACAGGAGTATAGGAAATTACTGCAAATTGCTCATTTTCATATTTTCACTTACCACTTTTTTAATTCAAAGAAAGTGCATGAAGTTTGCCTGCATTGTGGAGTATAAGCCAAACTCCAGAGCAATTATTGTCACTTACCTTACTCAAAGTACAAACCTTTGTACACTCAGTGTCATTAAATGGGGGGCAGACAACACTTGACCCCAGTACAATAGCCCCTGCAGCAGTCTTTACACATTTGTAGTTGGTACAGTTGGAGGTCCAGGTGCTTCCTTCCTGAATATATAAAACAAAGCCATTGTTAGGAAAGCCAAAATACTTCAGCTTTATCTCCAACCTGAAATGTCTATGCAAGTAGTGCCCTCATGCTGTAGCATCTACTGGAGTGGAAAGTCTGCTGCAAACCACCTGTAGGTGACAAAAAGGAAAGACCATCCTCTAACTACCAGAGGCTATTCCTCCCTGGAGCCATGGCTCTACTCTCCAGCATGCTGCTGAGTGTGGGTGTCCTACTGCAGAATGAAAGGACCCTGTGCCAGTTCAATTGTTTCCTTCGCTCTGAAATCAACTGGAAGTATGAACCAAGTCATGGCCACATCTAAATTTCTGTCTATGTGGATGATGGAACACACCTTCAAGATCCTGAACCCCAAAGCCTCAACTTGCATTTTTCCTTTCTGTAGTAACCAGCATGAAGAGAAGAGTGGCCCTAAGAAGAGGGGGACATAGAAGTCCTGATGTAGACTTAGAAGTCCTCAACATATCTAAATCACATTACCTAATTTAGAGTTACAATTTGGAGCCTGCTCTGCATTTAGAGCATATCCAGCCGTAAGTAAATGATGACATTTGCATATCTTTGCAGGAAATATTACGGGCAATAAGATATTTACATGTGTGAAATGGTCTTTAGATAAACATACTCATTTCCAATCATACATCATAAATAGTCTCTAAGCTTGTAACCAGCAGTAGGGAAATATGAATCAAGAATGACAGCATGAGTTAAATAAGAAATGCCTGTCAGATTCCTTTCTATTGTATCATTACAGTTCATTCTTATCTCTGTTCAGAGGACTTACCTCATACACAACCAGCGTTCCATTCTCTGTATGAAAAGAGCAGGACACGTTTTGACACGTACCACAACAAGTATGGTGACTGAAGGAAGGAATATATACTTGATGCTGGAAAGAAGGAAAGGAAAAAGACAAACTAGGACTTTTTAAACATACATTATATGGAAATTCTTTGATTTCTGAAACTATAAACACCAAGGAAAACAGTGGATGGATGGATGGATGGATGGACGGATGGATGGACAGTTAGACAGATTTGTTTACATAGGCTGCTAGAAAATGCCTCTCAAAATAATTCTGCAGACACAAGATACAAATCATCACTTCTGAGTTCTCAAGTTCTTGCTGAATAAACAGGACTAGCAAAAGTCTCCACTAAAACTTTTATCCTAGTTGTGCAGTTGTGTTCACAAATTGCATCATTCCTGTATTTTAAGAATACTCACAGCTTCACATTGCTGGGAACAGTTCATCATTGTGAAATGCATGGCATTGTAGCCTGTGTTCTGATCTTTTTCTTGTAAACACTGTACAGTGTAACAAAGGTCTCCATCCAAGTACTGAATCACTGACTGTCCAGGACTCAGTACTGTGACCTCTTGGAAAATGCACACATCATCCTTTTCTAAAACCAAAAGAAATAGATGTCACCAGAGGGGAAAAAAGAATCATGAAACAAATTAACAGAACCACTGGTAAGACAGAAGTAGGGCAAATTCCTATTCACTGCAAAAGTATTCTATCTTTTATACTTGATTGGTTTGTGGTTTTAATTACCAAACAAGAGCAGAAGGAATGATATTTCTGTTTTACAAAATGCTACAAAATGCAAAACTGCCTAAAACTGACAGTGTTCCTACTATGGAAGTAAAAAAAAGTCTGTTGTTCTTATTTTAAAATTGTTCTAATATTTAACATTCAGCTATTCTGCACATCACAAAATGTAGCCTTTCTGTCAATTAAACTGCTCTGTCTGCAAATACCTGTGGTCCAGTAATCTGTTCAAGCTGTACTGTAAATATGTGCTTGGCTCTTGGAGGCAGTTCAGCCTGGGCTGCTGCCAGGACTGCAGCTTGCCTCAGCACCCCCATGCACAGTGCAGCTGAAATCTATTCTACATGGGCAGCTGAGTGAGGGAAGGGAGCAGAGCTCTGATCTTGAGACTGGCTATCTCCTCTTGTGCTGGCTGAAGAGGTCTGTTGCTCTGTGTGAGTTGTTGTCTCATTTGTGTTGAAAGCAGACAGGAGCAGCTTCCCTGCTCACACTCAGCTGCCGTTCACAGCCTGTTTCCTACTTGTCTCTCACCAGAGAGACTGTACCTGACTCTGAAAGCATGGGCAGTTTTACAACACTCCCACATTCTGCCAGAATAGACACAAAATGGATGGGTTAGCAGGCAAAGCACCACATTCTGAAAAGAGAGTATCATTGCGTAATTAGATAGATACACATCAAATTAAGATAAAAGAGTGTTTACATTTGAGAAGGTGACAATGACCTTAGTTCTGCTTCCTTTGCACACTCTTTTAGCTAAAAAATAAAACACAACAATAAGGAATATGAAAAAGTTACCACAAATGTAGTGAGTGCATCCACAAGCACTGGAAACACTGCTATCTATTTTTTTAACTTCTCCCTGAGTACAGAAAGATAAAAGTTTTCAAAGTCATGCAGAATTAGATGTAGTCCTACACAGACAATTTTTACCTAAAAATGTAAAATATTACTTTCATCACTTCCACCCCTGGCTTCATAAAATAGGAAAATTGCAATGCACTCAAGAAACAGTAACACATTCAGAGTTATCCAGTGTATTTGCCTCTTAAAACAGAAAACAGTACTTCATTTTCTGTAGGGGTGCATAGAATAGCAGAGTCAATAAACAGCATTTTTTCTTGAAATACAAAATTATTTCTATAATAAATATATTAGCAAAAGATTGCCTCCTAAGGATTTTCTTCTGAAAGATAGGTGAAAGCTATTTAAATCTAAAATTCCTTAATAGACTTTAAGTTATACTGTCTTCACATGAGGAAAAAACTTCAGGTATTGGATAAGGAAAATATGGTCACTATGGTATTAATGAGAGTTTGAAAATTCACTCATATTTATTTTCCAGATCACAGTCTCTATTATGAAAAACTACGTGAGGAGCAAAATATTTATGACCTCTCATATCAGCAAAATTCAATAATGTTAAATCATTTTAATCAAAAGCATAAATGATTAACAAAATGACACATTTCTTCAGATAATATATATAATCATATAGCTCATACCCCATTAATTATTTTTAAATGTGAATTATTTATGTGGAAAGCCTTACTAGCATATTGTTTCATGTCAGCACTGAACAGGATAAAATTGCCGTTGCTTTTTTTTTTTTCTTTTTCCACCTTACAACACACAAAGTGAAATTTCTCCAAGGAATGGTTGACAACACTATGCAGACACTTGGAATTACATGCTTGAGCTGGGACTGGAGGGCAATCCCACCCTGTCCCTTTTCACTCTTTTCAACTGACTGAAACAAGGAGTGTAGAAGAGAGGAGTAAGACTGAGGAGTAAGTTCCACCAAGGAGTAAGTTCAACACCATTACTAATAGTGTTTAAAAGACACCACTTACCAATTTACAGGTCAGCATAGTAGCATTTTCACAACTACATTCTGAGGAGATAAAGAAATCTGTGTTAATCAATTAGCTAGCTGTTAGTTTTGGTTAAAAGCTGTGACTAATGAATAAAGCAATAATTACCACAGTGCCATTCTGGACAACATTGCCCAAGTATTTTTTCCTTCACAGGTGTCATGTCATCTGTGCAAATCATAGGAGGCTCAGAACAGAGATTCTCATCACAAACTAAATGAGAGGAAAAGGCACATGAGAATTTATTCAACTCTCCTTCATGTTTTCCAGCTTACATTACTTTGGATAAATTATTTTTAAATAAAATTATTTTATATAAATGTTATTGTGTTTCTTAAGCATATGAATTATATTTGGAATGAAAAACTAAGAAAAAATTTTCAAAAGTGATTTTAGTTGTCTTAGAACATGTTTAAATTTTCAGAGAACATCAAACAGGAATCATTTAATATTCTTCCTACTTCAAAGTTTCTCAAGATAATAACCAGTACCAAAGACAACTAAAACCATAATCTTTGGGAAACATGGACTTGAAATGTATACTGTAAAGTGAACTTATGTAAGATAACAGGGAGCAACTGCCCTCCAGGTACAATGCTAATGAGAAAATACTGCCTCCCTTATTGGAAGCTGTTTACTGCGACTGTGAAAGAAGATCACACACTAAGATTTAACTTTCTCCCCAAGAACTGGGGAAACAAAAAATCCCAAAGGCCTTTACAGAAAATTTCATCTGGGTAAAACTGCTAGGAAAAGGAAAGGATCAAAATACAGAAACTGAAGTAAAAATTACTAAAATCCAAACTTAGTGGAAATCAATTTAATTATTTGAAATTACCCTGAAAGACTGCAATAGGATGAGAGTCAATCTAAACTAGGCAGTTATACTTGTAGATGTTACTTTAAAATGTATAGCACAATTTATGTGTTTTATGAGACTATGAAAAGGACTAAGTTACACTGCAAATATTTTTCTTCTGCCTGTTCACTGTTTGAAGAGTAGTCAACCCAGCAGTATTTGAAACCCTTGGTCTACTCCTTCCCCTAGGAGCTAAAAGTGCAGAGAAACTGCCTAAATTAGTGAATGGTGCAACAGAGGAAAACCAGCATAGAAGCTGGTTTATTAAATGTGTTTTAATATATTAACAATTGTATATTTCTACTCCCAAGATGGGATTCAGTGCCACATTAATATACTGGTATTTAAATCACTGTGAAAATAACCATATTTCTGTCTGGTGAACTAAATATCCTCTCCAAACTCCACTGACTAGGTTTGTTCAAACACCACTTGGCATACCAAGAACTTTGAATCTACCTCAAATTTGGTACCTCTACACCCTCATTTGGACCTCTCACTCTATACCTGAAGCCCACCCTTATTTCCAAACCTAAACAAATCCCTGCCCAGCCACGCACAGTCATTTTTACTGAATTTGGTGACATATCAAACTCACAACAGTTACACTCACCGCAGTAGTAATGAGGACAACAGTAGTGTATGGTATGAAGGTCTACAGTGAGAATTTCCCCTTCACTACACAAGGGAACAGGTTCAATACAGGATTCACAAACTAAATTTAAAAAAAACAAACAGACATGTACAAAGCAGTACTGTGTTTGTTACTCAGATAATAGAACTTTTAAGGATTTTATGGATATTAAAGCTAAACAAACTTCAAATATGATGTTCAAAATTATGTTGGAAAAAAAAAAAAAAACTCAAACCCAAAAATAATGATGCTCCAGTCTGCCAGATCTGTGAAATCTCACTCCAAGAATTCCTGCCTTGAGTTATTTATTTTAGAATTATAGTCTGTTTTTGTAAATACTTGACTATTCCTTAGCTCTCCATAAAAATACTAGAGGCATCTTACCACAGAGATGAGAGAAACAACAGGGATCTTCCTGTTTTGCTTCAACAATAAACTGATCTTCTCTGCAGTCAGGCTGGGAGACATTAAAACAAACTGAAGGATCACATTCTGTAGGATGTGAAACAAACACTGTTTTAAAGGAGTCATTGAAAAAATACGAAAAAGATAAAGAATATATATTCTTCATATGCTAAGTAAAATAAAATACCCCAAAATGACTGTAAATCAGAAGCAACACAAAATACAAAGACAAAAAAATACTGGAGAATGTTTTAAAAAACATACATCATTGCCTGGTGCTATTTATAATGTCCCATTTTGTTAACAATCAAGACAACTTGTAATGCAAATTTTCTTCCAACATATAATACAAGTATGGAAAACTTTCCACTAATTGTGGTTTTGTATTTGCCTTACCACATCGGTACTGTGGACAGCAGGACAGGGGGTGGTAGCCTACCACTAATTTTTCATTGGGTTTGCATGTTGGAATAATGGCATCACACAATGACATGTTACATTCTGTGGGATAAAAAACAATTTTGATGTCTTTAAACAGATAAAAGTGCAAGTCCCATAGCTCAAGCTATTTATACCACCTAATACAGAGATCCACTAAACAAGAGCAGCCCAAGTCAGCTTAAAGTTCACTCCATAACATCATGTAGACTTTTGAGCTCAACCCAAGCAAGCAGTTAAAAACCTCTTCAAACTGGTATTTACTTGCTCTGCTCCCTGGACATGAAGCCAGATGTAATGTCCCACTGATATTCCTTGAGCAAATTGACAATACAGCATTGGTTACAGGCATTTAATAAGCAAAAGCACCACATCCACTGGACCATATGTTCTCATTTTCCTTAAAGACATTATAAAGAAATTAGTAGATTTTGCTTAATGTTTTAGGAGCAATAAGCTTATTCTTTTTCTTAACAAGCATGGCTAGGCAGAATATTAGTATTCAGTGATCAGCTCCCAAAAAACAGCTTCTGGGAAACTGCATTAGATCAGAGGACACTGCTCATCACACCTAAGCACTAGAAAGAAAAGCAAGCAATCTCTGGCAATGTCCTCAAATACCAAGGTACTTCTATCATTGAATATACATCAATTTATTATTAAATTCCATGCAAGTCCTTAAAAAATAATTTTTTAACAGAAGTTATTTTTCTAAGAAAAAAATTATTTCAGTAAAGAGTTCTTATAAAGAATAGAAGCCTCAACTGCTGGCCCAACCAGCCACAAGTACCTGAAAATTAATTCTAAAAATTTTACCTTGAATCTAAAGTTTTTCAGCTCCCTGTGAATGTGAAGCACTTATTTTATACTTCTGTTACAAAAAAACAAGTGTGGTACATACCGCAAACTTTCTTGGGACAGCAAGCTCTCTCTTCAATGACATCGAGTAGAACTTCCCCTTCTCTTTCACAGACTGGTGGTGGATCCTCACTGCACTCAGGTTCTACAGCAATAATGCTTCCATTTTCTAAACAGCTGTACATGCAGCACCCTCTCAGGGACCCATTCCAGATCTCCCCAGCAGAGCGGGGTTGTCCTTTATTATCTGTACATGCTGGAAGAAAGAAAAAAACATTATATGCCTTCAAGAAGCAGACAGCTCCCATTTCCTGCAAGCAACTATGACTTGCATAAAATTATTGCATAAAATAATATGGGTGTGGAGCATTATGATAAAAGAATCCAAGAAAGGATGATGACCTTAAAAGTCTCGAAGGAACAAATGCTTTTCTATGGGTGAAAATGGGTGAGGGCAAGGGACAGAAACTGCCCATGTTATTCCTTCCTCAAGGAAGTTCTCGAGGGAGGAAAGCCTGGGAGCTATAGAAGACTGACCATCTCTTTTCTCCCAACAGATACATCAGCACTAGCTCTTCAGGCCAAGTTAACTGAAAGCACAAACTGCTGTAGCTTGAGAAGAAGTTATGCTCTGTTGAAGGGACCTTTACCAGATTCACATTTACTGAAGACTGACACAGAACTTAAGCTTAACTCTTACCATGAACTGTTAATATAACTGTGGTTAATATTATCATAAGTGGAAAACTACTCTGTCCTACTGTACTTACTACATTTCTCTTCTGGTATACAGAGGTCCGAGTCTGTTCTATGCAGAATGGTGCCGTTTTCACACACACAGTCTTCCCTTAAATAGGAACAAGGAGAATCTTCATAGAACCATTTATTCAAGCATGTCTTGGCTTCACAGGGTTGCACACAAGGGTGGTATTCCTTGCCCTCAGGACAGCTCAATGCTGCAAGGAATAAAAAAGGACATTGAGTGCTTCTGTATTCTTTCAGCACTTCATTATTTAAATAGGTAGTAATAACAAGTGAGTTAGCACAGAAAGCACACATTTATACTTTAAACAGTACTTTAGGTAATCAACTAATTCAATGGAGATTAAAATTCATTCATGACTAAATGATGTATTCTCATCTTAAGAACTTGTATGCTGATTTACCAATGCTGCAATAAAATGAGATGTTACTTACAAGAATAATAGAAAAAAATACAATTTTAACTTATCACTCTACAGTTAATCACTAAAAAACCTCACCACTAAAGCCACATAAGGGTACAGAATATGGCTATCTGCTTACAGCAGTAATCAGGTGTCCTCCATTTAATGCAGATGTTGTGCTTGTTGCATAAAGCCACATATGCGGAAAGTGCATCACATTCATAATTCCAAAAATTAGTACTGTTGATCCACATCTTCTCACAAAATTCCTGTGGTGACACCTAGGAGCATATTGAAATCGGGAATTAACAAGTGTAAGGACTTCCTGTAACTAAAATAAATCAGCAATTAAGAGAAGTAATACAGCCACAAGGGAAAAAAATCCCTAGAAATGTCTAAATTAAAAAATATCTTTTTTGTCACAACACTCATTCTGCAAAATTTAAACTGCCAGAATTTTTTATGCTGATCAGTAGACAGAGAATGCAGTTCTAATGAGATTATCACACTACTTTAAAGAACTTTTCAGCATAGCCCTGTCAACTAAAAGTGAACAATTTCAGCTAAACATTGCTGCTATACCTTCCATACAATCCTGCTGTGAATTAATTAATTATTACTCTGTTTCTGTGTCTGTAGGACCTGATAGCCTATTTTACACATCTATCTCTCAGAAAGAAAGGGCCACTTGATTATTAATTCTAATTATTAATTAATCCTTTCTATTTTTAATTAAGTTGGGAAAGTCAGACCTCAGAGATTCGGGGCTTTCTCATTTTCTGTTCTGGAAAGCAGCTGTGCTGCACTACCCACCTCTGATGACCTATGGAGGTCTACCCACCTCTAGCTGCATGCTACAGCTATATCCCCATTAGAAAGTACAGTTTGTAGAAACAAATCATGATTTCTGTGAGAAATGCTACAAAATTGTCAATGCAATATTGACTATGTCAAAATATTTTAACTGGAAATTTCTTTAGTCCAATAAGTCTGCAGCTGCATGAATCGCTGTTGTGTGCAGCAGAAGCAGAGGCTTTCTGTTCCAGTGATCCACACCAAGCATTTAATAAAAATAACATCTCTGGAATGTGTTTATCTTGACATGATGATCCAGTGCATCCCCTTTGAGAAATATCCATTAAGTAATTTCAAAAAACAGCATAATAGCACAGGGATCAATATAGATATGTGTTTACAATGGACAACATGACAGGGGTATTAAAGCCACCCATTCCATTGTCAAATCATAAAAATAAGCAAAACATGAAAAATGTGCATGTATCAGTCACCCTTTTCTTAATTATACAACTATTATTTGATTTGGTCCTGCAATTTTTCTGATCCTCATACTCACTTTCTTGTGACAAGGGATGAAAATGCTTCTGTTTAACAGCTCCATACAGTATGTGCAGTTATCTTCAGTACAGTTTCTTACTGGTCTCCTGGTTGTTACATCAAGCGATTTCTCAATTTCCCAACTCTTGATGAACATTTCAATTTCCTCCATATTTGTAATTATGGTCATGTTTTCCATTTTCAGGTCATCACTTGGATCTCCATTACACACCCCTGGGGACAGAGCATCATATTCAAAG
>WBNO01014762.1:0-22643 GCA_013400575.1 Peucedramus taeniatus
TGTGCTGAAGCTCTTCCCACATTCCTGACACTCAAAGGACTTTTCACCACTGTGGATGTGCCGGTGCCTAACGAGGACAGAGCTGTTATTGAAGCTCTTCCCACATTCCAAGCACATGTAGGACGGTGCCCCACTGTGGATCATCTGGTGAAGGATCAGATTTAAGCTCTGGATGAAGCTCTTCTCATATTCCCCACACTTGTAGGGCCGTTCCTCAATGTGGATCCTCTGGTGGCAGATCAGGCTGGACCTCCAACTGAAGCTCTTCCTACATTCTAACCACTTGTAGGGCTTCTTTCCGTCAGGAAGCTGCTCATACACCATGAGCTCTGAGCTCCAGCTGGATCTCCAGCTGCCATCCTGGCACAGGGTGGGTCTCTCCTCTTTGGAGCACCCTGGGTTGGGTTTGGACCCCCTCCTTGTGCAAGATCTCTGGGGTTCTTCCTCCCCATTGGGTTCCTGCATTGTGGAGCTGCTCAAAACAGCCTCTTCCATGAGGTTCTGCTATGGGGATTTGTCCTCCCTGGTCTCCATTCTCAGCTCCATGCCTGGAAGAAGAAGGACAAGGAGAGGAGGGGATTTGTCTCCGTGCCGAGAGGAAGGGGAAGGAGATCCCCCCACAATCCATCCCTGGAAGGATGATGTCAGCAGTGGGGCTGTCCTGCAACTGGGGGCAATGCTGGGCTGCAAGATGGAGCAGGAGAGAGGGGGAAAGAGGCAGTGACTTCCTCCTCACCTGCCTGGGTGTTCTGGGGCATCTTCCTCTTCCTTTCCGCCTGCTTGTTCATTCAGACAAGGTGTGGGAAAAGGAAATTCTGTTTTGGGGAGAACCAAGATGTGAGTACATTGGGTTGGTGACACAGCCCCAGCTAGCTCTGTTGGCACTCCAGTGCTGTGCCAGGAGTGAGGAACACCTGGGGACTGGATTCTGCCCACACCTGAACCTGAAGAGCCAGTTGCTCTACAGTGCAGAATCAGCAGTGTCAGGGCAAAGGAGAGAGGAAGCTCTCTGTTCTGAGGTTCCACAGGGAAGGGTTTATTCCAGGTAAAGGAGACAGGACAAAAGAGCCCCGAGCACCTCAGGGCATGGGATTAAATACTGTCAAAAACCGGGGGGTGGATACAAAAAAAAACAACCAATAGGGGAACTTCAAGGGTGGAGCAAGGGGTTTACATTAGTAATGTGGGACCAATCAGGATAGGGGGAGGAGAGGGAAGGGTCACATGGGCCAATGAGGAGTCATAGATTAGGGGATTTCCAAGTGGGTGTTTCAAACTGGGATTGGCCCAGGGAGAGAGTGGCAGGGAAGATTCAGGAAAAAGGGGCTGGGTTGCCCTGACAGGCAGGGAAGGAACTAGAACAAAGGTAGGGGAATGGCTTGAGGGACAGCTGTAAGGGATGATACAACTCAGATATAAACCAACTTTGGGGAGAACATAGGGGAATAATGGAACGAACCATTCAACAATAACTTAACAAAATAAAATAGGAACTGCAACAGGTTCAGGGTTCCTTCTGCCCAAATCCATCTGTAGAAGTTACCAGGCATTTTGTGTTCATAAAAATCTCAGAAATTCCAAGATTCAGAAAAAACTCTCACGCAGGAGTTCCCCCACTCTGGTCTCTCCACTTTGGAGTTTGTGGGGTTCCCCTTGTCTGGGCTGCTGCGGGTCCTGTATTAGTATCCCCTATCTCTGGGCTGCTGGAGGTCCTGGGAATCCCAGAGATTCCCCTCCCCTGGGCTCCCCAGTTTGATGTTGGAGAGGCTCCAGGGTCTCGTCTGTTGGGGTCCCTGTTTCAGGGCTCTGGGGTACCCACAGGTCCCCCTTGTCCATGCTCCTAGTATCTCTAGGCTGCTGGAGTTCCCCCCTCTCTGGAGCCATGTTTCAGGGTCCCGGGGGTCCCCCCCCATCCAGACATCTCCCCACAGGCTGCCGAGTGTCCCCCAGCTCGGGTATCACCACTCTCCGCTCTCCTAACCCCAGCCCTGCCGGTCCCGACGATCCCCACTTTGGCTCTGGGCAGACAATTCAGCACCTAACCCAGGCACACCAATCCCTGCTGGGAGGGGAACCCGCATCCCAGCACCCGCCGCCAGAGCTCTGATGGCAGCCAGCACAGGGACCTAGCCAAAATTCTGCCATCTCAGAGCCGCCAAGCGCTTCCTGGGCCACCCGGAACTTGGCCCAGGCAGCTCTGGCCTCGGGCAGCCACAGCTCACTCAGGGCCAACTCTTTCACTTCTTCAGAATATTGTCTACCAAATTTACCATGTAGAATAAAAGAGAATTAAAGTAATACAATCAAATAAACATAACAACTCTTGATTTTTTCTTTTTTTTTTTTTTTTCAAAAGAAAATGAGATATTGCCATGAATTGGAAATAAAAATTCTGTTTTATTCCCCACTTTACAGAACTCCCTGCTGCTAGCAACTGTTATTGATTTGTTTTAGGAAATTATAGCAGAACCACAGTCCAGCAATGAGGGTGCTTGCCTGAAGGCAGATGGCTGTTAATCCTCATGTTCTGCATGCAGAATGGGGAAGAGGAGGAGAATGTAACTTGTGAGGAACTTTATGACAATGAACACCAATGAATGACCTGCCTGGGTGTTGTGGTGGTGGTAGCAAATTGAGAACCACTTAATGAGGAAAGCCAAAGGCATTTTCAGCTAAATGCAGTTTACACAAAAGGGTGATTGATGAAAAATGAAGAGCACAGTCCTTCTTCTTTCTTTTTTTTTCTCCCAACATTCCTTGGGAAAATTTTTGGAAATATTTCAGGATAATGAATCCAGGCTAATTCAGGATAGTTCCTGTGTCTGGGGGACTCTGCTGAAATCTTTTACAAGAAAAATTTATATTTCCTTCTGGTAGATGGAATAAAATGAAGTACTAAAACCCAACTGGTAAGATCAGGGTATTCCTTTCTGGCAGTCTCTGTGAAGCAGAGACAAACTGGCTCATCCCAAGCAGGGTTTTCACTCAGTGGATCACAGGTCCCTGCAGAAGCGTCCATGTGAGCAGCTCCTTGGTGTCCCATGTGGTTGGTGGGTATCCATCAAGTCAGTCATTGGAGAATGTGAGATGACTCACAGGATGAAGATGCCCATTTTGGAATGAAATGAAACATTCTGCAGCTTCCTTGCCTGTTGTCTGGGTTGTGGGTGGCTCTACAGGCAGATCTGCCAGTCTTTGTCTGTCCAGGGAGACTCCCAGGCTGCCCCCTTTGTGAAGGGGGCAGCCGAAAGCTTTGCTAAGCAGAGGCTGTCCAGCAAATGCAGAGTGACTGTAGGATTCAGCAGAAGCAAGGAAGGAGGCAACCTGGGCACAAGCTGATTGAACAGCAGCACTTTTTAGCACTTACTGCCTCAATCCCTTAATTTCAGGGATTCAGTCTGTGTCAGAGAGAAGAAAGTCCCTAATCAGCCTTGTACTGGTACTGGGAGGCTTCTCACAGCCCTTGTGAGATCTTGCCAGGAGTGGAGGCTGGACTTCACAGACTAGGAAGAACCTTTACCCTGTGAAATTTAAAACTGTGCTCAAATAAAGAAGGAAGCCTATAGGAATCACCTCTACCAAGCCCCCTGAAATTTTTGTTAAAGCTGTATTCATGTTTATACCTAAATGCCATAGGGCTAATAGCTCCTCAAACTTAAACATTCTGTTAGATACTTCATCTTTATCTAAGTGCTTTTTATTGCCTGCACTGATATAGAAATAAAGCAATTCAAATGCATCACAAAGACATAATTTTCTTCTTTTCCTCATGTGATAGTCGAGGATCTGAGACACAAAGGGTGACAAGGCAGAAGAAATTCGATGGGAAAAAAAGATGCGAGAAGACTTCTCTCATGTCTCTTCTGTCCATTTGCATAAAGAAAACCCTACAGGTTTTTAGGTTTGCTGCAAATATTCTCCTATTCTTCTTCATTACAGAAGACTAAGCATATTTAAGGGTCTTTTTTTAGAAATGCAAAGATATTAGATTTTAAATTAATTAATTCAGTGTGCCATTAATCAAGTCTTCTTGAAAAGCTTTAATTTAACTAGAAAGGTCTACTGAATTTTGTTGTAGTTTTCAAATTAAGCAGTTTATTTCTAATGCCTTTAATAGAATATTGCCCCCAAAAGAATTAGATCTGGAGCAATCTTTGACTCTGGAGGTTTGCCTTAACTCACAGGACATGAATATTAAATTACTTCACAGAATATCCATGAGGTTGATATTTCAAGTACAAGTCAGAAATATTTTAATGAGAACTTAAAAGTACCTTGCATTAAATTATCTTAAATTCCTAAATCATTATTAAATGTTCATAGGCACAGTTCCTATGTTTTCACTGAATCTTATTTCCCGAAAAATAAAAAAAAGAAAAGCAGAAAAGCTGCTTTTCTGCAGCTCCTAAAAATCAAGTGAGTTCTACACATGCTGAATTCTAGAGCTGGGATACTGCTAAATAATAAAAAGTTTAATCACAAAGAATGTTTTTAACCCTTAGCATCAGATGTTTGTTGTGGAAAAAAAAAGAAAAAAGAGTCTCATAGTCTGATGAGTTTGTTATCCTGAAGAACACACAGTAAACAGGTTTCAGTGTGTGTGAGAGAGAAAGGGCTGTAAATCTTTGTGGTGGTTCCTAACTACAAATTCCTTTTTTGTTGTTTGTTTGCTTGTTTGTTTGAATTTTAATACTTAACTGGACAACATCAAACCAGTTGTGTCTGCTTTGTCTGCAAGAAGATGAAGGAGCAGATGGAGTTACTTGTCTGTGATAAACCATTGCTTCAGAGCCTCTGATCTAACTCACAGTAAAAGGCAAACCACCACATGTAAGGAAAGGCAGCCTGATACACAGACTCACAGAGATGTAAACCAGCCTCTTCCAAGACCTCAGCTAAAATATTGGGGAAAAAATACAGCTGAAGCCATGAATATAATAAATGTTGTCCTGCAGAGCACAGCAACAGGAGCAGCACTCCACAGTAAGCTCACCACCTCTGCAGAGGCTCATTTGCTCTATGCTTGACTCACCATCTGGGAGGGGCAGCACTTTGAGGCACAGTTCTCCACCCCGCGTGTTAGAGAGACCTTTGGTTCAGGGGCTTCAATTTGCAGGAGTTTTTGCTAAATAAATATTAATGGAGAAGGATAATTAATTCTTCAGATGGAAACCACTAGTGATGGCCCACTGAGATTCAAGCAGATAAAACCCAGAATCACTGCTTTTGTGTCATTGATATCTGCTGTTAAATTTTAAATGCACTCCTCTGTTTGTAATAAAACTGACACTGATTTCCCAAGGTGAACACTCAGTGCTGCCTTCTCCCAGTCATCTCACTTACTGATGAGTGAGTTTCACTTACAAGGGCTCTCGTGTGCTTGCTGCTTACCCCTGCTACCATGTCCCTGACAAACCAGGTTACAGCTCTTCTTCCACTACCTTATAGAAAAAAAAAATTACATAGAGAAAGAGCAACAATTGTTTAATTATAACTTTGAGGGTATTTTTTTGACCATTTGTACCACGGTTTATTGTAGCCATACTTCACTGTTACTGACAAAAAGCAGAACACCCAGAAAATTTGACATGCTGCAAGTTCCATGTAGTGGCTGGAAGCTCATCCCCACCTCTTTTTCACATGTGTTTCTGCAATGTATGATTTTTTTTTTTTTTATTAAAAAGGCATATCTTTTGCAATGTAAATACAGAGATGTCCCACATCCTTGCAGTAAATTATCAGCAGTTAAACATCATGATTATGAATAATTCCAGCTTGTCCTTGCCTTGGTATTTCTCACTTCTAGAACAAATTTGGAACAAATATGGAACAAATTTTCCCTTATAAATTCAGTCATATTTGTTGGTAAATCTCTGTCCCCTGTGAAAGTGGCATCTTAAGCATTTCATTCTCTCAGAGAATGATAAATAACCTTTTTTTTTAAATCACAAGTACCCTGTTTCACTGAATCAATACACAACAGCTGTTTCTGTTCCTGTGTTTGGATGGAGGTTTATGCCCCATATTTAATGACCATCTGTCACTGTTTAGAACTGCAGACACAGCAAGAAAGTTGCTGTCCAGAAATAAAAGATAAAGGGGAAATGATATTTTTCTTGGACATGCTGTGCATCTTCAGAATTCAGTATTGGACAGAACAGGGAAAAAGAGGAGAGGAGAAAAGAAGAAAAAGGATTATCATGTGTATTATATATTTTCACTACTTTATTTAACATATGGATAGGTAGCAGAAACAGACTAAAGCACTGCTCATTTTCCCATCCTGGAAGAGTTGGGTTTTTTTTTTTTTTTCTTTCCTATATATTGGATAACTGTTTCATTTCTTATAGGATACTTTACTTTTATTTGTGAAAAGCACAGGGGGCTGCTGCAGCTAACTTGTCAGGGATACTGAGAGTAGGAACAAGGAAACCATACAGCTGACAACAGTGAAAATGCACAAGTTGTGGCTATGTGGGGTTTTTGTATCAGGTGCACTTGTTTGCAGCATGGAAGTTACCCAATAAAAACACTGAATCCTCCTTAAAACAGGGAAGATTTTGTTCCTCCTCTATATTGTTCTCCTAGTAAACAGTATGGAGTGTTGCTGTATTCCAGTGGGATGGTCAGAGTTATTTAAATGTAGCTTAAAGGCTTCCTATGAAGTCCAGGGGAAGGCTCTAGGATAAGATTATACTATTATTTCTGGTTGTCTTTTAAAGAATTTTGCTTTGTTTATGGTTACTAGAGAACATTAGCACACTATGCACCTAAAATATGTAAAGTCAAACAGCATGGACCGTGAACATTCCATGTTCCATATCCTTGTGTCTCTGCACATACAGGTTTTCTGCCTGTGACAGTATGTGACATGAAAAAGATGATTTCTGTTTTATTTATATAAAATTGAGATTGTGGGTACCAGTGCCTGAAGAGGACTCAAAGTATTGCAATTTTATATGAAGTTAATAATTTAAAAAAAAAAAATCACATGTAACAGGGTCTCCGAACCCATATTGTTGAAATAAAATAGGATGAGGTTTATCTTGAGCCATTTCCTTAACTGTTTGACAGCACCTGCTTGGAGATTTAAAAACTTATGACTTAGGTAACAGATCAGCTTGTTAGTGGAATTATTGCTGGAGATTCAGCTCTGACAAATCATGTCAGCCCTTCATGGTGTGTGATGAAGCAGCAGTGACCCAGCAGAAGGTCATCCAGCTTGAATTGATTGTGAGTGTAGATACTTCATGCCAGGTTTTTTGAAGATCATTTTGTCCTCAGAGGTTTTCTGTTATTATCAATGGCTATCAATTAATACCAGACAATATTGGCAAGAACACTTTATTATGTTTATTAATTACATAGATACTGTGATTGAGTGTACGATCAGTGCATATGGTGGGAGCTGTCCCTACTGTGGAGGACCATGTGTAAGCACATTTTGTCTCAAACATTCTGATTGTTATGACAGGAAAAATGTGATCAGAAAAGAGGGGCCTGCAGGTGGGACAGCACTGTCATGAGCCAATTTTCTGCTCTGCCTGGAGACTTGAGCTCAGTCTTGCATCCTCAGTTCACTCTCTGGAGAAGAGCTCTGCATGTGTGACAAAACTGCGTGAAAAATCTACTGTACATAAGAGGCTGCATCAGGTTAGCTGTAAAAGGGAGCAGATTGGGCCTTCTCATTCTGTTTTCCCTCTCTCTTTTGGTCTTGTTTACCCCAGATCTGGATCATCCACATGGCAGGACCAAGATGGGATTTATGATCTGGTGAAATTCTCAGTTCTCTGTCTTCTCTGCCTTAATTTCTCTCCTCTCTCACTCTGCCTGGGTACAGCACAGCTCTCCTCTTCTCTCCATGCTCAGTCCTGAAGTTTGCTGTGGGTGTGGGGAGCTTGTTGCATTGTGGATGCTGTGGGTGTGGGTCCTGTGTTGTGTCTTGTGAGGCAGCATCATGTGAAGAGGGGAGATGTCCTCGACCCTTGGTGTCAGATTTGTCTGTCAGGACCCCAGGAAAGCTGATACCCTTGTGTCCCAGCAGTCTGTCAGTGTCCCATTACAAAGACCCTTCACTGGACAGCCCTGCTGGATTGGAAGGGTTTTGATTGACTTTTTCAGGAACACACCCCAACAGCATGAGGGAGACCCGTCAGTGGATCTTCCCACTTTGTTCGAGTCTGTTCCCCACGGCCGGCGCTGCTGGCGCCCGAAGAATCCCACAGACAGCTTATGGAATAAGAGTCTCTATTAACACAAAACCATGACAGCCCAAGGTTTGAGGAGCATCACTACAGTATGTGACTGCAAGCATGATCAAAGCACAGATGAGCTCAAAACCCCAATAAAGGTATTCAGCACACACAGAGTTCTCACCCAACAGGTGTCCCTACAGCAGAGAAGGCAGGTTCAGCCTATTGACTGATCCCAGCAGTTACAATGCAATCTTCCTTAACTGTTCACCATTCTTGACTTATTTTTATACTATATATTTAGGTAGAGTTGGAGTGGCTCAGGTCATACATACTCTTGTTACTGATGGGTCGTTTCTCTCACCTGGCTCAGACACAATCAATGAAGCACAGAGCAGGTGCCTAGTGAGGGGTGGTCAGACCCTGGGGCAGGTAACACTGGGATGGAGGGGTGTGTTAATATCACAATTAGGTTATCATGAACCCAGTTCATCCAAGGAGAGTGATTCCACCCCAGCTGCTGGCTCAGCAGCAAGACATTTCCTCCTCTCTGCCCTGGCTGACAGGTGCTGTGGGGTTCATCAGCTGCAGAGAGCCATCGAGTTCCCCCTCCTTGTGAGGAGTCTAACAGAGCCCAGCCACATACCCTCCATTCCATCCCCCTTAGCAGGTGCTGTGGGTGCAGATTTTGGATGTGGCAATCACTGTGGGACGGGTCTCAAGCGTTGCAGCCACATTCCATCCAGGGACAGCAGCTGCATTTTACCCTATAATTTCTGTACTGTTATAACTTCTGTTAGGATATAACTTCTCCGTTTCCTCTGATTTTACCCTCAGCCATCTTTCCACAGCAAGTACTTCTGAAAATTCCTTGTGAGGAGTTGAGAGCTGATTGACGTGCACTGTACAAAACCAAGGGCTTGTTAACCAACAAAGTCAAAAGAGTGGACTGGCTGCTGGAGTTAAGGTGACTGTAAAATAAAAGCATAAGGGTTCCCTGACAAGTGTCAGGGGTCTTTGTTCAGCTGGATGAGAATTTATAAAGAACATTATGCCCCATTGCAGCGGGTTGTGACACCTTCCCTGTGTTGGACTGGATTGATGCCTTAAATTTAAGCTTTCACATTTTTCAGATTCTGTGCTGCCTAGGTGTCTAGCTCTGAGCTTCATATTAAGTGTTAGCAAGTTCTCTTCACAGGGTAGGTAGACAAAACAATCTTTTTCCAGCTTGAGACCAAGGACAATTGTTACAAGCTTCAGGCCCAAAAAGCATAAACAGTGAGGAATTGAGGAGAGCAAAAAAGAAGGATGGGACTTCATACCCTATAGCTATAATTGAACAATTAACTCCAATATGCAAATCGACCAAAACTTATAAAAGTGTGAAACCTTGAGACTGCTTGTCCATTTTGTGACCATTTTGGGTCCATCTTGGGTGTAGCCCTGGCCGGGCTCTTGTACTGCCCAAGGTGTATCCTTTAAGGCCTTTTAATAAATAACTACTTTATTCTTTAACTCTGTCTAGCCTCTGTTCTAGATCAGCCTCTCAAGGCATCAGGATGATTCTTAAAGGTCCCTTCCAGCCCAAAGTTTTATATGGTTTTGTGATTTCATGAGCTAGAAATGTGCACAGAAAGTGGAAAGAATTAGTTATAACCCAGCAAGTCAAAAGTGTTCACATTTCTAAGATTTTCTTCCCATTTTTCCATCCTTTATTTCTGCTACCACTATTCTCTACCCTCTCCACATAGAAAAAAGTCAAACTGTAGTTGTGTCATAGAGGAAATGCAATGAAGATTTAAAGTCTGCCCATTGCGGATATTTTTTTGTTTTGGTTTAGCCATAGAAGGAGATATGTACTGTAACATGGAAATACGCATTTTAAGATCACGCCGTGCACATACTGTCATGTATTAAGCTACAGAAATGCATGTTATACATGTGAAATACATTTTAAATGTGTACTAGTGTATGGAAGGATGCAAATCTTGCTGGCTCTTTGTTCTGGAGTTTCTTAAGGACACAAGGGCTCTTCCATAAGGCATGTTCTAGTTGTGCCCTTGGCATTGCTGTGCTCACCTGCCAGTGCTACAGATTTAGCAAAACTTTCACTCTTAGTGAAAGCATTCCTCTTCACGGGAGCTGTCAGACATAAACTACACTGTGTGGGGGGCTGATCAAAAATAAAAACAAAACTTTAAAAATCAGCTCAGAAATGCCATGAAAATTAGAAAAGGCAATATGCTTGGCAGAGCCGCATATTGGCTTTTTCGTGTCCTATTTTAACATTTTGACATCCCACCCCAGGCACCCTGATTTATCTGAAACAAATCAGTAAATCTTTGCTAGTTCCCTATTTCCCTGCCAAAACATAGGAGACAACAAAGATCAAGTATGTGCATTTAGCTCAGCTATTGTTTACTTTAACACTGTTCTTTTTGTTTCCCTTATTCTTGCAGAAAACATTCTTTATTCAGGAAAAAAAAAATTGTATCCTGAAAGAATAGTTCACTATGTTTTTCTGCTTTCCAAATGTCTTTTCAGGTTTCTTGTGTGGAGATTTCCAACTGTGTGTGTTCATGCAAGGTGTTATCAGAAAGGTGTACTAAGATGATTTTTATTAATCATTCTATTTAAAAGAAATGAAAATTTCTCTATACAAGCGTGTCTTTTCTTCCCCCATCCCTCCTACTCATTTGACATTTTGTAAAAATGTTTTTGCAGTTACCCAGGATTGCAGATTTTATGCAGCACAGCTGCTAAATATCAAGGGGCATATGAAGTCATGTTGATCTAACGAGGATGGTGCTGCAAAGGCTAAAACATAAAAGCTTGTGAAGTAATGAAGCCCCTAATTATCAGTCTCTCCAAAACACATTGTTAAAAGTTTTCTTCCAATATTTTGTATTTGTACAAACCTAACCCCAAAGAAAATGCTTCTCCTGCTTATCCCTCCTGGTGGCTAATTTTGAAATGCATAACTTAGCAGACTCTGCCTCAAATGGCAAACTAAATTTAGACTCTGACTCAGGAAAGCAAATTTGCATATGTTTAATACTATGGAAAAGAGGAAACTGTTGAGTCTTGTGGGTTCAATTGAGTGGATGAAGTCAGGAGAAAAAATTAATTTGTAGCTGAAGTTCTTTAATTTGCAATTGCTGGTTTAGAAGCTCCTGAGGGTGAACAAGTTCAAGACTTTTTNATAAAGCAGCCTGTCCCACTGTAAATGGGGAGGAAAAACCCAAAACAAATTCAATGTGTTTTCCCTTGCCAATTATTTTGCAATTTTTTGAGGCACTTACATTTACACTCAATTTTAATAGTGTCCTTTGAGTCCCTATTATTAAAGACCATGAAGTATTCAGAATCCCATGAATGGCATTGGTTCCACACTCCAAGCCATCGGGATAACAGATGCTTTAATTCCATACATGTGTTAAATAAGAAACAGAGAGAAGAATCGACATGATCTAGTTGTGATTTTTTATATCACTCCTTTTTATTTTTTTTCCCCCTCTCTTAATGACTTGGATCATATTTCTCTCCACTATCATGGGTCTCAGGCAATACAGCATTAAGCTGAAATTTGATGGTGGCTGAACAGAGAAACTGAAGTGTCGTTGTGGTGACAAATAAGAGACAGGAAAGCAACTTAGAAAAATATAATCTTATTTTCATTGTGTGGCAGTGAAATTTATACTAAAGTCTTTTAATAAAACCTTGTTTAAGCCAAAGCAGCCACCAAGGACAATTAGCAAAGTGAGTCAGAGGCTAAATGAGTTGCAGAAATGCTGAGGGAGTGAAAGAAAGGAACGTGGGAGTTAAAAATGTCCCATTCATTGGGACATTTAATGGGAAATCCCATTCATCAACATCTAAGCAAACTTACAGTATTTAGAGATTTGACATAAATACATGGAAGAGTATTTCAACCCCTTCTGTCCCCACCTCACCAACTTTCATGTTGCTGCCTAAATTTGCTTCCCATTTTTTTCTCAAGTGTTCCAAAGAAACACAAACCCTCTTGCAAAGATGATTTTCCATAAAAACAGATTATCAAACAGGAACAGGTGGCTCTTGGTAATTATTGATGTGAAGTAAATAACAGGGACAACGCACCAGGATTAGCATTAAAAAATGCAGTTTCTTGGCAACTGAGCATAAGAAGCAGTTAGTGGGTTTCAATGGTGCAACAACAAAAGTGCAAGGGACTAGGAAACAGTGAGAGAATAATATAATGTAGAAGCAACGACAACAAAAAAATTAGGCTAAGCTGGGGACAGTTATGAGGAGTGGGAGTAGTTCAGAGTCGCATGTTTGTGGCAGCTGGTGTGTGCTGTTAACTTCTTTCTCAGCAGCATCAGTGGTACCACTGCTTTATTCTGTGGGCTGCCAAAAAGACACCAAGTAATAATTCTTGCTGCCATTCTGGGGTAGAAATTAGAGAAGTCCTTAAACAGCTAGAAGCTGTGGGCATTGGTGAGAAAGGCCGGCTGCCCTGGGAGACCACGACTGTATAAGTTAGGGAGAGACAGTGTGATGAACTCCCATGATCCCTTTGTTCTGTTTTGTTAATCTGCCACTGTCTGTAAACCCCAGTTCTAGAACCTACCATGTTATTCGCTTCCCCATTGGTCCTCCACAGTTGATCCCTCCCATGTGTACCTACCATTGGTTTAAGCCCTGTCATTCCCCTCCAACTCCTCCCTTGAGCCCCTGCCTGATTTGACCATCGGTGTCCTGATCCCGCCTCCTTTTCCCCTGTTATATACTATATCCCCATTTGTTCTGGGCTCTCCATCTCTGGCTTCCCTCTGGTGTTGGTTGTGTCCCTGTACCCTCTTGGATCCTTTTCCTCTACCTCCCCACCAATAAACCTCTCTGGAACTGGCTACACAGAGAGTCCTCCTGCTTTTGAATGAGATCATCATTACTCTATCCGGGCTTGGATGGAAGGTGGGTTGAGGGAGTCGCCTGGTATATGCGGGTGCCCCGACAGCACTGGTCCGGGTAAGCCTTGTCGAGACCACCCACAAGAAGCTTCCATTTTAAGTGAAATTCTAAAATTAATTTGCTGCCCTTGTATTCATACTTACTAAAAGTTTTTTTCACGGCAGTGGGAGGGCAAAGACGTGGATTGGTTTTCCTAGGAAGAAAAGATGAGATGCACTTTTTAAAAATCATACATGAAAAAGCAGGTATAAACCACATCAAATGTCATGCTAAAACTGATTTGTGGAGAACACAGGCAGCTGTTTGGCCAGTCAAGGTTGGCACACATGGGTGTAGCAATCAGGCATTCTCAGACAGTTTCCTAGCTCTGCAGTAACAGTGACATGCAGTAGCCACTCAGTGAATGCTGCTGTTTCTAACATATGCATAAAAAGCCCATAAATTTGTTGTAGGTCATTTCCCAGAAGAGGCAAAATAGTTTCATGGAGTTAGTTATTATGGGCAGATATTTTTTTTTTCAGAGTTGGTGTGAGTTAGTGACTGAGTAGCAAAACAAACTTGCAATTCCTTTATGAATCCCACAAGCCAGGCTTTTTGTTTTCCCTTAAAGGCAGGGCAGGCAAATGGAACACTGGAATGTACTCAGTGTAAGCAAGTGTCAGAAGGTAACAAGAAATAAATTTCTCCCTAAGGTTGCTTTGAAGGTCTTGATTACCATTTTATGGAATGTCATCAGTATTAGTCCATCTTATTCTCTGGTCTTACACAACTACTGAAAGGCTCTCACAAAGAAAACCCTTCATCTTCTGCATGAACATCAAACCTACCCAGATTTATTTTTGGGGGGTTATATCAGTCACTGCCATCATTAATAGTAATTTATTGAAAGGTGTCATGTGGCCAAGAAAAACGGGAAGAGGAAACGAGTGAATTACAGCCTGGTAATCAGGTCTTCCAGGGTGAGATACAGTTTCTGAGCAAATGCCAAATTCAGTATAGTATGTGCCTACAAAATCTTATCTATAACAAGCCTAGGAGCTTTCTTTCCAGGATAGATTTTGGAGGTGTAAATGAGGAGGTCACAGTTTGTAATTGTGCCCTATTACTATCTGATATTAATAACAGTGGGGAATCGCTTAGCTCTGCCTTCTCATATTTGGTCCCTTTTATAGCAGCAGATGGGACACAATTTCTGATGTAGAAATAGAAATAAAACTCCCAGGAGTTTGGTCTGATTTGTAAGTCACTCATATTTTAGCTTTCCCTCAGTAGATTGGGTGATAAGCCCACTGTTTTATCTGTGTTTGCTTATTTTACTGTTAAGAAACTGCTGGTGTTATGCCTGCACTGGAGGTGTGCTGCAAATTCAGTGTAGGTGGGTCAAAGAATCTGCTATAGTGAACTCTTCTCCTTGGGATAAAAAAAAAATTGTATTGGAAATCCTACTGCAGGTATCAGCAGTGGTGAGAGATGATGATGGACTCCAGGAAAAGGACAAGCTGGGAAGAGGAACCAAAACTCCAGATCCTGAAAGATCCTGACTTCAACTGTCATTTGAAGTGCATTGTTGTGTTGTGAGAGAAGTTTTAACGCTAGTTCTCAGCACTTTTTCATCAACTTAGTTTCATCATCTGTTGTATAGAAATGATAAAAGGAGTGGAAAACGTAGGTCTGTTTTCTGTTATTTTGAAATCTTATGTATTTTCCCACTAGTTTCAATGCATGTCAAACTGTTAGCGTTAGTCTTAGTCTGCTGCTTCAATGTATTTTATTGCCCATTATGTCTTTTCACTAATTATTAATCTCTTTACAAAACTGACCACAACTAATTACCTCAAAGAGCCCTCAATCTTTTTTGAAGCCTGTTTGTTATTCCAAAGCTGTTTGATCACCTGGGATCAACCCATTCTTTGCCTTTCTGTTAGAGAGAATCTTAAGAAGCAGCAGTTCATTAGAGCAAAGAACAGTTAAAACACTTAAAACCAGGCTGCTATGCAGGTTTTCCTGTAGAAATGGCATGAGCTATTCTGGAGTATTTTAAGGATTTTCCTCTGAAGTGATGCTTTTGACACTTAAGTCTTTCAGATTCTGCCCTCTAAAAGGGCACTCTCCACAAAGCCAGAGTTTTCTAAGGCTGTCCCTTGAGCTCCCTGGTTAATGACTATGATATATTTAATAGCCACAAGAAATGCAGGAGTGGTGTGTTGCAGCCAAAATAGCTGCTAATAAAGTCTAGGGTAAGGAAGCAAAAAGGGCCTTTGTATAGTATCCACAGATATTTACTTCAGCCATGCAGTGAGATGTTCAGGGTCCAAGGCACACTCATGAGCGCAGTCCAGGTTTCTCTGTCCCCAGAGGTAAGGGCTGAACAGTGGCCTCCGGGCAGTACTAAGATCCAGGCTAATGGGGGAATAGGGAGGGAGTGGCTGAGGGACACAAGAACAAGGGAAGGAGCCAATGGGGTCTCAACAGCCCCTGAGAGAAGCCTCTTGTGACTCCCCAACCCAGGGAATGCCTCCCAGGATCCCCACAGTGGACTAACCATATCTGATCAGGCTGCCACTGTTAAGAGCTTTTCCTTGCCGATTACCTTTCTGTTTCACCCCTTTTGTCTCACTTTCCACCAATTCTACCTTTATTATCTCATGAAAAATATAAATGCTAGGGCTTCCAGAGACCCTATGTGGCACATCCCACCTGGTCTGGAGCCCATGCTGTTTAACCTGTCAGTCTCGTTTGGCTCCAGAGAAGCCCTTCTCTGTATCCAGACATGGAATTCCTGGTGCCTCTCTGAGAGGCAAAAGTTACATCATTCTTTTCTTCAATGTCTCCTTAAAACTTCTTGTGATGCTAAAAAAATCCCTCACATAGGGCTTCTGAAAACTTATCTTTTGTAATTCTATGACTACATTTCAGCAAGCCAGGATACTTTTTTCTCTGTCACTTTGTAGGTATGTGCTCACCACATGTACCTTTTAGCTCATCAATTTCCTCTGATCCCAGCTGTACCTACTGTCCATTGAGTGATGATGAAAGTACTTCTGTCTTTTTTCTGCCCACAACGTCTGATGCATTGGAGCATTTTACATAACACCAACTCCTGTAACAATCTGTCTCATCCATACACAGCTTTTTCAGAGGCTTGTAAGTAACATTTTCATAGGTAAAGCAAAAGTCAGGTCTCTAATCTGGCCACTCAATGTGCTATGTTTTAATTTCTGGAGGCAGAAATCCTTCTGAGTTTTGTTTGTCTAAATTTGTTTTGGGGTTTTGGGGTTGGGTTTTTTACTATGTTGGAAATATACAGGGTTTGGAGAAACTTTTTGTTTCAGTTTTAGTCCCTTTTTGTGTAATATCACACAGATGTACAAGTTCACAATGAAGGAGATAAATATGAGAGTGAAAAACAATATCCTATTCAAGTTTGCAAAGCTTATGTGCAGAGGTGACAATCCCTCTCTCCATATTTCTTGTAAGCCCTCTCTAATATGAAAGGCTGCAATAAGATCTCAATATAATTAAAGTAATGGTAGCTGTAAAACATAAGGAATCTTTGTCATATCCTTAAGATCTTCTTTACACCTCATGTTAGTGCAACTCACTGTACAGTTTTTTGAGCCATGATGTTTGGAGAGCAGCACAACAGTAAATTATGAGGATGGCTACATAAGGGTTAGAGTTGTATTTGCAGTTTGTCATATCAGAGATGAGGGATGTTAAGAAAGCATTAAAGCATTTTTATTGCAACTGTTAATTCTTGGAAGACTTAACAAAAAAATTAATCTTTTTTTGTGAGTTGTGTTTTTTTTTTTTTTTTTTTTATTTTTTTTTTTTAATTGCCAATAGGTTTGGTATCTATCTATCTATCTATCTCTGTAGATTTTATTTTCTAGTCGAATATTGTTCTGCTAGGGTTTTTCATTTGTTTGGGTTTTTTTTCCCTTTGATTTCAGCAACTATTGGAACAATATGTTTTTTCTCCAGGACATGGTACGAACATACAGCAGATGGTATAAAGCACACAAAAGTCTTGTGATTCATTTTTAAGAGGAAACTACATTATCCGTGCATGAAATGAAACTTTTAACTCACTTGCCATTTTCCTGAGGTATATGAGACATTCTCCCTTTGCTCCCTCAGCCTTTTTCCTGTTACATGCTTCCAGAGAGAGGAGGAAGAATTGGGACAGGGTTTTGTTGCACTGCAACACTCACAACCTCTTTCTCATGTGCA
Organism: Peucedramus taeniatus; assembly: GCA_013400575.1. NCBI lineage: Eukaryota > Metazoa > Chordata > Aves > Passeriformes > Fringillidae > Peucedramus > Peucedramus taeniatus. Next base: position 17,379 of record WBNO01014762.1, read on the forward strand.
TCATGGCAAAGAGCACAGGCAGAGAGTCTTTGAGTGGATTGTTCGAGTGCATCATCCGCTGTAAACTATTCTTTAACCCTCAGGATTGACAGGGACCTTAATTTATCCTGTCTGTACCTACCCAGAGGCAGCCTCCACCACTCAAAGGTCCACCAAGGAGTGTTTTCTTTCTGAGTCCTCCAGCTGGTGCTCTGTCCTCAGTCTCTGCAGTGTGAACAAACAGTTCTTGTTGGGAAGTGTTGGTGTTCAAAAAAAAAAACCAAAATATTTTGTAAATAAATGAAACCAAGTAAGCATTTTGGGGTAGAGCAGACCTACAGATCTACTGATGTTCCTTTTAACACTGCAGTCCTTACCATGGAGCTGGAAATCAAGGGCTGTGTCTAGATTTGAAAATTCAATACATTTTGAAACGTCTTATGAACAGGCACCTCAAAAGCCACAGCTGATCATCATGATCTCTCTTTGTTTCCAGAACAAGATTTTTAAAGAAAATTGTCAGTTAGTAAATGTTCTTGGAGTTCTGTTGCTGCCGTATCACACCCAGGAATTACAGAGGGACCTGGTAGTTGGCAGAGGTCAAAGCTGTGATAGGGACTGACCTCATTAAATGCTGGCATAGCCAAATGATCTTCTGTGTCCAGGAATGGTCACAGCCAGCAATAAATGTACTCATGAGTATATAAATTTAGTTTTCAAAAAGATAATCACCACATTAAAAGCCTTAGATGTCCTTTATGATAAATGCTCTGACTTGTAGTCATAGATGACATGCACACTTATATCTGGGCTGTTTTATTGAAAATATTAGAGATATTACCCAAATGTCATTTGTTCAGGTTTACCTGAAACTTTCCAGTGTCCCATCACTTGAGAAAGTCAGCAAGGCAGATGAAAGTGTCTCCCTGCTGTCGTAGATATGACAGGTTGTTTTCTTGCTTTAGACTAATTTGAGATTGTTTAGGAAGCATGTTTCTTGCTACTTCTCATTTGAGATGACACTTAGTTTGATTGCTTTAAGACTCACTTTGCACACACAATAATTGATCTATTTTCTCAAGACAATGAATTTGTATTGCTGGAGAACCCAGGCTTCCAATTCTTCAAAAAGGCTTGTGGCAGGCAGGCTGTGTGCTGTAGGGGAGGGACTTTGGTTTGCCTTGCCGACCCTGGATGCTCAGGCGCTGCAGGTTTTCCTCAGTCCCAGGATTCTCCCCCAAAGACCTTGACCTAGTTTTACAAAAGGAAGTCCACTGCCAGGAGTAACTGGGAAATCTTCTGTAAGAGAGAAGATGACCAAATTAATGGGTTGGCTTTGGAGTGCACCAGCTCTGCAGTTTGCCTCCACTGAAAAGGTTTCTTAGAAGAATCACTGTAACATAGCAACATCCACCCAAGGTTCCTCTGTTTCCATCTCATGTTTTTCTTACTAAATATCTTAATTCCCTAATGAAAGTAGTGTGTGGCATTTAGCAGTTGTCAGACCACTAGTCTTCCCAAAGAATGTAACTGGGTTTTATAGATATTACTCTAACATCCTGAAATGTTTAACACTGCTGCTGTCCCTTCTGGTTTCTCTTGAGCAGCTTTTTCAGAAACCCCTCAGTGGTTCAGAGTGATTCCTTCTGTTGGGTGGTTCAGGAGCTCTGCAGTAAAGTGGGAGGGGTGTGTTTCATTTAAATTTACCATAGTAATTCACAGCAGTGTCTGAGGGTGTTGACATGCTCTACATGTTCAAGGGGCTGCTGGGGGAGTTGTCAGCTGTGCCAGCTCCTGTCCTCACCTCCTCTAACACCTATAAAATTATGGATGTACCAATATCAGTGTGTGGGATGGCTGTACAGGTGAATATGTATGTTCACACATAAATATAAATGCATATCCACAATATTATATAAAGCAGCTTCCTATGTATTCTCTCTTTCTAATAGAAAGTAAAAATATAAAGCCCTGAGACTGTCTCTGCTGCTGACTCTGTGCATGTTAATAGTGGGGAGATTCACAAACTAGATTATTTCCTGCAAGATGGAGATGAACTCTCCTTTACTGATTTATCTCCCATCTGTTAAAGAGCCCTAACCAGCTGACTTCCTAAAGATTGGCAAGATTCTCAGGGAATATACAGGAACTTCACAGTTGACAGCAAAAATAACATAAATTATGTTTTCCTGGAGATGATGACAGACACAATGTCTCAGCTTAGTTTATAGCATGTTACAACTCCTTGTGTTTGAATGGAATAATTTTGAGAAAATTCAGTCTGTCATGCAAAATTTTAACCTCATTTCTATGGATTTTTTTTTTTAATAAAAGTTCTCCGATCTCTAAAAGAGAAAAGGGAAGTGCACATGGGTAGCCACAGCTACTTTTAGAACTAGCTCAAGCATATCCTTCCTGCTGGTGTCCCAGAATTAACAAGGCTAATCTTGCTGTGAGTGGTCTTTTATCACCTTTGCCTTCTCAGTCTTGGAATGACACACCGCTTTTTATTTTAGATTAAATCCCACGGATATCATAGGCCTTGCATGGGGAAGCAGGAAGTCTGGTCAGGTGTCAAATAACATGAATCAAGTCCGGGTCTCTTGCACGACTGTCTAGTTGGAAAAGTCTTTTTAACCAAATCAGGCATTTTCAGAAAATAGCATAAAAGAAGAGAGAAAAAATAACTCAGGAAGAAAGACTTAAAAGAAGAAGAACTATTAGGGTTTTCCCAGTTACACATAACCGTAACTTTTTAAGTACATTTTCAATTAGTTTCTATTAAAACCGTTTCTGGCTTTCAGAGAAACTTGGGTTTGCGTTCTTTTTAAAGAGGAATATTTTTCAGCTGTAGCTGAAAGTTTAAATAGGCCTTTTTCAATGCTCTGACAAATTGACTTTCTAAATGGTGGTGAAAAAGGCATTCATACAGTGACATTCATACTGTGAGGAGAAAGGAATGAATGAATCAACAGGAAGAACGTGATTAAGTGAGACTAAAATGGAACTATTTGCCTGTGCACTTTCTCCCACAGTTATATTTGACACAAGCTTCTTAAATCTTGCATCTTCTCTGGGTTTTACTCAAAATTTCTCGGTCTGTAGTGATCCAGCAGAACACTGTTCATTTATTTATTTTGCTTATCTGGGATTTATGGGCCCATTAGTAAAGTTATACTGCTGTGGGGAATTTGGGAACCTGGTCTGGGTTTTATCCTAAATAAGGAAAAGAAACCTAGAGGCATGGATTGGTGGGAAGAGAGAGAGTCTCTGTGCTTGCCTCTGCCATCAGCGGGTTAATACGAAAAGCATTTCCTTTATTCATTAACATCCCTGGGGAGGCATGTAGATAATGAAAACCTCACAAAATGCACATGGGGAGCACATGTGCGAAATGTGTTTTCATCGTCCTCATTGCTGATGCACATGAGCAGAATCTTTCTCCAAAGCAGGGCAGTGGAATTTCCTCTGTAAATTAAATTTCTCTGAGTCCAAGAGCAGCTGCACAAAGTCAGCTTTTGGGAGGTGCTTGGGGCTGGAGCAGGTGACAATAAACAGTGGGGTGGAGGGAAAACTCATTGCCCTTCATCCTAAAACGTGATGGATTATCCCATCTTCCCGTTATCAAAATACAACACATTTCACAAGATCATATTATGAAAATGAGACAACATTTATTGTGCCTTTTGACAGGTCTTAACAGCAAACTTTTCCCGAGTGCCAGGTTCGTTTTGACTCATATCTCTATAATTTCAGTCTTATCTGCCCGAGAGAAGTTCTCTTTATAGAAGAGCTGAGGAGACTGCTGCAAATTCAATGAGAGGTTCATTAGGAAAACAGACATAATATACTTGAGTTTTTTTCTAAGGCATTTGTACAAACTCAACAACCCAACCCAAAGGCAGGCATTTAATACTAATACTAATAGAGCTAAATAAAATAAATTAATTTTCATTTTATAGAAAAAATTAACTATGTGCATCGTCTTCTCCAGTTCTATATTTTTCAAGAAAAATGTTCTATACCTAATATTTTGTTAAAGTGGCAGAAATTTCAACATGGAAAACAATGCAAGTTGTAATTTCTTCCCTACACAGGGTTTGATGCACTTAAATAGACACAGTTATTGCTACATTCCTGTAGAAGTCAACTAGAACAGGTTTAAAATTAATAAAATACAAGAAAATGTCACACTTTGTAGCCATGATGAATGAGGAGAGTGTTTCAAATTGTCTCTTTAGGTTTTTTTTTGTCAGTTGTGTTCATCTGTACACACGGTATGAACACACATCCCATTAGAAACAAACTCCATTTTAAAATCTACCAGCAGGTGAAAGACTTCGATTGACTCAAGCCTAGATTTTCCCTTATCCGTTACTCAAGTCCTTTTCTTGCCACACTTTTCCTCAATACTTAATGGGTTTGTAACTGCCTGTGTGTCTGTGATTTGCCCCTGGCAGGAGACCTACCTGTGGTTGTACCAAGGACAGTTTCCTCATCACTGAGAGCTTTGTTCACTTGCCAGTGAAAACGTGCTTGTCCAAATCTCTTTTCCCACCAGCCTGGTTCTTCCCAGACCTCTGTCAAACCCAGCAGCTGAAAAATTGCTTTGTTTACACAACAAGATTGCAAACCAGTCTGAGCAGCAGATCACCTCCATCACACAGGAATTTTTCCAACAAATACAACATGTTTTTTTCCAGGGAAAACATTCCTGTACCTTTACCTGTCTTGCAGACCAGATTTCATAAGCCATGCAGTGAACTGGTGGGCGATGTTGGAAATTCAACTGTACAAGTACTGTACAAGTGAAATTTTTGTTTACCTTTTTGTGCTTTCTATGGTGTGTGTTACCTTTTGCCAAGGATTTCAATGTTTATAGCCCCATCCTCACAATTAGCTGCGTTAATGGGTATTAATGCAGTAACCCACCAGAGCTGCTGTTCAGCTTTAAATAGCTTTTTAAACCTTAAATGCTTTCTAAAGATTGTCCTCAGCACAAATATTTTAACAGAAGTAGTTTTGATCCTCCCTCCCCTCTCCCCCTGAAAAAGGCAAAGGGAGAGGAGCATCTGTAAATATCTGCCCAGATTGCCTGCATGAATGAGGGCAGGATCCCCTCCTGCTGTAGGTAAAAAAACCTCCACACAAACCTTAAATTGAGGTGGCAGTGCCCCCAGCAGGCTGGGGATTGCCTGGGGGAGAGGGAAAGGAAGAAGAAGAGGTGAGGAAAAGGAGCAGGAAAATGAAAAGGAGGAGGAAAAGGAAAGGGAAACTGGAGAAGGA
>WBNO01014763.1:0-29167 GCA_013400575.1 Peucedramus taeniatus
GTTTGCGGATTAATTTTCCTTACAAGGTTGGTATTGTATCTATTTCTTCAAGTCAGACTTGGTTTTTTCAATGTTTCACCATTACAAAACAGACCTCAGTGCTTTCTCACATGGATCTGTGATCCTCTCCTTCCCAACTCTTCAGTAACTACTAACAGACCCTAACTAAAGCAATGCTCTGGCATCTGCACTGGATCAGAAAGCAGAGATACAGATTTTCTGGCATTTTCTGAACATGGATGATGACTCTGATTCAATTTCACTTCCATTAATTACTGCCACTTTCCCATACTCATCCACAGATGAAATTGGAGAAGGAGCTTTCTACAATCTTTGATCAACTGCTTAAAAACACTTTACTAATGGTTTATTCTCAGGCAGTTTATTTCACCAGTAACTTCATCAATACCTAGTAAATGTACCTTACACCTACACAGAACCTCTTTGGGCCTTGGACATTCCCTTTGTGTCCATATGCCTTTTGTGAAACAATGAGCAGAGGGTGAAGCTGACACAAACAACCTCGAGACAAGGCAGCAGCCTGGGTTGGCCTGTAATATGTATTCTTGCACTGTTACCGCAGGATGATTGCATAGCTATTTGCCATGCCATAAAAAGGTACAAGAGACCAAGCCCTGCCCTTCTTGGTCAGTGCTGAGCCTGTAATTTGTGGTGGAAACAATCCTGGGCTAGCAGGAGGGGTGTGATGGGCCATGTTTAGGTGTTCGGCGTGTGCCAATAATGGGAGCAGATGGAAACGTCACCATGTAGGGGTCAAGAAGAAGGGCTGCTGGCACAGCTCAGCCCTGGCAGATCTTCCAGCTCATTAATCCTGAGCTCTCAGCTCTGCTCTTAAGGTTTATTTTCTCCAGTTATTCTGCAGTTAAACATGGCCTCGCCATGCCCTGCACCGCAGCACCAGAGACTGTTCAATGTCGCGAAGCCTGAGCTGCTCCAAGGGAAGTGGACTTCTAAGGCATTTAATTCAGCCTAACCATCAGCATAGTTCCTAGAAATACTTCCAGAGAGCTGACAGCTAAGTACAAAGACTTTTCTTAAAGAACAGGTTTCATAACTAAGTCAAGACACTCCCTAAAGTAATAGAAAAAAATAGTGAAGCAAAAGAGATAAGTAATGAGGAGCAATTTAAACGTACCTAGAGAGGATTCTTGTTTCAAATAAATAAATGACCTTCCAATTATACATCCTTTTATTCATCCATGATTATAACTTTTTTTTCTCTCTTTGCTATTCTATTTCTTCAAACCGTGAAAAATTAGTTGAAGGTGTTGGCAGCTGAAAGTAAATAAAATTGCATGAAATTACACATCAAGCCATCTAATATATGGGACAAAGACATATAAGTTGATGCAGTTATGCCAAAGGTAAAAGCTGTCCAGAATTCCTTTATTTTTAGTATTTTCATCTTTCTTTATTGTGTCCTTCCCTAAACAAATAAAAATAGCATAGTAAGGTGTGTGATGCTACAAATAAAATACAATAACACAAAATACACAGCTATCCTAACTGAGGAAATTAATCGAGCAGAAAGGCAATTTATGAAGGAAGTTAAAAGGCACTAAAAAATGTCTGTGAAGAGGCAGAAGAGAGTTCCATAAACTTCATTCTGGGTCTGCAGAGATCTACTGAAGTAGATTTTAGTCAGAAAGCTAGGATATAAGCTTTTTCCCAGCTCTCTTATTAAACACAACTATAACATGACAAAAAAATATTCAGAACTGAGGAGAGAGTATTTAGTTTCTAATAAGTTCATGCCTCCTATCATGTTATAAGCAAGTCATTGTCAGCATTAACACAGGGCAGAATCCAGAAAACAGAATTGGATTTTCCATTCCCATAACCTTCAAGAAAAATGGCTGATAGTCTCTGAGAGTCACAAGCCCTGTATTTTTGCTATGTTATTTCTTATTACCATCATTAAGTACATAAAGTCTGTTAAGAGAAAAAGAATTGCTGTGAAAGGAAGAGAGCGTCAGCACCATAAAATATAAGCAAGCAGTTTGTTTCAGGGCAGGAAAGGGCAGGAGAGAGAGTGGATGAGGATGCTAAAGTTTATTGCATTGAAAATGGAAACACAGAACAAAATGAAGGATGGGAAATTCTGGTCCATAGTGATCCCTTAAAAGGTTAGACTATGGTTTGTAAAGTACCAGTATCAGTTTGCATATGCTTATGGCCTAAATCAGAAGCTAAACTCTCCTGAAGTACTGGAGACCAAAGGCAATACCCCAAGAGGGGCTGATAAAGTTCCAAGTGTTTGAGAATAGCTCTTCTGCTATGCAGGTGTTCAACTGTACTGAAAGTTGCTGCCTTTTTTTCAAAGAAGCACTTTGAACACAGCATTCACAATGTTCTCTTTGCTCCTTTTCAAAGTAACATTTGTTTCCCCAGGCAGATCACCTTTCAGGCTTTGTAGCCCTTAATTGCATTTTAAGCAGATATTCACCCTGTGATGCTCTCTATGGTGAAACAGCACATCAGGACATGTTCTCACTGTGTATGAAGAAATGCTGTGCTAATGTAACCCACTGATTAGTGCCTCCACAAACAGCAAGAGGCTGTTTTTTAATGCTAAGGGAAAAGACAGGAAGAGAACCGCATGAGTGAACAACAGAGATCTTGCAGAAAGACATTAAGCCTCTTCACAGTGCTCTTGAAATAGAAAATTCAGTCACAAAGAAGACAAGACATGGCTTTTAGATACTATGAAAACAAAAGGCATCTTTTGCTTGTGCACCTAGAGCTATTTGCTGTTCTACCTCCCTATCAGCTTCTCATCAAAGACTGCCTACACAAATGCTTTGATAACAATAGGATCACAGCAATAAGAGTATTCATCATTCCAGCTCAACAGGAAACCAAAGTATGATATTAAAAACTGCAGCCCAAGTTCTGCAGTCAGAGTGTCTGGCTCAACACTGCAACAGCTTCAGGTACTCCTAGTTCACACCTTTGGAGAAGTACAAGTCAATCCATGTTCTCAAACTGGAACTTTTGCTAATAACTTGTATTTTATGGATCTGCATTGTCAGGCCAGCAGGGACAGGTCAGCTGGGAGACACAATCAGTAGAAAATATCTGTGTATGAAAAACACCAGAGTGAAAGAAATTGTGGCATACAAGAATTGAGTTAATCTGAAATCCCAAAACAACTTCATTTCCTATAGAAGGATCTTGGTCTGCAGAGAGAGAAGGATTAGTCTGCAGAGAATAAGGAGTTAAGCCTTTATTAGTATTTTCAAAGTGGCCTGGGCAAGGGCTCTCCAGAAGAGGGGTTAATCTGGCCTCTGTCAATTAGCTTTTACTCTATCCTAATAAACCACCTTCCACAACAAAAACTGTCCCTGCCTGACAACATAATACAGCTACAACTTATCCAGCAATACAAGAAATGAAATGGTATTCACTACAAACAGTTGAGTTTTTCTCAGAATCCACTCTGCTGGGTGACTTAATTCCCTTAAATATTTATGCAATATTGAATGAGCAACACTTTGATTCTCCAGCAGCTCTGAAGATAGTTTTCCAGTGATTGCATGATAATACAGTGAGAGTCTTCTGTACTCTCACTGTAAGAAAAATGGAAACTGAAACAATGCCATGAACCCTCAGTAAAGTTTCATGAGCAGCAGTCAGTTTAAGCAGGGTCACCTGTTGTGTCCATGTGTGGCAATGGACTAATACAGAACTCCAGCTGTGCTGTAAAGCAGATCAGTAAAAAGATCAAGTGCTTGTTTTGCTTTTTGGTTTTGTTTAGGGTTGTTTTTAAAGAAGTACACACAGTTTTCGTGGTGGTTTCAACAGTCTGGGATAGACCAACACTACACAAAGAACACAGGAATGGCTGCTGAACTGAGGGGACAGCAAGCAAGGGAACTGTCAGGGCAGCTCTGCCAATCAAGCCAATAGCTCATGAAACTACTCTTCTCAGCAAATCTGAAAGGCATAAACTAGATAATAATATTGTTCAAAATGATGGACATTAAATGTTGTCTTGCTCAGCATCTCCTCGGCTGTAATAGGGAGTATTAGTCTTTCCTTTTTAGTTCATAGATAAGACTCTGGGAACTGGAATGGATTCTGGAGGTATGATGTCCTAAGTCACACAGAAGAGAGAAAGTAAGGGGGAGTTTACTGTTTTTAACACATAAAACCCCTTTCCAGCTGAGACTTTCTGATCTCACTGCCACATCATTTCCAATGTGCAGAAATCTGATTTAAGGGAGTAAGAAGAACAAGCACACCACAAAAAATACCTCATTTTATAACACATCTCATAATCTCTGCTGCCCAAATCCACAGCCTCATCTGATCAGAAAGTAAAGACCTTGCTATGTCATGTTTGATTTTGTGAAAGTCAATATTCTCAGCAGAGAGTGGGATAAAAAGCATCAGCTCATCCCCACACTCTCACTGGACCTCTGGAAACAACAGGCTCTGTCTTAACAACAAACCAGCCCCTGTGCATTTGGTGTTACACTCCAATAACTTCTTAATTCCTAGCTTTAAAGAGCCCCAACTAACCATTGCACTAATTGTGTGGTCTGAGGACCAAAAGACATAATGCTTCCCCTTGGTTTTTCTTTTACTTCCATGTCTCCAGCTAATAGTGTTGTTGAATGTGGTTACTGACAATGACACTTCATCTCAGAAAACTATTATTTAAAAGCACAGTTGTGTTTTTCATGTTCTTCCCTCCTCTAGGATGGATTTCTGTGGAAAGCAGAACTGAAAACTGGTTTCATTTTGTTACTCAGAAATGTTTGGGCCAAAGGAGAGCTTACGACACTCAAGTAAAGACACTACTTTCTCTGAAAGTTGGGTTTGGTTCTGTTTGTGTGTGAGTCCCTCAGGTGGGACTAATTTCTATCCCTTCTTACTGTATTAGGAGTTTTCAGTCTTGCCCTGCTCATATTTTGACAGCAAGCAAGTGCATTATCACAAAAGTATCTCTCCAAAGAGATACAGGGTAGAGAAGAGGCCACCATGAATCCAAAAGATAATGATGGCACAGAAATATCTCCTCTAGGAATGCTGAAGTATAGGCCTTCAGCAGAGATGGCAGGAAAAGTCTTCCTCTCACCTACTAAGAACATGAAAAGTTTCAAATGTTTTGTTGCAGCTACTTTGGAACAAAAGGAAAGGTAAGAGCAAGAGAGAAAATCTCTCACCCAGACTTAAGCTGTCAGAATGAAAATTAAGAGAAGAAATCAAAGAAAAAATACTCTGTGATAACATCATATACTCTCAAGCTTTAACAAACTCCCTCCAGAAACACTGTTAGGCAGAGTAAAAGCTCCCTTGTCTTCCCCTTTTCCATTTACACATCCCAAGATTTGCTGTGAAAGGAAACACTGATATTTTCCTCCAAATCTTCAGGGAGAAACAGCTTGATGTTTTTGCAGCTGCACTTGCCAGAACACTGTTCCCACCAGTCCCTTGGCTCTTTCCTCAAATGTCCCATAGTTCAGATTCCTTCAAGGGTAACTGTCAAATCCTCATATTAGTCCCCACGACACAGAGGCATAATCCCTGTCTTAAAAGACTTGAAATTATTGTCGCATTTTGCAGTTGGTACAGTTCCTTCTATATAACACCGCCAAAAAACCCAACATAGCAGTGACCAAGCCAAAAACATGAAGTTTCTTCTGTTTTTTTTTGTTGTTGTTGTTTTTTTTGTTTTGTTTTGGTTTTTTTGTTTGTTTGTTTGTTTGGGGTTTTTTTGTGGTTTTTTGTTTTTTTGGGGGGGGGTGGGGTGGGGTTTTTCTGGGTTGTTTTGTTTTTGTTTGTTTGTTTGGGTTTTTTTGTTTTGGTTTGGTCTTTTTTAATGTTTTTTGGTTCGGTTTGGTTTTTTGTTTTTTTTCTATTTCAGGACCCAGAAGCTGTCAAAGGCACACACAATTTGTTCAAAGCAGCAGTTGGGCACACATGCCTCAAATCTAGGAACTGCCCACCTGGATCTATGTTGAGGGCTTTTACAGGTTCCTTCACAAGGCCCAGAGCATCAGAACAAGGCTCAGCACCTCACAACACTTTGCTTTGTTTTCCTTGGCAATGTCAGCATGTTTATCCTGTCAGTGCTCATCCCATAAGACTGAACCTCATTAAAGAGAGACAAAACAGCCCCCCAGGCCAGGTATCTCCCCCATGTCTTTTGCTTGACTCTGCCCACATAAGCAATCAAATCCAGTAAAAGGTTAAGAATAGGAATATAATGGGTAAACTTTAAGGGTGGGAGTAGGAATATTACAGTAGGAATATTACTTCAGTTCTTTCCTCTTGTAGCTACTCCAGAAATTAAAGGATGGTGAAAAAACAGCTGCTACCCCTGCAGGTGATATTATCTAGGGTTAATCTATAGTGCCTGCCTAACACACTGACACCTGTACAGACATGCTGACATCTAAAAAAACTTGTTCAGTGTGCTGACCTACATGTATATAGGTTCATTAAAAGTGATTAGTATGTTTTAGCAATGTCCTAGGGTGACGTTATGATGTTTGTACCCCCAATTGTCTGTTCTGTTATGCTGGATATTATGCTCTGTACCTTCGAGACCGGCTCTGAAAAACGAAGTTTGTTTTGTTATCAGCCTGCTCACTCCCACATGGATGGCGAGACACAGACTGTACATAGGGCTGCTTTTGTTTTTCTTTGCTCTCTTTTGCTTTTGCCCTTGCTTTGCTCTGGCTTCTGCTTTTCTCTATTGCTTTTGCTTCTTGTTAGCTAGTTTAGCTAGGCAGTCCGAATTTTTTCCTGGACTTTTTTTTTTGTTTTGTTTTTTGTTTTGTTTTGTTGTTTTTTTTTTGTTGTTGTTGTTTTTTTTGGTTTTGTTTTTTTTTTGTTTGTTTTTTGTTTTTTGTTTGTTTTTTTTATCCTTTTCCTTGGAACCATACGAACCTGCTCTGGACTGGGACCTGGCAAACACCGAGAGCCTGCACTCTGTGCCTGCCCTGCAGCAGCCATTCCCAGCGCCAGCAGAGAGGCCGATAACAGAGCGACCACTCCCAGGAGAGACTGTCTGAATTTGAGATCTCTTCAGAACGGTGAAAGAGTTTTGTCATCCAGTATTGTTCATTTGTGTGTGTGGAGTGCATTGCCTGTTAAATAAACAGGTTCTTTCCACTTCTCTCTCTGAGGAATTTTGTTCAGAACCCTGGTTGGGGGGAGGGGCCGTGTGGGTTGGCTCTTCTGAAGTGGCCCCTTTGGGGGGTTTTCTCCCAAATTTGCCCTAAACTAGGACAAGCAATTAGGACTACACACAATAATGCTATGCAAAGAACAATAATGTTTTTCATAGCAGGTCTGTTCTGTTGGAAGCACTCAGCCTCCAGATCCTGCTGAAGTCTTTTAGAAATTCTCACTGGCTAACATGTAAAAACTTAGAAATCAAACCAGCCTTGTTTGCCTCAGCAGCATTGACCTGCACACGGATGTGGTTCAGCAGCACAGTGCACGGGATGTGCTGGCAGCCTCAAAGCAAGTGCCAGGCAGGAATTACTGCTCCTGAGGCACAGAACTTCCCTCACAGGTACTGCAACCAAAATAGTGCACTCAATATTTATAGTCCCGCAGAGCACTCTGAAGGGTTTAGTCATCACTGTGTGACATGGACACGCCCCTCAAGGGCTAGAAACGAAAAACTGTTCAGGACTCCTGACCCGGATCTGGTGACTGATGTACCTGCTCTCCACATTTTATTAGCTCCAGGTTTCCCTGCAGTTATTTACCCAGACATCTGAGCCTCCCCTTAACGACATGCCTGGAGCAGAGCTAATGATTATGTGATTAATCTGCATAACCCTTGACTCGAAACAGCTCTCGTCAACTCTTGACAAGAGTAGTTGACAAAACTGTTTTTCCAGACCCTCCAACACACAGCAAGTCACGCAAAATAAATTCTTAAGAGGCAGAAGGGTAAGGTCATTTGAGCCCTTCGTATCACTTGATACCAAGTATATGTATACTCAAATCAGCAGAAAATGCCTTTGCTTTCTTCAAAAAGAAAGTGAAACAAGCAAGTGACCTTTGCTTTAAATAAATGGCAGCAGGTGACATACTTGGCAAAATGTACCAAAATTAAACTTCAATTGGTAATGAAGCCTGAGTTTTATATAGAATCATTTACCAAACCAGGTTTTAGCAGAATCAAAAGGCTTAAAAAATAAAAATAAAATCATCAAAAACCAAAAATCCCACCCGGTGGAATCCCTCAACCCATTTTTAAGATTTTCAATAAAACTCATGTGGGACTTCCCAGCTTGTTGCCAGCACAGACTGCATTCATCCGAGCTTTTCACTGTTCTTTGAAAGGGTACACCGAGATAAGATTTCCAAGAAATCACAGCTGGTGTGTTCACAAATGAACAACCAAAGCACATATAAAGAGAAAGATTCATTTTAATCCCCTGCATGAGATCTATTTCCTTCTTTGTTAGTGAAAAACACAGCTTTTGTAAAAATGCATACACCATGCCTGAAAGTGATGGTATCAGAAATGCCACTGCTTAGCTGCAATTAACTGTGATTTCCACTGCCCAAAATCATCTTGAGGATAAGTGTTCCACATCCTGTTTTGATTGCCTCTCCTGCTTCTGTTTCTGCGCCCATGGATAAAGAACACTGAAGAGCAGCATGGGGAAAAGTAAGAAAAATCAAAAACAAATTACAAATAAGAAAAGAGAGCCATCACCTATTTCTCTAGAATACTCACATTTTTCTTTTGCTTCTCATGCTGTAGGAAAAGATTAAAGCAGAACTAAAGAAAGCAGCATATAATTTGCAGAAGTTGTATTAGCAAAAAAACTTATTTCTAAGCTTCTCTTTACCCAACCACTACTTCCACACAGTGGTACTGCAGAACAGCTGTAAACCAGGACAGTAGAATGGAAAAGTACATAATATAACTAAGGATTGTCCCAAAACCTCTTGATTACTTTGCTAGGCACTGCTTTCTTCAAAGGTATCAGAAGTCCCCAAGATAAGGATGTAGGATAGAGAGATACAACACGAGAAAGGCACATATTTGGTATACTAAGTACATTTTCTGGCAACTCACCTCAAATGGAAAGAGAAACAGAGTAAGAATATAAATGGACAAAGCTCATTCTGTTCTAGAGATTAATTCTGATTTTATTTCTAAATGGCCAAACTGCTTAACTATGTGAATTTTTATTTTTACTGCTGACAGATGAAGCTGACATCACTTCAAGGAAGGCTTAAGAATTCACTTTTAGGTGTTTATTTTCATAAATTATTTAGCCAGAAGGTTGTTGCACTGAATTTGCAACTGTGCAGAAAGGTCCAAACAATATTTAATTTTGAAGCCCTTTATAGCCAGTACACACCAAAATGCATTCTATAAAAATTGATTAATTCTTAACCAAGTGTCTTCTTGCTACTTAATTCTGATACACACATTTCAATTCTAGTTGCCATCCAAGAAAACTGAATTTTTATTCAGCAATGAACTCTCTTTGAACTCACAATGTCCAGAAAGGTTTTCTGGCCATTGCTCCACTCAGAACAGTGTCAAAAGGGCACAGACTTAAAGAATCTTTTCCCACAAGGTGTATCCCTTCCTGGGCTGTCATCTGACAGACACATGAAAGACACCCAGTGACCACAGAAGAGAATAGCTTAAGGGACAAAGGTGACAGCTGTACAAACATAGTTTCAATGCCAGGTTTATGCAGGGCAGTGAAATGCTTGGTTCTCAACCTTCTGAAACCATCATCATACATAGAGTCTCTCGAAATGTTTCCAAGAAAAACCAAAGGCATAGAGCTCCAAAATGTGACTTCACAGAAAAGTCAAACATCTTGTAAAATTAACAAGTCAGATTTTGCCTGTGGCA
This sequence comes from Peucedramus taeniatus, assembly GCA_013400575.1. Lineage (NCBI taxonomy): Eukaryota > Metazoa > Chordata > Aves > Passeriformes > Fringillidae > Peucedramus > Peucedramus taeniatus. The sequence goes on from WBNO01014763.1 coordinate 9,878, forward strand.
AATTTTACAGAAACCTCCTGACACTGCCTAAAAGGCTGGTTTGGTATTGCTTCCTGAGTTTCTACCTCTTGGCTCTTGCTTGCAAATGCTCGGGCAGATCTCAGTTTTAGCCTTCAAATTACAAAGTGTCCATGGTGTGTTTGACACAGCTCCAGGACAGCGATGTCACACAGGCTGCCCCGAGCTGCTCGACATCCTGGCACCATCCTCTGCCAGGACACAGCCTGCCACTCCTCTCCTGCAGGAACTCAGAGCAGACAGAAAAGAAGAAAAATGTAACCTAGAGGGGTGAAGCATTGCCTGCTGTACAAGAGAAAATCAATTCATTACAAAAAACAGAAGGAATTAATTTAGTGCACTAATGGGGACTCCCTTTAGTACCTGGCACCTCCACTAATAAAGAAATAGCTGAGGAGACAGAACCAGGTGAGGCCCAAAAAGACCCTGATTTCCTTATTTATCAGTGATGTGTTAACATTCAGCCTGCAGCAAGATTATTTTGGAAGCCAATTGCTTAAAGAGGTCTGCAAGTAAGAGGAGGGATTTTCCACCCATCTGAATAGAAACCAACATCATTCTCCTTTATTTATTTTACCTTAAAGAGCTCCAGGTTGTCTGTGAACTTGACTATAGGAACAGAACTGGAGCAAAAACTCCTGCTGCCTTCCACTGAAACCCGTACAGGAAAATTCATGGGTATTCAGTCAGTTGTACTGAGGCTGAAGCAAACAACAAGAATATACAGCACAGCACTGGACTCTTGCGACTCTACTGCTGGGTTTTCCTGATGTTGTTTTAAGCATTGCAATTCATTTAATGAGGAAAAACATGAAGATTTTAACAGAAAACAAGGTACACAGCTGCACTGGTCAGGAATTCTTTGATGAAATAGCAAATATGACTTTTAACCTGATGTGGGAAAAACCTCTTCTGTCTGAATGATGGCCACTAGTGAGGGTCACTGCAGCACCACTAGGTTATCAGCAGCAGCCTGAAACAGCCAGCAGCAGAGCCAAGAAAAGACATTTTCTTGTACAGTGCACAGGAAGCACAGGCATAAAGAAGCCTCACAGAGACATGAGAAGTCTGAATTGCAAAGTTTTTGGGGCTGTGCCAGCTTGTGCTCAGGCACAAGGACGTGGCTGCAGTGGCACAGCCAGAGTACTCTGGACACGACAAGCAGCTGAGCAGCAGTGCAGGTATGGAGCTGCAGGTGTGAAGCTGCTGCCCAGTGTCAGCATTCACCTGCACGATTTGTTCCTCACCTCAGGTCAGGTCTCTGGATATTCGTCATTTCAGAACGTGCTCCATTAAATGTGGCACAACTGTTTCTCAGGTGAGGGGAAGCTTTAGGACTTGCAAGGTTTAACATTTGGCAAATCTTCCAGATTTTCAGCTGAAGGAATAAACAAAATGTAAATACTAACTGACCTGAGACTAACAGGTGTTTTCCTGTAGCTGTCACATTGCTTGCATTGCTCCTGAGTCACAGTATGAAAACCCCTTACCAGAAGAATCAGGTCAATGGGAGTATCCACATGAAACCAGGAACATTAATAAGAAATTAAAAAAAAAAAAATTTACATCTGAGTCAGCATTAACCAAACTGAATCACTGTCAAACAAACAAGGAAGTTAGGAAACTCTGACAGGTATTTTGTTTGGGAATTTCCTCTTCCATATAACTTGAGATATTTAAAATCAGTTTTTGTTGCAGAAGCTGATGAAAGGAACAATGATGGGAAATCAAATACTGCTCAAAATTAGGTATTATATTAATAGCATTAAATGACAGCATCCTCTAAATCCAGTCTCTTGACTTCTGACATACAGAGTGATAAATTACTTTCACAATTATTTATTTGATACGTAACAATGCATTTATGAACATACATGGCTAGGACAGTTTGCCCAGTATGCACATTATAATATTATTTGTGTGTTCACATTAATGCACTCTCAAGTTTCTGGAAATTACAAAAAAACTTACTCTGCTGATAAAGAAAACTTACATTCAGATAATATAAATTTAACTGCTCAAGGTATATTGAGTTGCACTTTAAAAGATTTTCAATGCACCTGAAGGAAGACAGGGAGGACAGTTCATGGCCCTGGTAACAGAAAAAATATTGTTGTAGAAATATTGAAGCTGGTGACAGAAGGATTCACCCCAATGAAACCACAAGAAAGGAGAATCAGGTCAGTAACACAGCTCAGTTATCTGTGAAGAATGCTGGTATATAACTTGCATTACCTTTATCCTATTTACTGTGAAATCATCAGAGGACTCTAATCCCAATCGCCATAACTGTGTCTTTGCTTTAGTTGATGTTCACTCTTATCCTCTACATATTAGACTAAAATACATGTTTTATTCTCCACTCAGTGGTTCATCACTTTGGCTCATCACTTGACCTCTTTATAGCAATAGTGGTTTTTAAAAGCAGTTGCTCTACATTGTTGAAATCAAAGGATGGAACTGTCGTAACATCACTAAAACTCCTCCACCACCTTCAGCACACAAAATCTACATTTTGGTCTCTGGTCCACTGCACTATACAGAGCTTTACCTCGACTGTCCTACATTAGGAAACCTCCGTTCGGTCAAGACATCTTGCTACTAAGTTTTTATGGCAATAATTAAAAGTCATGTTCAATGCCACTGAGTTGTTTTCATTAAAATTAAACATTTCTAATCAAATACATTAATCCCTCTTGAACAAGGGTATCCATGCACAGGAACAGAAGAAAATACAAAGCTTTCATGGCAATTTAGCCAGACGGAATGCAGAAAAGATAGTTATTCATTTTAATCTGTCTGAAGTTTACAGAGCATTCCTGCCAACCCTCAACACTGAAAGGAAAGAATAAATAATTTCCCTACTGACTTCTGCTTTAATAGAATATAGAAACCAGATGAAAGCATTGCTTTTTATAATCACTGGGCTAATCAAACATTTCTGGCAGACTCTGTAGCAAGTGAAGGACTATAAAAGAATATTTTAGTCTTCTTTGAAAAGTGTATGGTGAGAAGAAATGAGATTTTTTGTGACTCACTGGATATTTGTGTAACATTAAGTAAATTTTGTCTAGGCAACACTTAGGAAAATGAAAGCTTTTGTTATTCCAAACCTTTATCTTTTAAATGGAAGTATGAGAAACATCCATCATTCACACTCAATTTATTCTTGAAGAATCCTACAGCTGCACTTCATCCTAAGGAGTCAAAAGTAAGCACATGGACAGATCACAGGTAATGAAAAGAAAAAAGGAATCATAGATCCCTCTGAAAGCCTTTCCATGTAAAAGACCCAATGATTTGCATTAGTGATGTCCAAGCCTGTGATGTCACTGCAGAATATTCTGAGTTTTAAAGAAAGAAAGAAATTACTTCCTTGCCTGAAAGAACCATTTCAGATCTCCAGCCAGCAAAATCCATTAAAGAAGGACCATAAAGGTACTCTCAGATAATTCTGATTTTCTCTGCCCTAGTCTGTAGATTTATCCCAAATCTCTCTCTACACCATTATGAAGATATTGATGCAAACTTTACTTCTCACTTTCCTCCCTCACCCATTATGGTCAATCATCTGTTCTCTTATCAAAGGGCACCCTTCCCTTTTTATTTGTGTGAGCCTCTTCTAAAGAGATTTCCATCTCCAGTTCCAGAAGCTGTAATATTAACATGCCCACTCAGTGCCATTCATTATCTTCATTACTCAACCTCACATTCTACTTTCCTGCCCCCTTACAGTTGTCACATCTTTCCAAGTCACAGGATTTTAATTTACACATGACTGGGTGAAAAGGGTTCCTTTCAGGCACAACTACAGCAAAGATCAAAAACAGCCACAGATTTCTTCCTCCCAAAAACTTAGGCATCAAATTCAAATGATCACAAGAGAATGTCACAAAAACTTTCTATTTAACACATCTGCAGGGTAAAAGTTAAGACAAACACACTCCAAAGATTCAGAAAATAAAGAACTCCCTGCTTTTCATACCATTTTTTAGATAATTTTTTAGGCTTGATTTCTAATAATTTGAACAGTAAAATTATCATCTGTGATGTTGTGCCTGTTTCAAGCAGAATTTTCAGTCATTTGGCAAGAGTCAAACACCACTGGGAAGAATCACACAATAAAAATATGACCTGCTAAAAATCTGTAAAGCCTCACTAAGTTTGAATGTAACATCATTAAACATTCTGGTTGTTTTTTTTTTTCCTTTGCTATTTCAAATATATTTCTCTTGCTTACAGTAAGGCACAAACAGAAAATGAAAGGGTTGACATGAGTGGCTGGGAAACTAAGTGTACTCTGCAAAGAACATAATGGGATTAGGAAAACAGTAGCCTTTCTTGTTAAATAGGGAGCAAGGAGACTGTTTATGAGGTTTGGGGTTACTTGATCTATTCAGGAAAGCGTCTTAGACAGCAGCTGATCACAAGTGGAAGGCATGAGGCACAAGGGCACAGAAAACATGCCCTGAGCATAAGAAGGAACAATTCATTCCTTTCATCTCTTCTGTGCTCTACTCTGAGATTAATATTCCAACAACTATTGCAAACTGACTAAAGGAAAATATTTTATCCTATTCTCCAAAACTTTACTCAATAACTAAGGAAAAAAAAAAAAAAACAGTAACAGAATCACCAAAAGTTCAGTAAAGAACATAGTACAAGGAAAGGAAGCACAATAATATTGATGCAAAAGGATTTTCACATTTAAATGAGATTCAGCCTCATGAATCATTAACATTTCCATCTCACAAGGACAAGTTATCTCAAGACACCTATCTAACTGCTTTGATGTTCTTTAAATGGGACATAAATACAAATCCTTCTATTACATTTCTGCTGTCAAAGACAACTTTTGTGGTTGGTTTGGTTTTCTCTTGTTTGAGGTTTCATGTTTTGTTTGTTTTGGGTTTTTCCCCCCCTGCAGTTGCATTTTCAACGACTACACAAAGCAGCTTTCCCTTCTCAGAAAATAGCACACTTTTAAGCCTGAATCAGTCCGTGAGACAAAGATAAGCATCTTCTGCTTCATGATAGAACTCAATCTGATTTTGCAGTTGATAATTTGTAAAGCTACGAGCCAAGTGATGAAACCTGACACCCTGGACAAGCACCAACTCCTGACAGAGTAAACAAACTTCAGCAGCCATGGAACTGAACCCTGCACTGTTTCCACTTGCCATCCAACTTCCTTGTGGATAAAAGCACCAAATGGATTGTAATACATGCCTGAGCACTGCTGGTTTAGATAATTTTCTACAAAGCATCTCAATTTAGATGTTTCACTTCTAATGCAAATAAACAACAAAAGAATGTCACTAGCCGTGACCTTTTGCCTAAAGATGGTATTTGCCCTTGCCAAGAACTCCATTCCTTCAAATCTCCTGGGGACTCTCTGCATGAATGATTTTGCATCTGAAGTTCCTTACCTGTACTTCACCTACGTCTGAGCTAACAAAACACCAAAGCTTGGTAAGTTACTCTGGATTCCAGAACTTGGAAGTGAAGTTTGCAGCTGAACTGGACGGTGACAGGGTGCACTGCTGCCCTTTATCCTGGCTTTCCCCAGTGCAAGAGAGTTTTATTCCTCACTGAGGAATGATGACCCTAAAAGCTAAACCTGAGCACTGACTTACAGCTTTTCACCTGAGTGCTCTGCAGTGTTGTCATAAATGGGATTTAAACACTGACCTAGTAATAGCATCCCTTCCTTGAAGGTGTGCTTTCCAAACTCTCTCCTGCATCATGTAGCTGCTGGATTTCAAGCCTGGGAGCCCTTGTGTTTTAGGACCCCATCTAACACTGACTGAATTTCATCAGAACTCTTTTTGGAACAGTAAGTGGTCCAGGACATAGTTTCAAATTACCAAAGTCATAAGTGACAGATCATTTATTAGTAATAAGTTGAGGACAAAGCCACAGGAGTGCAGAGACATGAGCACCTTCTCCATTCTTGCACTCTACAGCACTTAACAGATTTCACTAATAAAAGCAGATTATAACAACTAAATATATGTAATCCCTTTAATGAAAATATAATCAGAAAACATTAAATTATTTTATGTTATATATGCAAAGATCCCCCATATATAGCAAGCTATTCTGAAGAGCAAGTTTATTGGAAACCAGACACAGCACATCCTGCAAGCCTGGGCTCTATGGATGAATGCTTCCCAACAGCAGCAGCCCCAAACTGGAGCAATTTCAGCCATCACAGACCTGGATGTGGTTTCTTTATCTTTGCAGTTCATCCTGCTTGCCCTGCAGCTGAACTTGGCCTATTAATATATAACACTAAGGAATTATTTCCTCTGGAGACAGCAATGCACTTAAAACAATAGATAGATGTATTATTTTCATCTTACAGCAAAAGCAAGTGATCACATACCAGCTCTCCTGGTCTCCAAACACCTTATCCTTTAGAGCACATTGCATTTTACTGGGAGCACAGGAGACAATTTCTCCCAAATCAGGCACAATAGTGGTGCAAACCAGCACCTTCCTCATCTGCAGTGTTAAATAAAACATGAATCAGAAACTCAAAGAACAACATGTTGCTTCTCTCAAGCATGTTCTGAAGTAACAAAAAAATTCTACAGAACATGGCAGAAATGTGATATGAAGACAGCTGGTATGAAACCAGCACAAGAATACCAGTTAAACTGCTAGTTTGGTCAAGCTAATTAACAGTCTTAATGATCCTACCAAAGACAGGATGGTGAGAAACACATATTTTGTTCTATTGGGTTTAGACTCTGGGGAAAATATTCTTTTACAGAGAGGGTTGAGGAGTGATGAGGGTGTATTAGGCACAACCAGTCCTGGGGGTAACAGTACAAAGAGTTTCTCTTAACATTTGAGCTGCACCATTATTCTGTCACTGATGTGACACTCTCCCTACAATCCCACCCCGCCTCACCAATAAATGCTCAGATAAAAACTCCCACCACCTACACCAGACAGGACCACTTCCTCATTACTGTGGTAACGGCACATTGAGATGGAGAAGCAAGAAAAGATGAACACAACCTTTTCAATCTATTCCCTGTGACAACAAAGAAAATCCTTTCTACCAGCTTATGCCAGGAAGATGACAATTAAACAGCAGCCATACACATCAATCAGAATCATCAAGTTAAACGAAGTGGTGCCCAGCTCAGAGCTGCACTGGCCTCAGGCAGGCAGCTTTCCTTCTTCTCTGGATCGCACAAACTTTCAGCACCTTGCAGAGGGAAACTTGAAACTGGGGAAATGATGGACAGTTTTAAACGCCCACACCTGAGAATCATAACCATCATTCGTGCTCATTCACATGTACCTGGAAATAAGGCAGATTTTCAATAGCAATCTCCATAAGATTGGGCTGCCTCTGTGCTGTAGAATTATAAGTTCTTAAAAATAACAATTTGAAGACTCTCTGGGAAGTAGATTTATCCATCTACATTAGTTTCTCTTCACAATAATATTACATTGTAGATGTCACCCAAGTCTATCAGCTGTATTAACATTTAGATCACGTATTTCAATATAATTTATTCACCCAGTTTCTCAGAAAAATGTACCTGCTACTGAAATTTGAGCCAAGACTTGGAGCCCACATGATATTCCCAAGATCTGAACAACAGCTTTATATTCACAAAAAGCAAGAAAAGCTAAATGATCTGGAATGAGTCTTCATCACTCACAAGACAAGTTAAGATGCAAAATTGAAATTGCAGGTTGTCAAGTGAAAAAAAAGTTTTATCCCAGAGTTTCTTTAGGGGTTTTTTTGCTGTGGGTTTGGGGAAGTTTTTTTTTCAAGTTTTTAAATGTTTTTATTTTCCTGAACTATCTTCAATGAAGTATTTAGGGAACCTGTCTTTTAATGAAGCGCTAAAGAAGAAAGAAGAGCACATTTCCAGGCAACAAATCACTTCCTGGAAGGACTCCATTTACTGAGGTTTTTTCAACTGCTTGAACCAAAGTGCACATGAGTCATTGTCAAAACTAGAATTACTAGTATTAGAAAGGGGATTAACGTGATAATTATTCCTGATGCCCAAAAAAGTGCCCCTCAATGTGCAGAGACATTAAAAAACTGAAAGAGCGATCAGACCATCCTAAGTAGAACAGCACTGCGCTAAAATTCCATTAGTAGTAGGAAATTTGTTCAAAGAGGCCCAAACCAACTGTTATTCATTAAAACCAACCCTGCCTCTTTAATATGCCAATAACTTGGAAGGTTTCCAGAATTTCTGCCTATCTATAATTGTAAAATAAACAGAAAAAAAAAAAGGAATTCTGAAAACCTCTAGAACATCACCACAGTTACTGGATACATCAAATGTGACTTCATCTCAAGAAGGATATGCAGCACTTCCTGCTCTGTGCAGACCCCATGTCCTGAATTAAAACACACACAGGCTCAGTGGTCTGGACAAATACAAATGTTTAAATGTGAACCCCAAGTCCAACATATAGAGACCACAAGGTACACCAGAACTCCCAAAAGCTACAGGCAGTGGCTCAGGCATATACTTAGTCACATGTTTTACAATAACGTGCCAATTTTTTTTATGTCTTGGCATTTGCTGCACATTGCCAGTCTTTTAAATTAATGTGAACTCAAGTAGGTGGAATATATAGTCCCAGGGAAATTCCATTATAACTTATCATAAATGAATCTCACCACCTACTATACCATCAAGTTCCTGTTGTGCCTACAGATTAGTTCACTCAAGTATTAAACTTGCTTCTTATTAAAGGATGTGAACTCTGAAATTGTAGATTTTCCAAATCTTGAAAGGCACTTACAAGGAATGCACTTGATAAAAAACAGTCATATTCTTGCATATTTAGCTCAGGATGACTGTACTCATGTGCATCTATTTTTATTAGGATATTTTGTCAGTTACTAATTACTTGTACATCTTCCCTGATTAAATAAAGGATAGGTAATTGAAATCACAACTTTACAAAAAATAACTTGATTTAAATATCACAGTATTAGAAAATATGAAAAATAACTTGCATAAAGGATATCTTTATATTCAAAAAATATTTCACCAGAGCACACACAATTTCTTTTCTGAATATCTTTACATTTCATCTTCAGTTTTGGCAGAGGGGAAAAAAAAAACAACTAAAAAAATCCCCAAAACCAAAAACTTTAGAAACAAACCCAAAACCAAACCAACAGTGACAATCTGTATATGTTGATTAAAATTAAACTCACATAGGCCTTGCTAGAGAGAACTCAGGATGGATTCCTTCATCCAGTTCAAAACAGTTCTCCCATTTTGGCACAAGCACAGATCTTTACTAAATGACTTCCAGATTAACATGGCAGTGAAAATAATAAAAACTTTTCTCAGCAGCCTTAATTTCTCCTGAAAGCTCGTAGGTGGAGGTTAAAGTAATGCAATGTGAAAAAGAGCCACACAAGTCCCTGGCCACCATTTTGGCAGTATTCATCAGAGGTACTGTCAAGCAGGAATTTGGGAGTTAAATATTTTGACTTTGACAGGAACATCTGTTTAAGCCATCTGCACATTTCCCTTATGACCATCTGTCCACCAGAAGCTGGGCTAAAGCTAAAGATATTTTGTATATCAAGAAATACCTGTAAAAGGAGGAAAAAAGAAGAGCAAAAGGAAAAGGGAAGAGGAACACAGAAGCATCCAAACAATAACAGCAGAAGGAATGTCCAACAGAAGGATATTCACAAGAAGACAAAACCAGCAGGAAAAGTCTCAGAGGAGAAAATGAAAAAGCAAAGAAGAGATGAATCCAAGCTGGAACATTTGGACCCACATGCAAACTTAGCCAGTTCAAAGCACATGACCCTGCCTAGGAGCAGACCCCAGGGCTTGAGTGTCCATTTGTTTATTTTTTCCTGGAAACTAAATGGGTTTCAGTTCAGATTAGGATGACATTGGAGCTTTTTGCTGTGTTACTATAATTCCATAATTCACTGCAATATCACAAGCCCATCAAAGAAGTCCTCAGTTTAAAAAGGGGAATTCTTGTTACATCCAATACAAGAATTAGGATTCAAGGAATAAAATCTTTTCAATATGAGTGTGATTGTTTCCTGATTTTTTTTTTTTCAATTCAAGACTTAAATGTTTTGGAATGGGAAGAGCATATCAAAATCCTTTCTTCCTCCTATCTCCACCCACAACTCAGTCCATCAGAAACACAAACTGGACCCTGAAAACATTTACTATCTAAGACAATTTTGGTGTTTACAGCTGGATGAATGAAATGCAGCAGTCAGCCCTTTGAGCAGCCCAGAGACCCACACACGATGCATTTTAACTTCAAAGAAAGCGTTGCAGGGTATGTGAGTACATGCTTGGCTCTATTTTAGCACTTACAAACATCAGACTTAAAACTCACATGTATTTGCAGGTGCTCAGAAAGTAATGGGCCAAATGCCATGTAACCCTTTGAGCTGCGTATGTGACTGAAACCCAGTTTGATAAAATCATCACAGGTTGGGCTCTTTCCTACATGTCAGAACCATCGTAACAGCTCCAGCTGCCAAAAAGAACAACTTTTGCTGCCCTCCTTTTGTGTTCTCCATTTATCCCACATCTCTCAAGCACAGAAACCCATTATTAAGTCAATGTTGTTCAATAAAGACGCAGAAAATGGACCGTGTTTGTTTGGGGTTTGGATGTATTGGTTTTTTCCCCTGTAATACCTTGCTGATATTTCAAGAGTTAAATCAAAGCCTGAAGCATTCCAGCAAGCATCAAAGTTGTCACAAGTGAGAACATGTAGGCAGGAAGAGAGGAACAGAGATGGGGGTGATGTGACTCCCTGCTTCAGCAGCTGTGAGCTGCTAAGTCTGTCTCCCCTGTGCTAAGAACCATGCAGATAGTGGGCAGATATTTAGCAGGTTTTCCTTTTGCTTCGAAGACAATTAAGTCAGAGTTAAGATGGTAAAGTACCCACAAAAGAAAACAGCACCTACACAAGATAAGAATCTCATCACCTTCACCGCCAAGTTCTGCCATGCAGGAGATGTGCCCACAGAAAAAGCTCTGCTCAGACTTTCTGCCTGGTCTCAAAAAAGTTGAATGAAACTGGTATTACACATATTTGTTATCAAACAAATTCAAGTCAATGTTGTTAGAGGAATAAAATAGAGGGGATTTTTTCCACATGAGACTTAAGGAGACATTCTAACTATATGCTTTAAGCAACAAGCTTTTCCTGTAGTTAATTCAAAACAAAGCTGTCCTCCGTAGGGCAACTCAGAACAGGAATCCGGATCAGGTGCTCTGAATTGCTGGTAGAAGAACCTCGCTTTCTGAAAAAGCCTAGGAAAGAACTGTTTAAAATACCTGTATGTTTAGGAAGTGTGTTCCCACAAATTCTGAAAAGGAAATTGCAAAATTACATTAGGTCTCTGTGATTCAGTGGGTTTTTTCCCAAATATATAAAAACTAAAACAGTACATCAAGACTTTGATCCCTAAAGAACAGCTGTAAATCCATGGATTTGACACAGACACATCCCTAATTTTTTTTAACCACTACTGACACTTACTACTCCTTCTATAGAGTGCATTCATTTACGTTTAAACAAAATCTATAAAGCCTTCACTCAACCTGAGCTTGCCTTACTGTTGTAAAGGAGGAGATACAACAGGTATATTCTGAGGAGGAGGAGGATATAAAATCATTAACAGAGAATAAACAATTGCCCTGAAGTCCTAAATTGCTCTGAAGTTTTTTCTGAACCTATACTCTTTCTTAAAAGCTTGAGCAGGTAAAAAACTTATTTAATGAGACCAGGAATGACTTCCCCTCTTCTACTCTGGGTCTACCTGGAAACAAAGTTTGGATAACCATATGGGAACTATTACCTCTTCTCTCACCTCTTCCTCCTCTAAATGATTTATATCTCTGCCATCCTCTGCATAACCAGCTCATAAAAGCTTCCTCACAGTTCTAAACCTGAATGTAGAACACACTTTCCTACAGACAGAAGTGAAGAAATGTTAGAAGAAATTGCCTCCAAACCCAGTGTTAAAAATTTTGCTGAGTAAAAGTAGTTGGAAACATGGCAAACCTGTCCCTCTAAAAGTTTTGTTCTAATCTTCAAGCAAGTCAAAACCGTTGGAAGAATGTGACCAATGAAGAAAAACAGCACCTATTTGTCCTTAGCAATAGAATTTACTGTACTGACAGCATGAAAAAGCAAATAGTTAATATCTGATCATCTGAATTGTTCTTCTATTTATCTTCCTCTCACCAAAAAAAAAAAAAAAAAAAGAAAAAAAAAAAAAAAAAAAAAAAAAAAANAAAAAAAAGAAAACCACAGGCACCTTTTTAATCATGAGAATGATGTGCAGTGAATCATTTTTAATATCAGCCTGACTAGAAGAAAAATTCTGTCCTGATCTAGGACACTAAGCCTGCTAAAACTCAGTTGTGTAGTAGATCATCCAGGCTTGAATGATCATATATATTCAGGTATGCTGTAGAATATAAAATATGTAATACATTAACTATTCAATTCTATATAATGATATGTAAATTTCAGGGGATTTAATTACATATCAAATAATTAGCCTACAAAAATAAAAGGGATCCCTAACCAACTGACTTACATTGCATGCATTTAAAAGTGGTTCAAAGACATATAAGGTCAGATCAACCCTAACCAGAAATCTGGGCTTGACCCCATAAACAGTTTCCAAGTGTGGCAGAGCAGGGCCATGCACTAGAATTCAGCAGAGACAAGACACCATACTGGCATCAAGACCCAGCAACTCTACAGCCTCTTTTAAATAGAATTTTAACACCCTTAAAATTAACTTTTTTTTACAAAAAACATAACAGATTGCTGAGTAAAATTAATGTCCCAGTTGCAAAGAGGTAAAAATAGCTGAATTCACTCAAGAAATATGTCTGGAATACTGGCTCTAGTACCTTTAACAACATAACCTGTCTTCAGACACATTTGCAAAGTAGCTCTGCTGCACATGGACTTTCCAACTTCCAAGCTAAGTCCTCAGGGAAATAATCCATTTTTAGCCTATTACTAAAAAGTGGAGTAAATATTCTCAGTGTCTTTATTATTTTGCAAGATTTTAACAGTCACTTCAAATCTTTCCTTCGCCCTGCTACCAATAGCAGCAAACGTGCACAAAGAAATGGGAGTTTGACTCACCCATTATTAGGCAAGCCCAAGGCAGAGCTATTTCCCCCAAACACTATCTCTCACCCACAAGCAGTGTGGGGAGGAGAGCTGTGTTGACATCTCTTTCTTAAGTCTCCTGACTCAACATCTGTGCCATGACTCCAAAATCAACTGCACCAAACTCTCCCCTCATGGCTCACCAAAAGTGTGACGTGCCTGGGGCAGGTGACCTCAGTCCTCCACCCTGCTCCTGTGCAAACACACACAGTCTGCAGTTTCATTATTGATGTTTGCTTTCATTTTAAGTGTTTACTAGGATTGATTTTGTTTCACTGATACTGTGTTTGGCTTTTGATAGCAGCAATGGCTGTAGCCATAAAAACAAATCCTACTAAATGACTATCATAACATAATAGTGGTCTAAATAATATGTGCCCTAGTATAGGCAAGAAAATTGATTAAGATAGACAGCTTGAAATACATGAAAACAGGATTATTAATCATTACTTGAACAAGGGAAAAAAATACCCAAACCCACAGCCCGAGCAGAAAAGAATACTTGAAAATTAAATGTTAGTGGTACTAGCTGCCACAAGTTGTTCATTTGCAATGGCCAAACTGTGCTTTAAAATGATATAACTGACAAATGAAATTAGGATTCAAGTAGTCCTCTATCCTCATACCAGGTCACAATAGGACATATTTTTCTTTGCAAAGAAAGCCTTGTTCCAGTCACAGTGTGGGACTGACCCATGTTATTGTTTGACAGTATAGCTGAAGCATTTTAAGACAAAAAAACCCAACTTCATGCACCAATGCTGTTGCAGTTTGCATTTTTGGATAACCATTTACACTAATAAAAGGAAAAGCTTTAGTTAATACCTTCTGACCATCTGACAATCTGTAAAAATAACACTGGCCCTTTGTCCCAGGGATAGGGTGGGTGGTGCACGTTCTACAGCTCCTGTTGCTGTGCCTGGCATGTCCTGCTCCTTCACTGAGGGGACAGAGCTGCCTCTCCCTGCTGAGATGGGGATAAATCATGGCAGGGCAGAGACTGAAGAACAGCATTACTCACCTGCTCTCCCCCCACAGCCACACCTTGTGCCAGGTGAGTGACAGAGCAGCAGCCTGACCAGTCGCCCTTAACCTCCTCTTTTCATTCCTTAAAGGAGCATAGCAAGTGTAGTCCCTGAAAATATCCACAAATGAGATAGGGTTAAAACAAAACCTGTGTGCATTATCTTAACATCTTATCATCTCATCAGACAACAGAACCTGACAGAATTTCCTCAGTGTTGGAGCTCTTGATACCTGACACCTTTGAGACATCACTTAAAGCAGGAGGCACCTGTGTTGCCTCAGGTGATTCCACTGTATCTGAGGAGGTTTTTCATTCCCCCCAGGTGAGCAGTAAAAGCATAAGGTACAACAAGCTGATTTCATGTGATGGTCTAAATTCATTGACTTCATGGTCTCCAGTTTGTTCTTGTTGATTGATGAGACAACTTACAGCAGCAAATCAAAAGGGATTTGGAAAAAAACCCTAAAATCCCCCCGCCTGACCAAAAACACCACAGTGTGAATTGCATCCCTCTATGCTGCCTCTATTCTTTGCACAAACAGGATCTTAATCTCCTAAACCTTAAATTAACACCAAAAATCAAATTTTTTTCAAAAGAGCTGAAAAACCAACTAAGAAATCAGAAAATATTGCTTGTGTTCTTTCACAGCATGGTTTTCCCCAGTACTCAGAGGAATATAAAACTAACTGTGAATAGGACTGTGGTGAACAAGGAAATTGCATCAATAGATACACTTCCTTGTTCTCCCATCTATATTAACTGCAAAGAAAAGCTGTCATAAGGGGAAGTAGAACACTTACATTGCTCAGAATCAACACTGGCAGCTGGCATGTTGAAACCAAATGTAAGGGGGTGTAGGCAGTAAACACCATAAAAATCGTTTTTAATTTCAATTCTTCTTACAAACTAACTACAGTCTCAAATGTTCAAAATGCAGGGATCAGTCTCCTACTCTCAACAATAGAAGGCAGCATGGGGGTATTTGCAAAACTGAGAGATTTTGGATTCATCTTATATGTAACCTAGATTTTCAATCTTTGAGGAACTCCAAGATGACATGTGCATGTACCTTCTAGACAAACATGAAAAACAGGTTTTATTTAAGAAAGACTAAAGCAAGCCTAAGATACTAATACAATTCATTCCTTGAGGAAGTAAGGTTTTAAAAGCACCAAACATCACAAGAATTGGCAATGCTCTAAACAGGCATCTCAGCAAAACTGTCAGGAAGCTATTCACTTGCCTGGTTTATAAATAAATCATACATACAAGTTCCTTCAAAATGAGCAGAGTGGTTGGGATATAAGCATATTTCATCTTAATCTCAAATTCTTAAGACTCTTATCTGATAACAAAAAAGCCTCTGCAGTAACTTAGTTATACAAACATGTAGAAATTCACATGATTGCATCTGACACCAGGATCTTCCCCAGCACAGCCACTAACTTCTACATCTCATCCTACAGGAAAAAGAAAATAAACCCATAATTCCACTTAAAGTCTGCTAGGCACGGAACATTACTCATCCTCAAGTTCTAAAACACAGTAAATGAAGCACAGAGATGATCATTTCTCCTAGGTGTAGTGCCTACCCACAGTCTCTCCCCTGCAGAGTGCTCCTGACTCAATTACAGCTCTGCACAGGCACATGCAACATCCACAGAAGCAAACCCTGGCAAAGTAGGAAAAACAACTCAGCTCCAAGTTAGAAAAAATGGCAGGCAGACCAACACAAAGAAGAAACCCTTCCTTAATCAGTATAAAAAACTGCAAAGATAAGCAGTAGAAATTGATGTATGTTGTTATAAAAAGAATCTCTAAAGTTACAAGACTTTAGGAAAGACAGCCTAATTCCTGCTTCACTTAAACATCAGTCCAAATGTTTACGGCAGCCAGGCCTGCACATGACCAAATTCAGTATTTGTGTCATTGCTAATCCATAAAGGGCTCATGTCCTTCACAGAGAAAAGCATGAAAACCTGGAGGAAAAGCCTGACAAAGAACACAAGCCTCTCATCCCAGACTGAAGGCAATGCTGAAGACAATGAACAATGCATCAGAACACTTCAAAAAGTGAATCTACACAATAGACCACAGACCCGTGTAGAAGGCAATGGGTGGAAACTCCCACCACCACCAGACTCTTCACACCTCCCACCACTATCAGAAAAGAGGAAATGAGAGCAGGCATTTGGTGGTTAGGCTTGGGACTGAGAGACCAATGAAGTCCTGCTACAGAGTGGGGCTGTGAAAAAAAATGGCAGCAAAGACCATGACTGTTTTCTGTTCTGAAATTACATTTTTGCAAGTCATTATCTTTGCATAAATGAAGTATCTGCCATCAAGATTAATCAGGTTTGTTTGCTGGAGGTAACAGATACTGTAGATACAGTCTTTCAGCTCACAGTAACTTATTACACACTTGTGGAAAGTGATTTTGCACTAGTCTGCCTCAGAAATCTTCAGAGAAGTAGTTCTTAACTTCCACTAGAAAATTTTTGCTTATATTTTCTGCAGAAAGTTTTATCTCTAACTTTTGTTTCTAATGTGCATGTTCAAAGTCACATCACCCCTTCCTGTCATCCTGTCATATGGCAAAAATTAAGTGACCCCAGGTAAAGCAGATTTTCTGTATGTGAAAATACAGAAGAAAATCCAGCTGTGGGAGGCCCTGGTAGTTCATCTTCTCCCCAGAGATCTCCTGGAACAAAGCAGTGATTTACCATGGGTTTGGGAATTACTGGGATGTCTATCCAGCTACCAAAGAGATGACATGTTTTAACTCAGCTTGACACTGTTTTTTTTTTATGAAATATCCAAAGGCACATTTCAGAAAAATGGATCAGAGGCAGTAATGCCCTTTTCCTTTCCAATAGTTACCCTGTAATCACTATGAAATCCAGCATTTCTTACTATTTTCTTAGAAGCTGACAGAGAGTACTGCTAAAGGATGTTCACTTAGAACCGATTTTCATCCCCCTCTCAAACCCACTGCACACAAAATGGCTTAATAAAGCCTTCTGAGCTGCATTAGAATCTGTCTGAGGTAAGACTCTCTTCAGCTGTAGGAGCACTTCCATGCATTTAGCACAGGTGAGTTGTATGGGGAAAAAAACAGAAAACAGGCAGCAAGAAAGTCTCAGTACCAGGAAACACCTCAAATTTCTAAAGTCACATTAATAGTTGAGAAGACCCTCGCATTTCATTTCCTGTGGATCAAACTTTTATATCTTTACTCAGTCCTAATCCAACTTGAACCCACTGTCTGAAAAAAGACGTGAGAGGCAAAGCTCTTTAGGTCTTGCAAAATTTTCCCCAGTCCAAACTCTTTGTTTCAGAAAGACTAGGACAAAAGTGATGCTCTAAATAATTGAAATACAGCTGAAGTTAACTAATGGTTTGCTGCAACATTATATAGTGAGGTCCCAAATGAAAATTGACTCTCTCTGACCACTTACATGCTATTAAATACCCAAAGAACATAAAATTAAATAAAATATATCTTAAAGTACTGTTTCCAAACTTCACTGGAAGTATTGAAATGAGGAAAACTCCTTTCCACAATTAGGTTCTGCTTTTTCTTCTCTCATTCAAACTAGTTTTAGTTTTGCTTTTATAACATGACATTCATGAATTGCTCATGCTTGTAAAGCTTGTCCAGATTGCAGCATAACAGCAATCTACACAATTTTAAATGAAGGTCCTCATAACATTTATTACAGCATCATAGCTAATCAGATGACATTCTCTCCCAAATCAGGAAAACATTATTTAGATGTTCCAACCGAAAAAACACCCCACACTTAATCACGCATAAGAACATGTATCTGTACAAAATACTACAGTTTAATTTGCAGCAGAAGTAAAAAGGAAATTACCTCGGATGATGCTGTTCCTTTGCTTTCACCCAAACTATGATATATCTACTAGAGCTCTCAATTTTGAAATATTATTGAAATATTATTGAAATAATATTATATCATTTTGAAACATTATCTTTCCAAGATGACGTCAGACAGCACAAGCAAAGAACTTTGACATTACCTTATAACTATCAAGTGAAATGTTCTGGAAAGAAGCTGGATATCAAATGGGTGGAATCTGGCATTTCAGAGCAGACTCTGCAGCAATGTGACAGCTGGGTCATAGCCCCTGCAATGCTGACACCCCCACTGCACACTAGGGGCTGGCACCTGCCTGGAGAAACACCCAGTTACCACAGCACCACAAAACCACTGGGAATTTCATCACTGTTTTCAGCTAGAGCTGAATGAAGTCATTCAAGATGAAAACATGAGAGCAATTATACATGACCTGTGCGGCAAAAAAGTGATGACAAACGTCTGCCTTGAAGTACCAGAGGTGTTTTCTCTAATTCCTACACTTCACACATTCCTGTGCAGCCCATCCCTAAAATATCTCATTTTAACACAAACACTTTTACAGCACTTGAAGAAAAACCGAGCCCCATCACTCAGAGCAGAGCACGGACTGGGGGAGCCCCTGCTGGGACCCAAAATGACCCAGTGAAGTCCTCCAGCTTCAGGGCACAACAGCCAAGACTGAGGTCTCTGAGGTAAACTCGCTGAGGCGACGGCAGTGACCACAGAGCTACGGGGTTCGGCCCCGTAAAAACAACATCCGTGGCTTCTAAGCCACTAAAGAATGTTTTAACCAAAAGCGCAGTAAAGGCTGAGAACACCTGAGCGCCGGACAGGGGCTCACTCCGAGCTCCGGCACCTCAAACCCCGGTGCTCCTCCGTGTCCGGGTGACCAGCGGACCAACACCTCCCAAACCCCAAACACCGCAAGAGCGCTGCCGCGACCGCAGCCCTTCCCTCGGCACGGCACCGAGCTCAGGTACGGAGCGGAGCCTCGGGCGGGGCCCAGCGCGGGGCTCCCACCGAGGGCTCGGCCGTTCCCACACGCGGCCACCGCCACAGGAGAGGAGAGGGGGGGGACAGCGGGGAGGGGATGGAGTCGCGGGGAGCCTGGGCAGGGACAGCCGGCACCAGGCACGGCACCTCCGGGGCGGGGCGGCGGCAGGAGC